>CM053766.1:22707006-22768805 GCA_028658305.1 Pachyuromys duprasi | reverse complement strand
AAAAAAAAAAAAAAAGTCATACAATGAAAATGGCTAGATTATATTGGGAAGGGCATCTGGGGGAGCCGGAAGAGCAGAGATTACTTAGAGATTGGAAATTCTGAGTCCTGGCTAAAGATAGAGGATGTTGCAGGAGGAAGCTAAAAGCTACACAGCCAGCAAGGAGTGTGTGCTAGCTGCTGCGGCTGGCCCACTCCTTTGCTTCCCCTGCTCCTGCTAGAACACTCTCCAACAAATTTACAGATCCATCAATGGTAGCTCAAAGACAGTACATTTACACGGTGAGGCACTTCTACAAGAGCCAAGATAGACCAAACAAAAACAAATGACTTGGAGTGGAGAAAAGAGAAATGGGGAATGGGGTCTCTCTTTTCATTTCCCCTATGGTTCCCAGTATTTGTGCAGATCTCGAATAACTTTGGGAGCTAGGGAGAGGACCAGTTATCTAAGGGATATTTGAGGACAAAATTTGACCGCAAATGTGGTTAAGTTTAGAGGCCCTTAAATCTGGTGCTGCTTGGAGGGGTCCTCTTAGAGAGGCATCCCAGTAAGTCAGGAAGTGTTCCCATAAGTAAGGAAGAGAGGAAGGTTCTAAGCCAGTAGTTAAGGGCATCCCCAGGGCTTAGGGAGGATTGAGAGAAGACCAGGCGGCTCAGTGAGTTGTCACCACACTCAACAGGGTCTGGGAAAGTAGCCTGAGGAGACTTGGCACCTGGTACCAGGGCAGTGAATCCAAAAGTATAGCTCTCCACACTTACTGGCTTCTGGTGGGGATGGGCCGGAGTGCAAAAGGACTCAACTTTCTTTAAGGAGCTGGCGACTGGGAGTTTGACCATACTAACTGGAATGAGCATATAGGCAACACAAATTGGACTTGTTTTCTTGTTCTTGTTCTTATTTTTCTTCTTTCTTCTCTTGTTCTTCTTATTGTTATTGTTCTTCTTCCTCTTCTTGTTCTCCTTTTTCTCCTCCTCTTCCTCCTTCTCTTCCTCTTTCTCTTCTTCATTTTTGGGCAGATGATCACAAGGGTAGGGGGCCAGACCTAGGAATACTGGGAAGTGAGTGTGATCAATGTACACGATATGAAATCCCCCAACAACAAAGCAATAACAACAACAAAAACGAACAAACAAACAAAGCTTTACTCAAGGGAAAGGGTCAGCAGCAGGGTTGGTGAAGAGTCAACAGAGTCAAGACCATGGTTGGTGCTACTCTGCCTCCAAGAGTACCAGAGGGGTGCCAGATGCTCAATGGTTACTTCCTTGGACTCAGGAAGTATTTATAACAACAGAGAGGGATTACTTGCTAATTGCTGGTGATGGTCTGGGGGTCCAGCAATCAGTGAGCTGGAAGGTGAGTGTTTAACAAAGGTGAAGCTGTGGACTGGAGATGAGGGATAGGGTACAGTATGGATCAGACCCTGATGGGGAGTACAGGCATCAGGAAAGACTATCTAACCAAGTCTTGGCACCAAAGAAAAGGTTTTTCCACTGAACGAGTATGTTGGAAATCAAGGGCCAAGGAACGCCATTTACAAAAAAAAATCACAACACACAACAGACCTCATACAAGAGATTTATTGGGAGGATGCTAAATGGCTGCCTCTGTTCAGGGATGGTGGGAAAATATGGAGAGAGTGATGAAAGTGAAAACACACTGCGCTGGCTGTTCCTGAGGATGGGGGCCATTGGTGCTGAGTCATTGAAGCAGGGGTGGGGGATGGGCGGAGTGAGGGACACCTGGTTCTGAAATGTGGGTGGTTCTTAGTTGACTAAAGCTTGTCTCTTAGGCCATTACTCCCCAGTAGGGAGGCCTGTGAAGTGCTGTCTGAGACCACAGACCATGACAGGAGCTACATTTTCTTTTCTTTCTCTCAACTTTAAAAATGTTTTTTAATTAAAATACATGTAACTATTATGTAATTTTCCCCTTCTGTCCAACAGGAAGCTAACTTTTCTAATTTTCCACAGGCAGCTTTCTCCATAAATGCTTACAGCTGAGGGAAGGGGAGGGCAGGAAAGAGCCTCTGTGAACATGGGAAGAGAGCTGATGAACATCAACATCGCCACCTCTGATCTCTCCTCCTTCTTTGTCCCTTGCAGCCATAGCAAGAACACCAAGTCTCTCAGTGTGCACATACTGTTTTGTAGTATCTCTAAGAGAGACAAGATAATGACTGTTTGTCTTAGTTCATCCATGAAGTTAATATGTGAGCTATTCTTAACTACACTTAGGAACATTAATTCAACTGAGTGTAAATAGTAATTTCAGATAATTCCTACCAACCCTGATGCTATAACAGCTCTACTGAACGAGCCCTTAGAGTTCTTCACCTGGGCTTTGGAGACCTATACTGGTGTTTGCTACAGAAGTCAATCTCCTTATTTCCTCTTGACTTTGTCTATCTAACCTTTACTTCCTTTTTGTTTTCTAGGACAAGATTTCTTTCTTATTATATTTATTTCTTTTCAGACCACTTTACCCTTCCATCAGTGTGAATTCCGCCTAAGAATCGTGTTGCAGGAATCACACTCTGGCAATCTTTCCTTCTACTTTCCTCACAAAGCCCGGAACAGCACAAAAAAAGAAAAAGAAAGCAGATCAGCCTTCCTTGTACTTTCCCAGTGGAGGCATAGGAAAAAACAAACAAACAAACAAAAAGAAAAAAAAAAAGAAAAGCAATACTTTCTGCAAGGTTTTCCTGATCTCTTTAGAAACAGAAATACCACACCTCTTATCCTGTAAGGAGGTTAGAAGTCTCAATCCATGAAGCAGCTTCTCAAAATGCTAATTGCTTGGAGAAAACAAGTTAAGTGTGTTTAGAAAAGTACAGAAGTGGTTGGAATGTTTGCGCAGCCTCCAAAAGCCATGTTGAAAATTAAACTCAGTACAACAGTCTTAAATGGTGGCACTTTCAGAAAAACAGAGCAGGTTATAAACCTCACCTATAAACCTTACCTAAGAGGGTGAAATCAGAGCTCTGTAAAGGGGAAAGTGAGACCCTATTGGATTTTCTGCATATTCATTATATGATGATACAGAATCCACTCACTGGAGAGAAAATAACATTCAAGGAACTCTATTTTTAAATGTTTTACTTTTTGAGAATTTTTTTATACATATACAATGAAATACAATCATATCTACGCTGATTTTGTTCCAGGCTCCTCTCCAACCTACTCCTCCCAGTTTCAGCTTTATCTCGCCCCGCCTCTGTTTCTCTTCTTTTCCTTAATAACCCACTAAGCTTAATGAGTGCTATCCGTAAGTATGTGGGTGAGGGGCCATCCTACCAGAAGCTGCATACCCCAAAGTAGTGTGATTCTCTGTCCCCCAGCAGTTACCAACTGTCAACAGCTCCTTAGAAGTAGCACCATCTAGAAATCCTCTCTCATTGTAGCTGGTATTCTGGCTGGCTTGCTCTTACACACAATCCATTAGTGATGTGAGTTCACAAGTGCAGCCGCCATGTCATCAGCAGGAGACAGCCTCATCCTCTGGCTCTTGCGTTGTTTCCACCCTATCTTCCTCAGTGTTCTCTGAGTCTCGGCAGAGGCAAGGAGGGCAGTGGTAAAGATGTCTAGGTTTGGGCTGAGTACTCCCAATCACTCTCAGCACCACGCACCTCTATACTGACTGCTATTTCCCCTGCAAAAAGAAGCTGTTCTGACAGAGATTGATAGCAGTGTAGGTGTGTGGATATAAACATGTTTAGAAGCCAATTTCACAACATGACCATTTAGCAAAATAACAACAGCAGTTTCTTCTACCCTGGAGCCTATGACTTCACCACCCATGGGCTTTTGACCAGGCTGACAGCATGAAGTTTCCTGCTGTGGAGCAGGCCTCACTCTCATTAGAAAGCGCTTCATCACCCCAAACAGCTGTGACACTGCTGTACCAGTGGGGCCAAGGAACCTTCCTAAAAGCAGGGAAAATCTTTAACCAGATGCCATAGCTACCAGAAACTTGATCTTGAATTTTCCAGTTTCTGTAATTGTGCTCTATACATTCACCCTAATCATAGATCCCCAAGTCAGTGCTATTTTATTATAGCAGCAGGAATGGACTAAGATACTCTGGTGCTTGCTTATCCACTCACTGACTTGATATTAACCTCTATACTGGCATATGCCATAAAGCAAACATATAATACCATGCTAGCAATGAAGAATATAAGGGTAAGTCACCCGCAGTGAAGATTCTACCTACTCTCTTCTTGTTTTTTGTTTGTTTGGTTGGTTTGGTTTTTTGAGACAAGGTTTCTCGGTGGAGCCTTGGCTATCTTGGACTCACTTTGTAGACCATGCTGGCCTCCAACTCGCAGAGATGTGCCTGCCTCTGCCTCCCAAGTGCTGGGCTCCCAGGCATGCGCCATTGTGCCCAGCTCTACCCATTTTCTTTATACTCTTTGTCCAAGTAGGTGTGGAGTAAAAGTTCATTGTGTGTTTGATTTGCACATGTCTTATGATTTACATTGTTGAGTATTTTTAGTATGTTAGCCATATGCATGCTATGTTTGTAAAATATGCTTACTTAAGTTCTTTGTGCATTATCTAGTAGCATTATCTAAATTTTGAGTTATATTATTGAGTTATATTAGTTCTTAAGACACTTAGGGTTAATTCTATATTAGATATATGATTTATATATATTTCCTTCCATTCTGTAGGTTACCTGTGCATGCACACATGTGTGCCTGTGTGCACGAGCATTTTGTGTGTGTGATTGGAGTGTGAGAAAGAAAGTGTGTGTGTGTGTGTGTGTGTGTATGAGAGAGAGAGAGATGGGAGTGTGAGAGCGAGTGTGTGTGTGTACTCCTCTGGATGTCTGCAGGTCAAAAGACCACTTTCTGGATTTGGGTTTCTCCTTCCAAGGTCTCTCTTGTTTCTGCCATACTGCATACTTCAGGCTAGGTGGCCCATGAGCGTCTGGGCAATGCTCACCTTCAGTTCTCATTTCACAGCATGAGGGCTAGGGCTGTAAATCTGCAACACTGCAGAGTTTCTAGCTTTTCTAGGTGGATTCCAGGGCTTCAACTCAGGTCATCAGGTTGTGTGGCCAGCACTTTTACCGGCTGGAACATTTTGCTGACCTTGTGTTTTATGCTTTGTTAATTTGGCTTCAAGGTTACCCATAGTCATTGTACAGAAATGCAGCTGATTTTCTGTGTGAATTTGTATATTGCAGTTTTGATGAATTAGCTAGCTAGCTCTAACACCATTTTTGTGGACTCTAGGATTTGTGCATATACAATAACTGCTTAGGAACAGGGATAATTTCAGGTCTTTCTCTATAATTTGGATTGCTTTTGTTGGTTTGTTTTTCTAGCCTAACTGCCCTGACTTTAATTCTCTTCATTTTCAGGATTAAGAAATTAATGCTTGAAGATGGTAATTAGCTTGCTTGTGGTAACATAGCTAAGTGGTACAGTAAGAATGAAAACTCAGGGCTTTGAACTCTAGAATCAAGAATGGAGCCAAAATATTGAGTAGGATTTTAGAAGGTAGGGATGGAAAAGCTATGAAACACCGGGCAAGTAAAACCCGATTATCACACATTAAATCACTAAACACAAACATGCTTAAATCAAAAACTCAGCTGAATATAATTACACCTTAAAAAGACTAATTCAGAAGGCAATGTTTGTTCTAAGATCAGTTTGAACAGAGTGTTAGTTGGAGTAAATCAGTGTTAATGATGAACATGCTATAGAAATTGCCGCTGTGAGCCTGGCACAGTGACAGTGGTACACGCCTGTCATACCAGCGCTCAGAGAGGCAGGTCTCTGGGAGGTCGAGGCCAGTCTGGTCTACAAAGTGAGTCTAGGACAGCCAAGGCAACACAGAGAAACCCTGTCTCAAAAAAAAAAAAAGTCTTTGTGAATATATTCTTAAAGCCATTTGTGTTCTTATAGCTGTCTCTTACCCCTCTCTGTTTTTTTGTTCCTCCCTATCTCTCTTCAACCCTCCACATAGCTTCAGCCTTTTAAAGTTGAATGAGACTTTAGAGAGAGGGAAAAAAAAAAAAAAAAAAAAACAGAAGAAGGGAAATGACAGTTCCGGCATTGCTTCTTCCCCTTTCGTCTCTTCTCCCTCCTGTGGTCTTCCCCACCTTCCTTTCATGTCTATTAGAGAAGTAATGAAAGCTACCCACAGCTGTGCAATCAATCTCATTTAAATGAAGGATTTTCCCCCCTTCGCTCTTACTCCATCTCCTCAGATGATTAGATCACATTTTAGGCATGATTGGTCTCCATCTACATAGGCACCTAATATATAATTTTTGTCCTTAAAAAATATCAGTCAAGAAAGAATGGTGTCTTGTTATGCCCAGGAATGAATCTGTAATTTCATTTACTTCACTCTGTAACTTAAGTAAATTTCACGTAATGAAAAGATTGCTGTGGACTCACCTAACACTTTCAGATACAATTTTTATTTTATTATTATTATTTTTGTATAATGACTAAAACTCCATGGTAACATAGACCATGGCCAGCTACCAGAAAACAATTATTAGCATTTTACTACCGAAGGCATTGAAAACCTATGTTTCCCAAGATTCCCATTTTATATACATACCAAAGGAGTAAACAGGAAAGGAAAAGTTTCTTAATGTGGCTCAAAATCTTTCCCAGTTCAGGCTTTGATGGAGGACTTAGGCATAAAAAAAGACAAATTATTTTTGTTCCTGTTAAAAGACAAACAAACAAAACAAAAAAAGCCTACAATTTTCCTAGGCTGAATTCATCTCAAGGTAAATAATGTCTCCAACAGCACCTTATCAAGTGTTGTACTATTTTGTCACCAAATTAAAGTATTAAAAAATAAAACTTTAGGATAATGCTAGACATTTCTTCTGAAATACACCACATGCACAACATGGGACTCTGTTACTGTGCCCTGACTCTCCATTCTGCTGAGGAGGGAAGCTGAGGGCTGTGAAGCTTTCGTTTCACCTGAAGTTGTGGAACACGTGAGTGGTAAGGCTGGAGTCTGAATAGGTCTCTCTTTGCTGTGAGTGACCCTAAAACAGAACTCCCACATGACTGTCTCCTCAAAGTGGGGTGTGTTTACCCACATTGCCAAGACTTCCTTCTCAGTTCCTCCAGAGGGCCTGTTCAACTGTTTGGAAGTCATTGGCTTTGAAATAAGAACAACTCCTGATGGCCATATGGAGATTAGCTGTTCTGCCTACATTAAATTAACCTTATTGATGGATTTCCTGCCAAGCTTAGCTTCATTTATTATGCATGTTCCTTTTGGTGGGTGGAAGAAAAAGTGTGAAAAGTATCTTCTAAATAGAGCAATGTATAAGCTATGCTTATACATTTTTTTTTAAAGCTTATTTTTATTTGCCAAGTTTTTCTGTGCTGTCTTTGGAGGAAATGTGTTTATTAAATAAAATGAAAGGTGATATCTGGAAAGAAGGATATTTTGGTAGTATACAACTAGGAGTGAGTCTTTCTCTTTTCTTTTGTCATTGTCATCTAAGGACATTCCCAAACAGCAGCCAGGGTGAAATGGTGTCAAGATGGCTGAGCTGAGTCATTGTCTTCTTTTAAGCTTCCAGATACTTAAGCTGAAACCTCATCCATTCTGGGAATGCATGTATTGGGTAAATGGATTGTGGTAGTTGGTCCTAAGACACACCTTGAAGTTTTAAGCAGGGAAAGGAGTCCATTGATGTGATGGCCTTCTCATCTTGGGCTTCAGTATATGAATCAAGGCTAAGGTGGCCAGACAGTGTATTCTGTCTGTCTGTCTGAGACAGTCTCAGCTTTTACATAACACTAAACATAAATAATTGAGTCATGGGTGACTTTTTTGTTATTGTTCTACGTTAACTATGCTGGAGCTCAGAGGATGGGGAAGATTTTCCAAAACAGTTTCAGCTTAGAGATTTCTTTTAATAGCTTGAAGCTCCAGAACTATCTTTTCTAACTGGGAAAAATAATGACCCAGATCAATCATCAGTTACTTTCATGGGTTTATTCATAGGATTTGTCAGTCCACAAACTTTCTTTTATAACAAATACTTAAACACCCCTTTGCTACCCTAAAATAAACTTATTTTTATTTTAATTTTTATTTATTCATTTTACATCCTGACCATGGCTCCCTCCCCCCGCTTGTCCTGTTACCACCCTCCCTCCCTGTTTCCCCTATCCACCCTCCCCTACTCCTCAGAGAAGGGGAGGCCCCAACCCCACCCCAGTATATCAAATTGCATCAGGGCTGAGAGCATCCTCTTACCCTGTGGCCTATCAAGGAAGCCCCACCAGAGGAAAGTGAAAAAAAAAGTAGCAACAGAGTCCATGTCAGTCAGCCCCCATTCCCCTTACTAGGGAACCTGTATGAGGAATGAGCTGCCTGTCAGCTACATCTGTGTAGAAGGCCTAGGTCCAGTCCATGCATAATCCCTGGCTGGTGCTTCAGTCTCCACATGTCCCCCTGGTTAGTTGGCTCTGTTGGTCTTCTTGTGGAGCTCCTGCCTCCTCTGGGTCTCTCTATCCTTCCCCCTCACCACTCTTCCACAAGGTGCCCTGTGCTCTACCCAGTGATTGGTTGTGGGTCTCTACATCTGTTTCCATCAGGTGCTGGGTGGAGCAACTCAGAGAACAGCTGTGCTTGGCTCCCATCTGCAAGCATAGCAGAGTTTCATTAATCAGGTCAGGGTTTGGCTGTCTCCCATCGGGTGGGTGTCAGGTTGCCAGTCATTGGTTGGACATCCCCTCCATCTCTGCTCTATTTTTGTTCCTGTACACCTTGTAAGCAGGGTAAATTTTGGGTTGAAGTTCCTGTGGGTAAGTTTTTGTTCCTCTCCCTCTACTAGGAGTCATGTCTATTTAGACTAAAATAAAGTTATATGTCACACATCATGAAATAAATACCCTAGGGATGATGAGATGGGTTGGTTGTTAAGAACGCTACTGCCAGTCCAGAGACTCCACATTGATTCCCAGCACCTACATGGTGGCTCACACCTACCTGAAATCCAGTTCCAGGAGATTCAGACCCTCGTTTGGCCTCCACAGGCACCAAGCATGACGTGTGTGCACAGACATGCATGAAGTAAAAACATCCACACCCATTAAATAAATAAATACCCTGTTCTAAGAAGTGAATTAAAGGAAATCAGTTATCAATAGATGTATCAATGGGCCAATATTAGACAAGGCTAATATTGAAGGTAGTGCCTTCTAAAGCTTACTCCCACATGACATGAAAACGTGAATGTTTATTTTCATACAGATCAGGGACAGTGAAGGGAGAGTGTACAGCTGAGGGCAAACCTAACTTCTTCAGCAGTGAGCAAAGGGAGTCAGCAGAGCCTTTATGACATGGGACAGAGTGCATGTGAGTACCGACAAACACTGTTTTCGTTCTTTTTATTTCCTCAGACAGGGTTTCTCTGTGTAGCATTGGTTGTCCTAGAACTCAATTTGTAGACCAGGCTGGCCTCAAGCTCACGGAGATCCTCCCGTCTCTGCCTCCTGGGTGCTGGCTTTCTCCTGGCTCTTAAGTAGCTGCACTTAACAGAGTTGAATAGTTCACATAGAATCAGCAGCAGCCCAAAGTCAGCCTCGATGAGCAGTGCAGTTTTTTCACTGCACTTCCACGGTACAGAGGTCTCCCCTTCCACTTCATGAAATAATCATACATTTGTGGTACACAGGACAAAGCAGACTGACTAAACTCTTGCCCCCATTACATTAAATAATGCTGCCTTTGGGTAGCTTTTGAAATGGAAGTCAAATCTTGGCAAATTTCTGAATTTAAAAAAAATTATTTTTATACCTCTTTTACAACGTCTTGAACTCCTGGGAAATTCAATGTTTTAAAAAACTATTTGAAAACAATCTGTATGTATACTTAACAAGTTCAGTCCTGGACGAAGATAATTTTAAGTATTTTTCCAGTAGCTATAACACTATAGTTACAAACAATAAGAAAAATAGAAAGTTCAAAAGCTGTGGTTCCCCACAGCAAATTCTCTTTCCTTCACTTTGCAAGTGGTCCATCTCCCTGCTTCCACTCAGCAAAAGTAGATGATGCTCCCCCAACCGCTGTGACAACCAAAAATAATGTCCTGGTAAACAGCACTCTTCGTAGCAGTGGAGTTGCTGACGTGGGCCCCTCGCAGACCATCTGCTCAGCCAGGCAGACAACTGTGGAGAAAGGCAGGTTGCCTTCATGGTGAGGCCCGGAACAGACAGATCCACGATCTTGCGAGCTGATTCATGTCCTCCGAATGGCGCTCTTCCCCGCAGAGCTCTTCAGCGGGGCGAGAGACAGAAGAGACCTCGCACGGAGCACTACCCACCTACATGCGCTTGGTCTGTGTGAATGTCAGTTTGCTTCTGTGTTTCTGCAGACTTCTGGCCTTCTGGGGTAGAGGGTAAGATACCAGGAGGGGAACTCAGAAAAAAAATGACTTCGTCAAATAACCCAAAGTCGCAGAATGGCCCAGGAACTGGTAAGACAGTGAGTTCTCGCCAAACCAGTTGCACCCTGACTCAGCCTACTGTTGTTAAATATCTGAGTTGTTTAAAAAAACAAACAAACTATAAATATAAATTTATATATAAAATTTTCAGTTTTTGAATGTTAGCTCATGTGTGTATGTATATGGTAGATATGCCTATCCATCATATATATACATTATTCTTTATAGCACTCCCATGAATAAAATAGCTGATGCCTTAGGCACTGACCACACTGTTCATTTCCCTCAAGATGAAACTTAGGAGTTAGGTAAAATCACTCCCTCCTGCTGGTATGGGAATAGAAGCCAAGGGAGTTAATCTAGGTTGTCTAGTTGCTGAGTAAGAAACAGCACTCAGATTTTAATCAGCGCTTTATTTCCAGACTGGGGTTTTGCCTGGTCTGTGAAGACAGCTCTGGTCACCATCTTCATTTTTAATCACTCAAAGATTAAAAAAAAATTTTTTTTAATGCAAGCAAAATTTAGCAGTGCAGGGAGACACAGTCCAGTACTGCTTCCAGCAACTAGAACAGGTTTTCTCTAAGACACTCCACTCAGGTAAAGAGGGACCCTTGACTAGGCCACAGAAGTTTGAAGCAAAGGTAGTGCATTTATTAAACAGTGGCTAGGGAGAGTACATACTTGAGATTTAAGTATAGGGATTTAGAGAGAAGGACACCCTTGGATAGCTACCTAACGGCCACATACATGATTTTTGTGACTTTATGACTTACATTGCCTGAAGGATGTAATTTACAACAAGGATTGAAGATTAAACAGAGTTCAAAAATTGATTCATGAATAAACTTTAAAAAGTACAAGGTAGTTCACTTTTTTTTTTATCTTAAATTTTTCCTTTTGGGCTAGAGATTTGGCTCAGTAAGAGTTCTTGCACAACAGTCTGGGTTACCTACATGTCTGTACACGCGCAGATTCTTTTCACAAATAAAATTATAGAGTGGCTTTATGAGGTACATTGTTTAGATTTAGTAATGAGAAAGACATGCTAAGGCATTTCAACCCCAAAGCCGCAAACATTCTGGCTGAAAGTAAGCATAGTCTGTCCTCCCCCACCACGGCCCGTGACACAGGGTCTTACCACGTTGCTGTGGCTGTCCTGGAATTCACTATGTACACCAGGCCGGTCTCACTTGCCCCTCCCTCCTAAGTGCTGAGATTGAAGACTATGGCCCTAGCCTGGCTCGAGTTTGTTGTTTACTGACATGTGAATGCGTGTGTCCATGTGTAGAGTGCTCACCGGCTCCGTAGAGGGCATTAGATTCCCTGGCACAGACATTACAGCTAGTTTTCTGAGCTGTCTGGTACGTATTAGAACCCGAACCCAGGTCCTCTGCGAGAGCCGTACTTCTCCTAACCTCTGAGCCATCCCTCCAGCCGTATAGTATATTTTAACATCCTGCTTTCAGTTTCTGAGAGAACCACTCTCTGTGTTGCAATTTCGGTTTTATCTGATGTGTTAAAGTTTCTAACTGCCAGCTAGATCCAGAGCAAGGGGCTTCTTTCCTTTTCCACGGCTTCTCAATTTTCTTTCTCTTTATTGTTCCAGGAGCGATGCCTGCTGAGAACAACAACAAAAATGCATTCGTTTAATTAACTACAGTCGAGTTTTCCCAGTACTTCTTAATCGAAGTCTCAGTCAGAAGCCTCAGGGCCTTTCAGGACAGAGCAGTGTGCCTAGGTTTTTGTAGTGTTTGCTGAGAGCAGGAAGAGCCATTTGCTGATTTGCCTGCTAGCCCTCAAAGCCAGTGTTGAAAATGATGGTGGATCTCTCATGAAACCATTAAAAGCTTTAATTGAAAGGCTCTCCTCTGCAGGCCACAGATGAGGTTTTGATTATGCATTCCTCCTTTGACCCTAAGTGCCCTGGAGCCTGGCCAAATGTCAGGCCTGGGTTGTTCTGAAGTACTTAAGCCATAAGCCTCTGGCAGTTCTTTGATGGTCCTTGGCCTAGAGTCCCCTTCAGTCCCAAGGGGCAGGGACACAGTAAAAGCAATACCATCTGTTAAAGTCTGTGGCTTAAACTAGCCCGTGGAAAGGGGAGAGGTTTAGTGTTTAAAATGTCGTGATTGAAATATTCATATGGTGAAAAATATAGGCTTGTCCTCCTGATGGAGTGTTTATTGTAACAGGACAGCGGGATTCCATCAGAAGTGCCTCCTGAGTTCCATTTAAAAGGCTCTACTGGTTTTTATCTACGTCTCTGTCTGTCTGTCTGTCTATCTATCTATCTATCTATCTATCTATCTATCTATCTATCTATGTATTATCTATCTATCTAACATCATCTTTTGTTCATTCATCCATTGGTTGACTCAATCCCATTATGGTGTAGCCTAATAGATGCTCTGTTGAAGTAGCTAAGCTTTCTTCTTCTGGAGTAGGATCTGTAGGAAGGTATCCACAGAGCTCCCTAGACTTTAAAAGGGATTGGGGAGGGGAAAAATATATAAGATTCCTAAGTTAGTACTTTCACGCAGAAACCTTCAAATGACCAAATAGGCAAACAAATATATTGGTTCTTTACAAGTACTTTTATTTCATGCATAATACATGTCATTGACAACAAAGTGCCTGGCACCGTGGCCCAGGCCTGTGATCCCAGCACTTGGGAAGATTTTGAGTATAGGCCAGCCTAGACTACATACCAATATTTTATCTTAGAACCAGCCAGACAAATAATAAACAGTTGCCCTACCACATACACAAGTAAAGAGAAGAAAGAAAAAGATCTCAGAGACCCTATAATTTGGGAAATATGTATTGTACATGCTAAGCTGCAGAAGGCATGTCAATACAATGTCTTGTGAATCTAAGGAGAAGTTAGGCAAGAACTGAAAAAAATTGCCTCTCATTCTTAAAGAACATCAGATAACCATCCAGTTCTCTAATCTCTCTCTGTAGATATTTGTTTGGTAGAACAACTATTATCTTTATTGAAATAATTTTTAAGTGGTTTAATAATTACACATACGCTCTGAGTTTATATCTGAAGCTTTTTGGGATCTTGTGTATATATTGTGCATCATCTGCCATGATGTGGGATCTTTGTCTGCTGAGGAAGATGAGCAAGGGATGCAAATGTGAGAACAAGATATACGGCAGCATAAAATGCATAAATGAAATCCAGACTGTTGCTTAGAGCATAGTTTCATGAATAAAGATGATCCAACATCTCTGAACTATGTATCCTAAGATTAATATTTCTCAATAGTTCTTGTCAGAGTGACTGGCAGTAGAATCCATAATAAGCACTTTATTGAATTATATTTAGTTTAAATATAAATGCAGAGAGGCAGGATGAATTCTCATGTCAAATTATGTTACCCAAAAGTTAATTAGTTGTATCATGATTTAAAAATAATTATTTTTAATTTGGCAAAATACAGGCTTGTATTTCTAACAATTCAACCAAAGACATTTTAATTAATGAAATTTAGTTTTGAGAGCAGTTTTAGGTTTGTGTCAAAACTGAATGGAAAGTACAGAGTTTTTATGTACCCTCTGTTCTCACGTAGGCACAGTCCTGCTGTTGACATTCTGCACCGCAATATTGCATTCCTTACAACCATTGAACCTACACTGACACATTACTGTTACCCCAAGTCCACAGTTTACATTTGGGTTCACTCTTGTATTATACATTCTATGCAGTCCCACAAAAGGCTAACGAGATTTATAATGCCAACCATTCTAGTGTCTCACAGAACAGTATCTCTGGAGGTCACTCTTCTCTACTTCCTGGCAACCACTGATCTATTTACTATACAAATACTTTTGCCTTTCTGATAATGATACACAGTTGGAATTTTGATTTCCTATACTTAAAAAGTAAATTTTACTTTCCTCTATGCTTTTTCATAGTTTGACAATGTATTTCTTTTTAGTATTGAATAATATCCCTTTGTCAGGATATTCAGAAATTTTTATCCATTCCTCAACTGGAGAATCATCTTGGTTGCTTCCAATTTTTGTCCTTGATGAATGAGGCTTCTAGAAACATTTATGTATTGGTTTCTAAATAGAGTTGCCAATCCCTTTGCATAAATAAAATAAAGCATAGTTCCTGGATTGTGCAGTAGCTTTAGTTTATAATCAACTGCCAAAATGAAGCAGGATAGAAAAATAGGGGAAATTAAAGGATCACAAGAAGAGAAGGAAACCCCTCACTCTGGAATTTGCTAGGGAGCCAGAAACTTCAACACAGATAAATTATGAAATTTATTATTGAAATTATGTATATGCCTCCTAATCACAGCTCCAAAATAGAGCAACAATCTACACTTACTTTGGGCCAAAATATTTGGGGCTTTGAGTTTAACTGTATTTTCATTTCTCTCTTTCATTAATCACAGATAATGAACCTGAAAAACCACTGCACAGTTTTATTTACAAAAGGAGGTTTTTGCAAGAGAAGCACTGAATTTTAAATGGTGGTTAACTTTTAAACTTTGCTCAATTTCTGAACCTTGTTGTACATTGCATGCATTGAACCATTCATCTTATGAGACTGATGGATGCTGACTACTTAGCTAATGAGGCTAATACATAACGTGTGTGCCTGTGTGTGTATATCTGTGTGTTTGTGTGCATGTGTGAAGAGACCAGAGGTTGATATTTAGTGTCTTTCTCTATCATTCACCACCTTATATTTTTGAAACAGGGTCTTTTACTGAACTTGGAGCTCCCAGACTGGTTATACTAACTGGCCAGTAAGGTCAGGGGATTTACCTGTTTCTGGCCTCTTAGCTCTAGGTTTACAGACGTGCTTAGCCTGCCCTGGCTTCTTATATGGGTGCATGGGCTCCTAATTCAGAGTCTCATGACAGCAAGCATTCCCACTGCCCTGATGTCTTACCTTTTAAACTGATGAAGTAGGTTTTATGTCTTGCACTGCAGTCAGCCTGTCATGGTAAATGTTCCACATAAGCTGGAAAAGACTGCATATTTTTCTGCAATGGGATTAAGTACTTTATAAATGAGAATTATATATCTGTGTTAATGGTACAGTTGAGGTCAACCATATTCTGATTTTCAGCTCCTAGGATTTGTTCACTTCTGGTAGATAGGTATTAAATACTGGAACTACTATAGCAGATTTAATCTGTTTCTTCTTGGAAGTTCTATCCTTTTTTCTTCTTCAGTGGTTGGATAGTCAGTTAGTAGGCATATACACATGTACACAGTACATATTGCATATCTTCTTAGAGTATTGATTGTTTTTCTGTCGTGTAGTAGTACTTTCCATTACTCTGAAGCCTGCTCTGTACGAAATGAATATAGCAACTCTGCTTTTTTGGTTTTGGTGTGGTATATTTTTATCCATCTACTTATTTCTAGTTAGTTTGTGTATTTATGAGACAGATCAATGGACCCAATCCTCTTCTGGAAGTATTTGGCTGGGATTAGGCAATGCTAGGTAAGATCTGTTAAAGAAGGATATTATTTCCAGGTTAACTTCTCATTACAAACAGTCTTTAATGTTCTTTTCTCTTTAAATGATGGAGGTTGTTAGTGGCAAAACAGAAACTTGATTGGCAGTCATCAGATCCTTCCCTCTTGTTGGCTCCAGCAGGCAGCTGTGTAGAAGCAGAACAGGAAGATTTCCCAGGTCAAGCTGAGGTGGTGTTCCATGGAGCTATAAAATACCCTTGCCCCAGTGCCTGCAGGCCCCTCATCTTGGTGGAGGCTACAAGGAGTTGACAGTGAAGGAGCTCTTTCTCCAGCAGTCCTGAGGCTCCCAGAGGCTTTAACCATCACACAGCTGTTCAGGAAGAGTCTGATCTACTTGCTGCTGCCCCCCAAAGACTTCAAAACAGCCACAGAATTATGAGGAGATTTTTCATATTCCCAGTTGTGAGAACCACTTATACCATAATGATCACTCTTCCAACTGTGGCTTTTCTCAGGAAGGCTTTGATTTGGTTGCAGCTGTTCCAAATACTCTGACTAGCTCAAGAGTATCTGGGCCATGTCAGCTTCAGATTCTTCTTAGATGATCCAACTTACAGCTGCTACAGATACTCAGCCAACATCTCTCTCAGCCTTATCCACAGCAGTCCCCACTCTGGTCAGGGAGAAACACCTTCTCTGGGCAGTGTAAATAGTGTACATGGATGACTTACCACATAAGCAATATTCATTTCACTCTAGGTGAAGAAGGCTGGGAGGCCTTCCTCTTACATGTTGTCCCTTTCCAGGCTACTGCAGCCTAAGCCTCCATAGAGCCTGTGTGTGTGTGTGTGTGTGTGTGTGTGTGTGTGTGTGTGTGTGTGTGTGTGTGTGTGTGTGTTTTAATCACACGTAGAGCAAGCTGAGCTGGTGCTCTAAACAGCAGACACACCTCCCTGGGTTGGAAGCTTCAGACATACCTGACAGCACCAGCTATAAAATGGGTGATGAGTTTCAGAGAGTGGGAAGGAACAGAGTCTATGAGAACTTAAGACTGAGAAGGACAGTCCAAATACTAAGAAGGTAGAAGGCAGAGATCTGAGGCTGTGAAATGCAAGTTGATGGAAAGAGCCAGCCGATGGAAGGTGAAGGGCTACAGAGTTTAGAAGAACTTCCCTGAGTGCCAGAGGAGTTCCAGAAGGCCACTGAGCTCTGACTGCTGAGGATCTAAAACAGTAAAAGCTCAGGGTTTTAACATCCTAGTGTCAGAACTCTAACACTGAGAATGAAGGGTTCTTCATCCCAAGGTCGGAGTGGTTAACAGCTAAGAATACAGAGTTCTCACTCTCTGAGCTGAAGCCAAGCCCAGAATGTTAACACTGATTGGGAGGATCCCAACATGCTCAGGCTCAGGATTGTTGACACCAACATAGTGGTTTTTGCCTGTTCACAATTACTATTTCAATAGTGCAAAGAATCTTGGGCTAAATACTGACACTTATGTTTAAAGTGTTTTACTTCTTACCAGCCCTGACAATCTTTGGCCTCTAATGGAGGTGTTTGGACCACTGGCATTTGAAATGACTATAGTTCGGTGTTGACATAATGAATATTTGCCGTGTGTGTATCTGGTTTCTACCTGTTGCCCTTGCTCTTTGCTTTTGGGTTTTTCTCCTTTTCTACCTTTCGTGATGTGAATGAAAGACTTTTATATAACTCTTAAGATATGTTTCTTCTCAGTGTATGAATTGCTTTAGAAAGTTTTTAATGGTTATTCTTGAATTTAAAGTATATTTATATATATATATAAATTTATTTATTTTTATATCAGTCACAGGTTAGGTTTTTTGCATTCCATGCGTAGCCCCCTCCCTCATTCCCTCCCACCCTCCCCAACCCTCCCTCATCTCCTCCCCACCCCCTCCAAGTCCACCAACGGGGGAGGATCTCCTCCCCTTCCATCTGATCATCTTGTCTCCTCAGGGCTGGCTGCAATGTCCTCCCCTGGGATCTAGCCAGGCTGTTACTCCCTGGCATGTATGGGGGAGGGTCAAAGAGCCAGCCATCAAGTTCAAGACTGAAACAGTCCCTGTTTCCCTGAATAGGGTCTTCAGTTCAACAATGAGTTATCATGGGACACATCTGAGCAGGGGTTCTAGGCCATATCCATACATGATCCTTGGTTGGAGAAACTGTCTCATATAAGACCCCTGTGTCCTGCTCAGTTTGATCTTTGTGGACCTCTTGTTCTCCCCAAGTCTTACTAACTTCCCCTATTTTTATTATTACTTCCCGCCCTCTGCCAAGGGCTTAATTGTGAGTCTTAATATCTGCTTTGATACATTGCTATACTGTATATATTTACAATGAGTTCAGTTTAAATTAATTGACTATACCCCTTCACAGTAGTATGAGTACCATTTAATAACAAAATATTTGTAATACTTCCGTACTGATCGTGTATCATTGTGGTTGTTCTTTTTACATTTACAATGAATATGTAGCAATAGGCTGCTATTTTTGACTAATAGTTAACCCTTAGATAAACTAAATGCTTAAGAATAAAATTCCTAGCCTGTAATTCCAGCTCTCAGGGAGGCAGAGACAGGCCGATATCTGTGAGTTCAAGGCCAGCTTGGTCTACAAAGTGAGTCCAGAACAGCCAAAGCTACACAGAGAAACCATGTCTCAAAAAACCAAAATAAAACAAAAAACCAAACAAACCAACAAAAATCCTATGCTAAATCACTTCCTTTCTTTACAAAGATCAGAGTTTTAAACTGATATTTTACTTTGCTTTGGAGAATTTCTATTAATATTTCTCAAAAGGCAAATCTAATAACAACTTTCTAATCTTGCATGTCTGAGCTCTTTATTTCTTCTTTATTTTTGAAGGATAGTTTTGCATCCTGCAAAATCCTATGTTGCTGGGTTTTCTCACTTGATGCCTTAAATATTTTCTTCCACTCCTTTTCTTGCTTTCATGGCTCCTAAGGAGCGGGGGAGGAATTGATCCTAATTTTCTTTCTTTTTATGTGTGGGAGAGTTCACCTGTGTGCATGTCTGTATACCACTTGTGTGCCTGGTGCTCACAAGAGCAGAAGAGGGTGTGAGAGCCCCTGGGACTGGAGTTAGGGACAATTATTATTAGCCTCCCTGTGGGTGCTGGGATCAACCCTAGGTCCTCGGGAAGAATAGCCAGTGCTCTTAACTGCTGAGCTGTCCCTGCAGTCCAATGGATCTCGTTATTGTTCCCCTACAGGTGAGGGTGAAAGAATGAGAAGACTATCCATGTGCACCGCAGTTGCCTATGTCCAAAGCAGAGCTAGACGAAGTTGTTTGTCTTCTTTGGCTTCTTTCAAGATTTCATCATTTTTGCTCCTTCTCTTGATGTTTGTACAGGTGTTCAGGTATAGTTTTGGGGAAGCATTCATCCTGCATGATGTTCTCTGAGTTGTGTGGTTTGGTATCTAATATTAGATTTGTAGGGATTCCTAGTCATCATTGTTTTACGTATTTCTTCTGTTCCCATTGTTCATAGATCACAACTTTTTTGTGTGTGACTTGAAGTTCTTTTTTCCCCATTCTCCCTCTCTCTCTCTTAGCTTTAAAGGTGTGTATATATATATATATATATATATATATATATATATATATATATATATTGAGAACCATGCCAGATGATATGTCCAATATTAAGATGATGTACTTCTACAGTGTCTATGTACGTAAGTAGCCTTAATTACTGGGTGGTTGCCACCAGGCCCTTCCAAAATTAAGTTTCAGGCCACTGGAGCCAAAACCTGCTTTTGTGTACTGCCACAGAGGTAGCCCATCTTTTCAACTTTTGGAAGAACGTGAAACCACTTTTTTTTTTTTTTACCATAGCAAACAGCTGATGCCCTTGAAATGCTAATCAGGGATAGCAATTTCCCTTTTCCTTGGGAGTGATTTTCATGTCACAAAACATTCTCACAAGTCTTCTGTCTCTAGGACTGACTGATTATACCCTCTCACCGTCATCAACAACTGCCAGATTAGTTGTAAACTCAGAATGGGAGCTGACCGACCCCGCCCACCCAAAAAAAATAGAGGTGTGGAAGGAGGACAGTAGTGGGATAATTTGGTCATTTTCCTGGCAAAGGAAAGCTGGGTTAGGAGAGACAAAATGAGTGCTTCCAGAACAGATAGACAACATTGGAAAATAAGAGAGAAATTAAAGAAGCCATTAACGCTTGTGAGAGGGTTTGGTGAGAACACTGCTCATTTCAGCTCAGCTGGAGTGGTTTACACTGTTGTGTTTCACTCTATACTTAGCCTTGAAGAAAGCCTCAGAGTACAATGGTTAAATACGGCTTTTGAAAATGGAAAATAGCGATGTTGGAAGTTGAGAACAGCACTGGGGTTCAGTACCCTCCATCACCTTTAAGCTGGGATGCCTGTGGAGCTATTTCGAAATTCTACCCTTTTCTCCACCATCAGAAATTTAGCCCTGCTCTTTGTGAATTACATTGCTTGTGTGTAAAAATACACTGTTGAGACAGAGTTTCACTTGGTGTAACCCTGCTTGGCCTCAAAGTTTGGGTGGTCTTGTTGCCTTTGTCTCTTGAGTGCTAGGACTATAGCTAAGAACTGCTGTTTTGTACCAGCTCTATTTAGTTTATATTATTATTGTTTCATCTTGTTAAACTGAGGGTTTACCCTGAGGTTGAAGATTTTGTGAAAAGACTGAGGCATATTTGGATCTAAAAGAAAATCATGACAGTAATTTTTATTGAGCTCTCTGTACATCCATGACATTTCAGCATAAGTACATTCCACAGCATTAATTAATTTATCCTTAAAACAACTGTATGGGATACTGTAATAAAACATTTTTAAATTAAGGAAAAAAACAATGAATTTATAAAAAATAATCATGCCTCAGCAGGGGTAATTTGCCTTTCCTGAATGGGACCCCACAGGCAAGGTAAGCAAAGCTCTAATATCATGTTCCTCTGTGACTATTCTTTTTACACAGTGCTCTAAATTCTAAGTAAACTTTAGAATTTAGAATAATTTAGAATTTAGAATAAAGGAATTTAGAATTCCTTTCTTCTCCTGAAACCATTTCTTCACATTAAAAATTAGAGTGTTTTTTGTTTTGTTTTGTTTTTGAGACAGGGTTTCTCTATGTAGCCCTGGCTGTCCTGGAACTCACTCTGTAGAACAGGCTGGCCTCAAACTCAGAGGTCCACCTGCCTCTGCCTCCCAAGTGCCGGGATTAAAGGTGTGTGCCAGGATTAAAGGTGTGTGTCAGGATTAAAGGTGTGTGTCAGGATTAAAGGTGTGCTGGGATTAAAGTTGTGTGTCGGATTAAAGGTGTGTGCCAGGATTAAAGGTGTGCCAGGATTAAAGGTGTGTGCCAGGATTAAAGGTGTGTGTCAGGATTAAAGGTGTGTGTCGGATTAAAGGTGTGTGCCAGGATTAAAGGTGTGCCAGGATTAAAGGTGTGTACCACCACCACCCTGCAAAAAAATAGAGACACAGAAGGTGGGGCCTGCACTGATTCTCAAGGAAAAAGTAGATCAGTTCTCTCTGCCTTACAGAAACAACAACAACAACAACAACAAAACAGAAAAGAAAAAAGACTGTGTCCAAAGAACTCATACAGATGTGGGAGTCTTATGCTCATCTGTTGAGATCAGGCTGTGTGCTGCCTCCAAGTTGTGGTAAATTTGTGAATTGTTACTAGTAGCTAAAATTGAAACAAAAGAACCTCTGTTTGCCTTAGCTAGGCCTATCAGAGAAAGTGAAACTTTCTGGTAGACTGCTGCCAATGAAACCACTATACCTTGAAAACTTATTGCTATTCAATAAATTCTGACATCATGGAAAAACAAATAGATATATCTGTGTTTCTGGCAGAAAGAGAATGTTTATGACACCATTACCCAACCAAAACAATCCCATATCAGGCACAACTTAGAGAAAGCATTGGAGGAACCAGACTTATTGAACATTAGGAAGAAAATGACTGATGTCTGGTCACCCAGAAGGCTGGAGTAGATATTACCTGGCAACCTGGTAATCTTTTTTGCTATTCTATGGATCGAACCTTCCTGAATCCCGCCCCCTCCAAAATCCTAGGCATTGTTTAGGCCTAAATCCAGAGCTTTGTCTCTCTGTGAATAGAGCCCATCCTTATGAAAGAGGTCCATATACTTGGCATTTTCCATCTATCCTTTTTCGTATTACAAATCCTTCCTCCGTAGGACCTTGCTCTGAACACTCTTTATCAGTCAATAGAATCCATTCTTATTGAAAAGATAGTGGTTCTATAGCAGCCAGCATCTGTGTTGATATCTGTAGCCCATGTAGCCCCCAAGGGCCAAGCAGATGCCCGTGGTTTCTGCTGCCACCCGAATCCATGCTGATGTCTGTAAGCCATGCGGCCACTGGGAGCCATACTGACCTGAGTGGGCTGCATTGCCACCGAAAGCCATGGCGCTATCTGGGCCCATGCTGCCTCTGAGGGCCATGTCGGGGTCTGTGGTCCTATTGCAGCTGGGGGTCGGTGCTGTATCCTGAGAGCATCTTGATGTCTGAGATCTGTGCTGCTGCCAGGAGACAAGCTGATGTGAGGGGCCTGTGCTGCCACATAAGGCCATGTTGATGTCTGTCATCTGGGCTACCTCTGAAAGCCTGGTCTGGGTTTGTGGTCCTACTGCAGCCAGCGGCCATGTTTGTGGTCTGTGCTGTTGCCAGAAGCCATGTGGGAGCTCACAATTCATGCTCCCATTGACTGTAAAAAGCAAGGAAGTCACTTTGGCAATGATATTGATGACTGCAGATGCACAGTTGAGAAAGAGGGACATGCTGACTGTAAACAGCAAGGACAGGAGTTTGGCAGTGACATTGATGACTGCAGATGCATAGTTGAGAAAAAGGGACAGGGAAGGCTTCTGTGACAACCCTTATTCCCCCGAACCTTCACCCACAAAAGTTGCAGCCTAAACATGAAACCATCCAGGAGAAGTCTTGAAACGTGTGATAAGATGCTGAAGTGTAGCTTTCCACAACTGATGGCTTCTGAGTGTGGGAGGGAAAGGACTCAGGCCATTGAGAGTTTGATCACACTCCAGTGAGTATTTAAATAACACAAATTGGACTTATTTTTTCTTTTGTTGGGTGGGGAGGTCACAAGGGCAGGGGGCTGAACATGGAAGGACTGAGAATTGAGTGACTAGAGTGTATGATGTGAAACCCCAAAAAATCAATACAAATATTATACTGGGGAAAAAAAAGAGAGAAAAGGTCACAGGTGCTTTGCTACTTTAATAGAAAACTTCTATTACAAGCAGGTAAGGCCCAGCAATGTTTAGCGATGCCTAAACCTTTGTTGTAATGATTGTCACTTGGAAACCTTTTTCCAAAGTTTTACTGTGCTTAAATGTGTAGGAAGAAGAAAGCCTGAGGTCAGACTCTGGAAGTTTTGACCCAGCATCTGCTAAAGTTGTGCTGACCCAAGTTTCACTCTTCACCTTGTGAAAATTTGTTTCTCTGCTGACTGTGATGCTTTCAGGGTCCCACACAAAACCAATAAACCTTTGTTGTTGTTGTTGTTGTTGTTTTTTAATGAGGAACACTTTTCTTTGAATAAAGTTTCTATTCCATTTTCCCAAGCCCAGCTTGAATAAACAGATGTTGTCCACCAATCTCTGCTTCTATTGTGGTTCAGTAGAAGTGATGAGGAGTAAAACTCCATGATCCGGTAACATAGGATTGTTTCTATCTGTGTTAGTGTTCATTTATACAAAAGAATGAAGCTGAGGGGTTTTCCTGCTTCTGAAAAGCAGCTGCCCAAGAGGCTGATTCCACAGAGCTGGTGCACAGCAGCTGATACAAATGCTTTGTACCAGGCCCCACAACCAGCTGGCAGAAGACCTTGATAGCGTTATCCACATGATACTAGTCTTAGAGGCATGGAAGATGCAGAACCGAGTGTCATGCTCCATGGCTTCTGAGATCAAATGAAACCCAGCAATGTGTGGCAAGTTTCTGCAGAGGCCTTGAAAGGTCAAGGTCTTTCAAGGCTTTGTGTAAAGCCTGGAAGGTATCACTGGAGACCCCAGGATGATGGAGATGCTACTGACAATACAACACCTATCAATAAGAGCTGTGGCAATGGAGTGGAGGTGACCAAGAGAGAGACTGTGTGCTGAAGATGGCAGAACTGGAGGGCTTGGATTCCCCAAGCCCGTTGGAGCTCAGCTAGTTTCACCATGATCTTCAGATGCTGGTTATGGAGCTGTAGGATTTGACATCTTCTCTGGGGGATTTTGGTCTGGCCTTCCTCTGATCACTCTTTCTATGTCCAGAGCTTCACTTTTGGAATGAGAACATTTACTTTGTGCCATTGTATATTGGAATTAACCAATTTTTAAAAATTTTATAGGAATTCACAGCTAAGAGATGTAGAACTTTTAAAAAGTATTTCAACTATTAATGCCTACCGGGACTTTTTAAGTTGGACTGAATACAGAATACACTTTCATGTATGGCCATGAGCCTATGGAAAGAATGGGAGATTACATTTAAAAGCAGTGTGTGTAGGTATCAAGTTGACAAAAGGTAGAGTTCCCATAGTTAGTGTTGTCAACGTGACAGAATACATAACTACCGGGGAGATGGGGCTCTGGGCATGCCTATAAAGGATTCTTTCGATTAGGTTCATTGTATCTCATCTTAACTGAAGAAGGGACACTAGGCAGGGGATCCTGGACTATATATAAAATGGAGAGGGAAAGCAGAGCACTAGGATATATTCATTCTCTGCTCTTACTCTGGATGGTATGTGACTAACTGGTTTGACTTCCCTGCCATTATGGAGTGCACCCCTGAAGTGTAAACCAAGATAAACCCTTTCTCTAAATTACTTTTGCTACAGTATTTTATCACTGCTACAAAAAAAAAATCAGATGAAGACATTAACCTACTTTATGGAGGAAATGAATGCTCTAAGTCACTTACATATCACCTAAGGTCACATGGTTGGTAAGTGGAAGAACCAAGGTTCACTACACCATGAAGCTTTTAATGTCCCAGAGAACAGGCTATGCATAGAATTTTGTTGGTCTTCCCAGTTCATAAGATGAAGCCCTAATCCATGATACGACAGTATTTTAAGGTAAGCAGCCAGTAGGCTGTCAACATAGTCTCACCTGAGATTCCTGATAGTTACAATCTTCATATAAAGATTTCAAATGAAGCCCAGTGTGGTATATGGTGCAGTTCAGTAGAACAAACTCTCAGAAGGTGTGTGGACAATGGTAAAATGGATCTTCAAGCCAAACTACATTTTAGAAAAGCTTTACATTAGTTCCCTAGAACAAGCTGACTTTCTAAAGAATTTTCTTCTGTCCAGACAGTTGACTGGCCTATTTAGTTTGAATTTTACATGAAGGGTCAACAGTGTACCATTGTTCTTTATTAGAAAACTCCTTGCTGGAAAAAAGGAGGCAACTGGAGATCACATTAAATGAATTAAGTCAGTCTCAGAAAAACAAATACCAAATATTCTCTCTCATTTGTGGAATCTAGACTTTGTAAATACATAGAATGATACATGTACTGATGATATGAAAAGAGAAGCAAGGGACTTGAGAATGACTTATTACTTAAGCACCTATACTGCTTTTTCCAAAACAAACAAACAAAAACAAAACCAAGTTTAGCTGGGCACAATTGCGCACGCCTGTAGTCCCAACATTCTGGGAAGCAGAGGCAGGCAGATCTCTGTGGTTTGAGGCCAGCCTGGTCTACAAAGCGAGTCCGTTTCTTGCAAGGAACAATGACTTTATTAAGCCAGGCAAGATTCTTACAGGGAAGCAGGTGGGAGCTCTGAGAATCTTTGGACTTCAGGGGATCCAGTCTGATGCCCTCTTCTGATATCCAAGAACACCTGTACTCATGCATTTATACCCACTGAGATACACACACATACCCACACAGTTACACACACACACACACACATACCCATCCCCCCCCCCACAAGCTGTACACACACACCATTGGGGGTGGCAACAGAAACTAGAAGCAGAACTCTCAAAGGAAATTGATGTTTGTTTTTATAAGATTATCAATTGCTCAAGAGCTAGACTAGATCTTTGATTTCTGACATATTTTCAATTACCCTGCCCTGCCACCTTCAATGAGAGCTTACTGATCTCCAACACTAAATACACACCATCATCCTGTGTAGACACTCTGCCAGGTAGACCTTCCAGCCTCTGTCTCCTTAGCATTTTTGACGGTGTAATTCTTTGCTGTTGGAGATAGCTGTGCATATCATTTTATGTCCTCTCTGACCTCTCAGTACTAGATGCTGTGAGTCCCTCTCTTTTTCTTTGGATGTCTGCAGAAATCGTCAAATGTCTCCTCCTGGGAAACAAAATAGCCTCTCAACAAGAAACCGTACAATAAGGCTAGTGGGTAACTTGTGATCAGCTGCTATATTGGGTTGAGAATACAAGTCCCAGATCAGCCAAGCCCAGGAACAGGGATGAGAGATGATCAGAATTATGTCTAAATATTGACCTTGCATCTTATAAACCGTAAGTCTTCACTAAGCTTTAGTTTTCTCCTTTTAAAAATAAGGACAGTAATGCTAATAGGTGTTAGAGAGGACATATAAAGCATTATTATAAACCGTAAGTCTTCACTAAGCTTTAGTTTTCTCCTTTTAAAAATAAGGACAGTAACACCTAATAGGTGTTAGAGAGGACATATAAAGCATTATTAGTTCAGCTAAGCAACTACCTCTGGCCCTTAGACTGTGCATTCATTCATTAAAGAATCTGCAAAGGAAAACAATGTAAGAGAAAGAATATTGATTAAAGATGAAGTCAGGTGGACTTGAAGACAGAGAGGATCTTCATTTTGGAAGGCAAAAAAATGGGTGTTTGAGGGAAAAATGTATTATGATTAAACTCTTACTTGTTGCCTCATTTAATGATCTTGGAAAAGACAAACTTCTTTGGGATCAGTAACTGTGTTAAGCGATTATATACCCAAAGCTGGAGGAGGGTTGGGATTGTTTTAAGATCTAATGAAACAGGACCAGAAGAGGAAACACCTGGGTCATAAGGCGGATTAGAAGCCTCACTCACCCCTGACAGCGAGACAAAACAGTCTAAGCAATATACATGATTTCTTTTTCTTGCAAGGAACAATGTCTTTAGTAAGGTAGGCAAGATCCTTACAGGGAAGTAGGTGGGAGCACTGACAGTCTTTGGGGTGCAGTCCTCTGGAATGACACCCTGCAGCTGACTCGGGTTACCTAGAGAAAAGCAATAGAAATTGCACAGTAAGTGCTGTTCCTCACAGATCCCTTACCTGCAGGATCAGAAGAGGGTGAGATAGAGTACAGGGTTCCAAAGGAACTACCAGGAAAGGACTTCTCCCTCCTCTTCTCCACATGCCAGACCTCGCAGAGTACGGAAGTCACAGAGACCTGTGGCTTCCAGTCCCCTGCCTCCACATAGCACCAAGTGGATCCTTTTAGAGCTACAGGGATCTGAGAATTTCTCCTTTTGGACTCAGAACAGCTGTATCATCAATGCCTACATAAGCAGTCTTTGACTTCTTCTGTGATTTAATCTTCCCTCTTGTATACATCTCACGATGGTTTTTCTTTTGTCTATATATTGCTCAGTTAGGTTTTAGGATTGCTCTGTTTCCCCATACAGTCCACTATAAGGCATTCTCTACTATATATTTCACCCAATTCCCATATACTTCCCTTCTTAGTCCTGTGTTTTTTCTTCATCTTCTCTTTAGCTCCCCTTTTACTTTTTTAATTATAACTTTCCACAGTCTTAACAGTTTCTAAAGTCTGTGGGTAATAGCGGCATCCCCACATTCTCCCGGTTAATTTTATGTCCTCTATTTTTTTTTCTTTTCAAAGACTTATACTTTTCTTATCCACCTTGCTTCTCTCAAGCATAAAATCTTAATAATGAAAATCTGAATATACATCACACTATTACTATTTTTGTCCTCCAGCAATTGACCTGAACCTTTAGGGTCCTGAATGGCAAGGTGATGAGGGTGAGGACCAGGGATGAAAAAGAAAAAAGAAAAAGACAAAATTTGGGACTGGCAGATTTTACATAGGCTAATGACTTATACCAAGCAAGTTTATTAAACAGCACAGCAGCTTGCATACTATTTGCAGGAAAAAAATGGCCAAGTCAGCTGAGAGCTAAATCAAACAATGTTGGCAAAGAGAACACGAGATACCTCGGACACAGCTGCCATTGGATGGATAACTACAACATGGGGGAAAGAATCAGATCCCAAGAAATGTTGACAATGTTGACCCCTTCAAGGCCTGGCTCCAGCCCCAGACTGGACCTGGTCCTAGACAAGGGCAGAGAACTAACTTTTCCTTTGTCCATTTGTCAGGTATTCTGAGAAAACCTTGAATCAGTCTGGCTCTCAACAAACAATTATTGAAGTCAAATGATAACTGTTGTTAATTGGCTAGTATAATACTCCACATGGTAGGAATAACCAGCCATAGTAATTATTCCCACAGCTACTATTCTTGGGAAATAATATAGCAGTTGTACTGAGTACCACCTGAGCATCTGGGCCAAGCAACTATTTTCTGAACCTTCACTCTATCACATCAAAGTCCCATGTGAACATTGCAAATAATTGAACTGAAATAATATAGCTAGAAAAAGAAACAAGCAAAAATAACCCCATATATATGTCTTGGCACAGTAATATTTAAGAAATGCACACAGAGAAAAATAATGTCTCCAAAATTTGCTAATATTATAGTCATGGCATCCAGTGAGAGAAAGAGAGAGATGTCAAATCCTGGAGAAGTCAAATGAATAATTCTAAATATATTCAAAGAAATCAAAGTAAGCCTCTGATCCAGATCACAAATGTTTGACTGAAATAAAGAAGGTAATGTAAGATAGGAAAGAGGAACTCAATGACAAGACATAGTGAAGAAAAACCTATAAAATACTGGGAATAAAAAAACATAATTGTTGTGGGGTATGCTCCAGAGGAGAATACTCAGACACAGGCTTAAGCCAATATAAAGATTTTATTACCCAGACAGTGTCTACACTTGGTGTTGTGGATCCCAGTGTAGCCCCAAACCTTCCTGAGAGAGTTTTGAAGCACAAAAGACTGAGGTACTTCTGTTAATAAGAACAGTTAGCCAGAAGTAGAATTACCGAGGCCCAAAAGTTATGGGGACACAAAGGTCCTTGAGACCACAGACAACTAGGGAAAACAGTGATGTTAAACATTAAGGGGGGCCTTTCTTCAAAGAAAATACCTCTTTCTGCCTTGAAGGCTGAGAGCTGAGATTGTTAACAAGCTGGTGACCTTTTGCTATCTGAAGAGGCAGACCCCACGCAAAACTCTCAGATAGAGATGGGATAGAGTGTCTATCCCCGACTTTCCCTCCATGCACCTTTATCTTCATCTCCTAGTTAATAGAACACGTCCTTAGGAGAGATGTCACGTGTACTTCATGGTCTGCCACCCTGTATGTTATCTCAGTCAGGGACCACACTAGATTCTACGCCTTTTAGCTACAGAACCCACTTCATGTTTACATGCTCTTTATAAAGGAATCTCTGTATAGCCACACCTTAAGCTTTACTGTGCACTTGGAACTGGGAAGTTTGTTGCCTAGAAACCTATTTCCAAATCATATTGTGTTTGAATCAAGTGACATTGAACTGCCTGGCATCAGACTCCCTGAAGGTTGATCCACGTTGATGAAGTCAATCTGAACTGAGTTTTCATTCTCACCTCTTTGTGGATCGCTGCCTGCCTTGACATCTACAGAGACCCCCTTGGAAAACCACAGTACATTTAAAGACTTTCCCAGAACTATAGACTTTGATGGATTAGATCTTTGTTTTCGTTTTAGCAGGTAATGCTGTCTATATGCTGAGTTTTATGGCCTGAATGATGTTTCTACCATGGAATCAATTGTACCTAAGGCCTGGAGCCTACAAGGTCTGAGGCTCTTGTTACAATAAAGTTTTCTGAGAGCAGGGAATCTTAATTGAGACAATGCCCACATATGATTGGGTTATAGGCAAGCCTGTAGGGTATTTTTTTAAATCAGTGATTGATGTGGGAGGGTCCAACCCATTATTGTTACTATCCCTGGGGTGGAAGTCCTGGCGCTATAAGAAACCAGGTTGAGAAAGTAATGAGGAGCAAGCCAGTAAGTGTCACTCCTCCACGGCCTCTGCATCAGCTCCTGCCTCCAGGTTCCTGCCCGGATTTCTTTCAATTAACAGTGATATGGACGCATAAGCCAAATAAACCATTTCCTCCCCAACTTGCTTTGCTGCCTGGAAATCTTTTTCCAAATTATATTGTGTTTAAATAGGTGTTAAATGATGTTTCATCACAATAATAACCCTAACTAAGACAAAGGACAGATATAAAATACTAAGAAGGTATGAGTGGAAATTCCAAAATCCATGTAACACATGAAAAGACCCAAATCTACAGATCATGGGCATATAAAAAGTAGACCATTAGGTGGGTAGTGGTGGCACTCACCTTTAATCTCAGCCCTCGGAAGACAGAGGTAGGCAGATCTCTGAGTTTCAGACCAGTCTAGTTTACAAAGTGTTTCAGGACAGCCAGAGAGAAATCCTGTCTTGACACCCACCCACCACCACCCCCAAAAATAACAAACAAAAAAAGTAGAACATTGTTCTAAAGGCATGGAAAAGACTTTAAATAATAGTAATAATATTAATTTAAATCATAATAGTAAATTCCTTAGAGCTAAAGTAATAGATGAAAATACAGACACAGGAGGCATATATACATATTTTTCTCAGTAGTTCACGGAGATTTCTCTAACATAGATTATATTTTAGAACACAAAGCAATTCTTAAAAAGTACAATGATCAATTTCTTGTATTCTAATTGATCACAAATCAACAAGGGAAACCATAGAACATATACAAAGTAATTACCATTTTTAAAAATACGCTCTTGAATGGCAAATGGGTTCCTAAAGACATCAAGAAGAAAATTTTAAAATTTCATAGAATCAAGTGAAAATGAAAACATAACATACCAAAACCTATGAGGTATAATGAAAGCAGTTCTAACAGAGAAGTTTACCACTCTAAATGCCTACATTTTAAAAATCTCAAATACATAACTCAATAATATACCCTGGATACCCTCAGGGAGGCACAGAAGGTGGATCTCTGTGAGTTTGTATACCCTGGTCTGCAAAGTTGAGTCCAGGACAGCCAAGGCTACACAGAGAAACCCTGTTTAAGAAAAGAAATCAACCAGCCAACCAGTCAACCAAACGAAAAACCAAATACACACATACACATATACACTCTGGATTCCTAGAAAAAGGAATAAGGCAAACTACAAATCAAGAGCTGGAAAGAAATCAATAAAATTGGATTAGAAATTAATGAAACACCCTGCCTACAAGATGTAGATAAAGATAGAGCAGAGATTGAGGATATGTCCAACCAATGACTGGCCCAACCTGAGACTCACTTCATGGGAGACAGCCAACTCCTGACATGGTAAGAATACTCTGCTGTGCTTGCAGATGCGAGCCTAACATAGCTGTCCTCTGAGTGGCTCCTTAATGCAAGCACTTGATAGAAACAGATGCAGAGACCCACAACCAATCACTGGGTGGAATTTAGGGAGCCTTGTGGAAGAGGGGAGAGGCAGGGAGGATAGAAGGACCCAGAGAGGACAAGAACTCCACAAGAAGACCAAAAAAGCCAACTAACTAGGGCCACAGGTGGGGGTGGGGTTGGGGCTGTGGAGACTGAAGCACCAACCAAGGACTATGTGTGAACTGGACCTAAGCCTCCTATTCAGATGTAGCCGATGGGCAGCTTGGTCCTCATATAGGTTCCCTAGTAAGGGGAATGAGGGCTGACCCTGACGTGGACTCTGTTGGCTGCTTTTTGATTAATTTCCACTGCTGGGCTTACCTCAGCAGGCCACAAGGGAAGAGGGTGCACTCAATCCTGATGCAACTTGATATGTTGGGGTGGTGGGTGGGGCTTCCCTTCTCTGAAGAGTAGTAGAGTGGAGAGAGGGTGGGACAGGAGGAGAAGAGGAAGGGGGTTACAGCCGGGATGTATAATGAATAAATTTAAAAATTCAACGAAAGAAAAAAGAAATTAATGACATAGAAACAAACAAAAAGACACACCAATTAATAATCAGAATGGCTTCTTTTTAAAAACGATTTATTTATTATGGTGTGTGTATGTGTGTTGGTCCTATCAGTCCTTCACATAAACTCCAGGTATCACACTCATATGATCAGGCTTGGCAGCAAGCACAAACGACCCTAGAGTTGGTTCTTTGGAAAAGATTAATAAGACCTGCAAACCTTTAGCCAAAGTAAACAAAAAATGAGGAGTCCCACATAAAAATTAAGAATGGAAAGGAAGCCATTACAATATATACCAATGAAATTCAGAAATTATTGGCTTGTACCTAAAACATATATTCCACTAAATTGAAAAAATCTAAAATAATGAGTTTCTAGATCAATATGACTAACTAAAATTAAGCCAAAATGAGATAATCCATCAATAACAGCAACAAATGTAACCAAATCTACAGCAAGCAGTGAGATAGAAGCTATAATTAAAACTTCTATTCCTGAATTAAGTTTAGGCCTAGAAGTATTCAATGGTAAATTTTTACCAGACTTTCAGGAAAGCACAAACAATTCTTCTCAAACTATCCTACATAATAGGCAGGGAATGCCTATTACCAAAATATTTTTACATGCTAGTATTACATAAAAAGATGAAGAAAAATAACAGGAAATTATAGATCAATTTCCTTGACGAACATGGATACAATATTTTTTCTCCAAAATATTTGAAATGATTCAAGACTGCATTAGAAAGACAATTCACCGTGATCAAATTAGCTTTATTCTGGAGATTCAGGTATGGTTTTATTCAAGCATATGTCAATAAATGTTATAAATTACATAAATGGTTTGAAAGACAGAAATCACATGGTTATCTCAATAGATACATAAAAGATTTTGACCAAAAAATCAACATCCTTCATGATGAAAGCCTTAAAAAATATAGTATAAAAGGAAAATATATTTTAAAACCTGTATAATATATAATAGAGGCCATCGACAATAAAGAGTCTATAGTCAACACTGTATTAAAGGAAAATTTTCAAATCATTTCTAATAAAATAAGAAATAATGAAAGGGTATTCACTAGTATAAGCAACAACAAAACAAACAAACAAACAAAAAACAAAGATAATGATCAACAGAATAAAAAAGGATTCAGGCAGGTGGATTCCTGTGAGTTCAAGGCTAGCCTGGTCTACAAAGTGAGTCCAAAACAGCCACGGCTACAGAGAAACCCTGTCTTGAAAAACAAAATAATAATAAATAAAATAAATGAAGATTCAGATATAAGGCCATACAAATATAGTCACCTGAATTTTGACAAAGATGCCAAAAATAAACAAATGGTATTTGCACATGTAGAATAATGAGCAAAATCCTGTCTCTCACTTTGCAAACAAAAACAAAAACAAAAACAAACAAACAAAAAACCTCAACTCCAGATAAATCACTCAACATAAGACCTGGAACTCTAAACTTCTAAAAGCAACAATAGCGTTATACTTTAAGGTATACACATAGGCAAAAGCTTTTTGAATAGGATTCTGATTTCTCAGGATATAAGGCCAATAATTTTTAAAATGAAACTTTCTGGCATTAGCAAGCTTCTGAGTGAACAGATAGCCTAGGAATGGGAGAAAAATATTTGCCAACTGGACCTCTGACAGAGATTTAGGACAGAGAACGCACAAGGGGCTCAACAAACAGAACATTAAGAAAACAAGCAACCCAATAAAAATGGGTTATGAAACTGAGCAGAGAGCTCTGAAAAGAAAAACTACAAATGTCCGATTGCCGTTTTTAAATGTGTTCAACATCACTAGCCACCATAGAAATGAAAATTAGAACTAATTTAATGTTCCGTCTCACCCCAGTCAAAATGGTTATCATCAGGAAAACAAATGGCAACAGGTGCTGCAAAAGATGTTGAGAAAGAGTAAAGCTTTTCCGCTATTAGTGGGGGTGTAAACTGGTGCGACCACTGTGGAACCCAGTGTGGAAGTTTGTCAAAAATCTAAAAATACAGTTACCATATGGTCCAGCTGTTCCACTCCTGGACATGTATTGTGTGACAGAGATACTTGCACATCTATGTTCATTGATGCCCTAGTCCCAATAGCTAGGAAATGGAATCAGCCCGGGTGTCCATAAGCTAAAGAAAGATAATGAAAATGTGGGACTTACACATGATGGAATTTTACTTAGCTGTAAAGAAAAACGAAACTTATAGAAAAGAAGGTGGAACAGGAAAAATACTATGTACAGTAAGATAATGCAGGCCCAGGCAGACAAATGCCTCAGGTTCTCCCTTACATGTTTACCCTAGCTTTGAATATTTAGATTTGTGTGTTTAGTTTAGAGTGAATATAAAAGCTAGAAAGTGGTTTTCAACCTTTCTAATGCTGCCACCTTTTAATGCATTTCCTCATGTTGTGGTGACCCCCAACTATAAAATTATTTTTGCTGATATTTCTTTTTTTTAACATTTTTATTTTATTTTATATTAATCACAGGTTATGTACTTTGTATCCCAGCCATAGCCCCCTCCCGCATTCCCTCCCTATCCCCACCATCCCTCCTCATCTCCTCCCTGCCCCTTTCCAAGTCCACTAATAGGGGAGGACCTCCTCCCATTCCATCTAACTCTAGCTTATCAGGTCTTTTCAGGAATGGCTGCAATGTCCTCTTCTGTGGCCTAGCAAGGCTGTTCCTCCCTCGGGGAGAGGGGGGTGGAAGAGCCATTTTGCTGATATTTCATATCTATAATTTTGCTACTGTTAAGAATCATAATGTAAATAGTTTTGAAAATAGAGGTTTGCCAAAGGGGTCACAATAGATTGAGAACCACTGACCTATATTCAATAGGAGAGAAAGAAGCCTTAAGGTGGTAAGGAAGATGTAGTGGACACATGGAGATGTTTAAGTGAGTATGAGGGAAGAAGGGTAGGAGAGAAGATCAGGGAAGGGCTAACCAAAACTGAGAATATATTTGGAAATACACTACTCTCTAAGCTACTTTCTTTTTTTTTTAATTTAATTATTTTTATCTCAATCACAGGTTAGGTACTTTGAATCCCAGGCGTAGCCCCCTCCCTCAGTCCCTCCTACCCTCCCACTCCCTCCCTCATCTCCTCTAAGCTACTTTCAATGTGCAATTAGCAACAATAAAGTTTGAGTGCAGGTATAATTGATGGAGAATGCTGCTACCAGAAGTCATAGATTATTAAATAGAAATCCCAGTGCCAGCCATGTGTTATTGCCCCAGAAGCCCCCAAAACAAAGCAGGCTATTATCATTGCTCTTGATCATCTATGACAGCTAGATGATAAAACCCTATCACTGATGTCACAATTTTGATTACAGGACCAGAGAAATCAAGCTGGTACTGACTGATTTCAAACTTCCTCTTCCTATCTAGCATTCACGGTGCCATTAGGTGCTGTGCAAGCTGCTGAGAGACAAAAGCCATCAACATTCTTACCTGGCAATAGAGCTTGTGTCCTGTAATACCAAGCTACCAGGCAAGATGGAACTCTGGTGCAGTAGTGACAGGCTGCTATGGGAGTAACCACCTGCTTTCTTGTTGAATTTGAGTCCTGCCGCCAGTGACATCCTTCCTTCCGCAGGGCCCTACATTCTAAAACCTTCATCAACTCCTGAAACAGAGCCACCAAATGCGGACCAACTGTTCAAATGCATCAGCCTATGGGGGACAATTTTCATTCTGACCACCCTGCGGCCCACATTGGTTTATACGTCTGTATACTTGGCCTCTAGTTGGTAGAACTCTTTGGGAAGGACTAAAAGGTATGGCCTTGTTGAAGGAGGTGTGTCACTTGGGCTGAGCTTTGCGGTTTCAAAAGTCTTGGGCGTTTCCAGTAGGCTCGCTCTCTGCCCCCTGCTGACTGGAGATGTGAGCTTTCGGCTGTCCCTGCTGCCATGCGCCATCACCACAGATTCTAACCCTTTGAAAGTGTAAGCCCATTTAAATGGTTTTTTTCTATAAGTTTCTTTGGCTATTTTGTTCTGTGACAGCAATAATACAGTAACTAAGATATTACCACATGGGCTACATGCCCATTCACCTCTTTAATTGTTAGAGTCAGGCTTTCACTAAAAGATTGAAGCTGTTCCTGAACTCACTATGTAACCCAGGATGGCTTTGAAATTTGATCCTCCTGTCTTGGTTTACTTTTGAATAGTAAGAATAGTGAATATATATACGCCCATATGTATATGGTGTGTGTGTGTGTGTGTGTTAGAGTGCTTACCTAACATGCACAAGGCCCTGGGCTCAATTTCCAGCACGCACACACACACACACACACACACACACACACCACTGTTTCTAATCCTCTGTTACCTTTGCAGATTCCATGTATTGACAGTACTACAGAAAATGTTTCTTTGGGAACTCCATGCACTATGTCATAGCGTAGGGGTTGAAAGACAGAAGTGAAGAGACAGTGGCCTCTCCTAGTCTAAAGGGGCAGACCTTATCAGCATTCGATCTTCTGGCTCTCCCTCCATCAGAAGAAGTTGTTTGGCATTTCCAGCCTCCTATGGCAGGAAGTATACCATTCCTTTGTGACTAGAATCCCCAGGATTGGCCCTGACCATTGTCTCAAAAAAGAACTGACACTCTCCACCATGGAACCCAGCGTTTCCTCATCTTGACAACGACTCACTGCAATCTACGTTTAAAAGATTAAACCAGTCAAAGATAAAGCTCAGAAGAGGAAACAAAGACCCAGAAAGCAGTGCTGGCAGGTGTGAGTGAAGCTTTCAACCCTAATTGAAAGGCTTTATAAAAGGCAAAGGGCGGTTTCATCTGCCTTTCTGCAAACAGCACAGTGGGCCAGATGATCAATATTCCTTTAAAGTGCTCAGGAATTGTTGCAGTTTTGACCAAAGGCAAATAAATAAATGAATTGTCCTTTAGGGCTATCACATCAAACCCTTTAAAGGAAAGCGGCTTACATGAACGCAGACAAAATACGTCCCTTGTGGTGACTATAAGCATCAAATATCAATCAGGAGAGTGTGTTTTTTTTTTTAATGCAGAGGGTGGGTCCATGTTGTTGTAGCTATAATCCCTCATGATAAAAGAGAAGGAATAAATAGCTTGATAGGGAAGTTTGTTCTACATGATTTGGTACTCTTTCCCTTTCTGAGTATAAACATAAACATAAAATCATCAGTATTAGAAACTAAAGAAAGAACAGCCAAAACTCACTGTTAAATGCCTACAAATTCTCCTTTCTTTGCTGTCTCTAGGTCTTTGTCTGTATTTAAATTAATTTATTTTAAAATAGTTTTCAATTTATTTATTATTTATTACAATTTGTTTACTTTGTATCCCTTCTGTAGCCCCCTACCTCATCTCCTCCCGGTTCCACTCTCCCTCCCTCTTCTTGCCCCTCCCCTAGCAGGACTGGCTGCATTGTCTTCCTCTGTGGCCTGACAAGGCCTCACAGGGGGGAGATAATAAAAAAGACAACCACTGAGTTCATGCCAGAGACAGCCCCTGCTGTCCTTACTAGGGAACCCACTTGGACACTGAACTGCCTATGGGCTACATGTGAGTAGGGGTTCTAAACCCTCTTCATACACGGTCCTTGGTTGGAAGTTCAGTCTCTGCTACATGAAGATCCAGCTATACCGCTCCTAGACATATATCTGAAATATGCTCAACTATACAACAAGGACATTTACTCAACTATGTTCGTAGCAGCTTTATTTGTAATAACCAGAAGCTGGAAACAACCCAGATGTCCCTCAACCAAGGAATACAGATATTGTGGTACATTTACACAATGGAATTCTGCTCAGCAATTAAAAACAAAGAAATCATGAAATTAGCAGGCAAATGGTGGGATCTAGAAAAGATCATCCTGAGTGAGGTAACCCAGAAGTAGAAAGACACACATGGTATGTACTCACTTATAAGTATATATTAGACATATAATATAGGATAAACATACTAAAATCTGGGCTGGAGAGATGGCTCAGAGGTTAAGAGCACTGGCTGCTCTTCCAAAGGTCCTGAGTTCAATTCCCAGCAACCACATGGTGGCTCACAACCATCTATAATGAGTTCAGGTATACATGCAGACAGAACACTGAAATAAATCTTTAAAAAGAAAAACATACTAAAATCTGTACACCTGAAGAAGCTAAGTAAGAAGGAAGACCCTAGGGAAGATGCTCAGTCATCATTCAGAAAGGCAAACTGATGGGATGGACATTGGAAGCAGGAGAAGAGAGGGAACAGGATAAGAGCCTACCACAGAGGGCCTCTGAAAGACTCTACCCAGCAGGGTATCAAAGCAGAGGCCAAGACTCATAGCCAAACTTTGGGCAGAGTGCAGGGAATCTTATGAAAGAAGGGGGAGATAGAAAGACCTGGAGGGGACAGGAGCTATACAAGAAATCAACAGAGCCAAAAGGGTAATGTCTTTGAGGAATAAAAAAATAAAAATCTAAGCCATGCATTTACAGGAAAACTGCTCAACAAGCAAGATGAGAATGATAGTAATCATCTGTTCACACACAGAGATACACATAGGCACACTCACAGAGACATGCACAGACACACATACACAGAGACACATAGACAGACACAGCACAGAACATGAACACAGATACATGCATAGAGACATATGCACACAGACACACAGAGATACACAGATGCACACTCACAGAAACATATACATACATACACAGGCACACAAACAGAGACACATGCATGCACACCCAGACACACATGTGTACACTCACACTTAGACACACAGAGAGAAACATGCACACAGACACATGCACAAAGATGCACATACACCCAGACACATGCATACACACACACAAATATGCACCCACAAATGCAGATACGTATACAGATACTCTCAAAGACACATACAGAAGAACACGAATTCACAGACACTCGTACAGACACATGCACATAGACACACATAGGCATACAGACACATACACACCGACATGCATAAAGATGCACAGGCACACATATATATACACACACAGAAACATATATGTACACACACACACACTTAGACATTCATACACAGGCACACACACAGGCACACTTACATATATACACATGTATACACACATACACACCCATAAATACACATTGTGCATAATGCAACTTGGTTAGCTATAAAGTGTCAATTCACAGATTCTGTTTATGAGCTATTGTACTTCAAATGATATCAGGCTAGGAGCTTTGCTGCATTATTTAAAATGAGGTCATACGGTACTTCCTTCTAGTGCCTCCATAGTAGGGCTACTGTTAATTCTTTACAGTCGTGATATATAGTTGTTTCAATATACGAGTATATTGTACATCATAGTGCAAGGACAAATATAGAATGTATTAAAGAATACAATCTTCAATAATCTTAGCTATAGTTCAGTGAGCCTGAGCCAACGATGGACTGGGAGATGGTGGATGGCGTGGTGGCAGGCAGCAGATTACAGAGACGAGACCAAATGCTATTAAGGGGCTTGCCAGTGAACTAATAGGAATCCAGGTACATAAAAGTCTACAGAAAAAGTTACTCAGCCATTATCTGAAAGACACACATCCAGCTGAGATTGCCTCATTTGTTATATCTCCAGCATGATTCTCTTTTAGAGGAAGCACACTTGCTTAGGGGTGTGATTGTCTATCTTATTTCCCCAACAATTGTTTAGTTGCAGATGAAGTTCTTTCCTTTTGGCCAGACACAATACTCTTGGTCAAAAAAAAAAAAAAAAAAAAAAGAATCTGTGTTTGTATTTGTTGTCTCTGGGCCGATATGTAAGTACTTGAGATAAATATTTGTTGAATAAGTGAATGTTGAGCAACAACAGCAAAAGTGAGCAGACTGGGGAAGTGGGAAAAGGGTTGTGGTCCACTCTGATCCCTCTACAATCTCATTCATCCTCAGGAGAGGAGTCATGCCTTGATTCAGCTCCAGCCGTGACAGGAAGAAGGCACTGAGTGAATGAGCACCTCTCAAAGTGGCGGAAGGGGCCTTCCATTTCATCCTGAGTTTCTTTCATGCGGCAAGCTTTCACTGGTACCTCGCCTTCCTCCTTACATAGGAACCCAAGATTTCCTTTGTTACTACTTACTTATGCTCAACATCTTATGACACAAAAGGAAGGGTCAAGCCACAAGTTAAACTTTGTGTGGAAGAAATGGGCAGGTAGGAGAGGAGCCTCCTGAGTACTGTACTATAGTCACTTTGATCTTTCTCTTGACTATTGAAGGATGAAGAACCCAATTTTATAAATGCCACCAGAAGCATACAGCCTCCTATAAAAGTAAACAAATGCCTATATATGCTAACACACATAAATGAACTGTCAACTGAATCAGATAACTACTGCATGGAGAGGCCGAGGCACTCTGTTACCACAGTGACGTCAAACAGAGCTAATTTGGAGCAGGTGGCCATCTGAAGTTTGAAGCCATAATTTTTCCATGACCTTCATATAAAATGGATATTGATTTTTAAAGTGGTTTTAGGAGATTCCAAGCTCAACTGCCCACTCTATCTCAAAGAGTACATCGGTGATATTGCAATGTCATGCTCCTATCTTCTTGTATTTATAATTATACTGTTATTTTTGAAATATTTTATTAAATTTTGAGAATTTCATGCAATGTATTTTAATATGTATTCCCTACTTCCTCCCCTAACGCCTCCCAGGTTTATTGTCCCAACTTCATATCCTTTTTAAAAATAAAAAAATAAAATATTCCTTCATTTGTCCTGTCTATAAAATCCTGGATATGTGGCCATTACTGACTATGACCTACACTTTTAATGTGAGCCTACTATGTAAGAAACAAGGTACTAAAAATGTGCCATTTCCCTCTCCATAATGCTCTTGTCCTTTTTGGTATTTGGCCAGTGGAAATCTTTGCATTCTTTTTGGCTGGACTGAGAATGGACACAAACACAAGAGAAGTTATAATTTCTGAAATGGTGGCACTCTTGCTTTGATGTCAAGCCAAATTCACAATGTTCTTAAATTTTAGCCTCAAAAGGATTTTGTAAAGTTCCTAAAAGTGCTTCTGACCCTGGCTATAGTTTGGAATAGCCTTGGAAACTGCTTAAAGTGCTGACACACTGACTTCATGGAAGACCATTTGTAGAGATAGGGATGGAGGACAGCGCTGTGTTTCATTGCTAGAATCTTTGTGATTCTAATCCAGTTTCTAATCCAGATTCTCATCCAAAATGGATTAGAATCAATTAAACTATAACCATGGGAACCGAGCAGAATATACTTCCTGTTAGGCTACTAATCTCTCTCATTTAAAAAGCAGATATGTGTTAGCTATGAAGAAATAGTTTAGGGATACTCTAAAGTTTTCCATGGTCTTTATAATTTTTGCCATATTTATGCATCGTATCCTGTTATTCAGGTAAATTTTTTCTCCAAATTAACTTATATTTAAAGACTCAAAGGGGAGGAATGAAAATTATTTTTACAAGGGTCAATAGGGCATCAGTATCGTTTACCATCAAAGGAAGGTAACTCAAGTTTGGGCTACCTCGTTATGAGTTATTCAGTCAGTGACATTCCTGAGACCTCTAAATAATATAGGCATTGCCACTGCTGATGGTTGCCAATCATAACTAGATAGTAAGATCCTATTGATGAAGATACTATATTTTCTTTTGTCTCTGGATATAAAAAACTCACAGTAGAACTGAATTGGAAGCATTCTCCCTTCTGGCTAGCCTTAATAATGCTAAAAGGTATTATGCAGTTACCACAGGACAATTGTCATTAACAGTCTTAATCAGCTGTGGTCCCTGCATAACAGGTCAGTAAGATATTCACAGTTATACAATAGTGGCAGATCAGTTATCAGGGTAACCAACCACTTAGTACTTGGACTTGAGGTTCACTCTATATGAAGGAATTCATATCTGGTACTGTAAATTAGTCAAAAGCTAATGGCCTAAGAAATTATAAACCCTGACTGACACAAACTGCTGGGGTTTTTTTTATTTTGTTTTCTTCAAATGTACATCCCTGAAAAATAATTTGTTCTCTAAAAGATTATGTGTATGTTCACAAATTAGTACTACTCTTGGATTTGATCAGAGAAGCTTCTTGCTTTGGGCATTGGTTACTGCAAAGATTTATAATTTGTTGAAGTCATAAGAATAAACTATTAAACTCTTGAGTTCACATCATCTGTGACTATCCTTTCAAAACATGCACAAAGATTGAGTCCATCAGCATCTTGTCATAGTGTGTGTGTGGTTTCACAGGGCTCCATGTCTACCGGAGAATCTATAGGAAGTTAACAATTGCTGGGTAAAAGAGACATTCCATGATATAGGCACTAGCAAGGTTTCTATGATCCGATAATTAACACTAACGGAATGTACTGGGTTACCAAAAAAGAAAAAAAAAAGACATGAAAGTCAGAGGACTATTTGTGAAAAGGAAGAAAGTAGGATGAGAGAGTGTAAAGAGAATTAGTAAATATAATCAAAATGCATTACATGTATGAAAATTTCAGAATGAAATCAGTTCTGTGTATTTGTTATATGATGTTATAAGTTATGTATACTTAGTATATGCTAATAAAAAAGAAAGCCAAGTGTGGTGTACATATCTTTAATCCTAGCACTTGGGAGGCAGAGGCAGGCATAGCTCTGTGAGTTTAAAGCCAGCCTTGTTTACAAAGCATGTCTAGGACAGCCAGGGCTACACAGAAAAATCCTGTCTCCAAAAACCAAAATAAATTTATTCATTAATTTAAAAAAGCAACTTAAAAACAAATTAAAAAAAAATTCCCCTCATATTAAACTCAGCCAGACACCATTACCAGCCTGTCTTAGTTAGGGTTTCTATTGCTATGAAGAGACACCATGACCATGACAACTCTTTTTGTTTTTTTAATAAATTTATTTATTTTTATATCAATCACAGGTTAGGTTTTTTGCATCCCATGCATAGCCCTCTCCCTCATTCCCTCCCATCCTCCCCAACCCTCCCTCATCTCCTCCCCGCCCCCTCCAAGTCCACCAACGGGGAAGGACCATGACAACTCTTAAAAACAAAACATTTAATTGGGACTGGCTTATGGGTTCAGAGGTTTAGTCAATTATTGTCATGGTCATGGTGGGAAGCATAAAGGCTCTCAGGCAGACATGGTGCTGGAGAAGAAGCTGAGAATTCTACATCTGGATGAGCAGAAAGCAGGAAGAGAGTAACACTCAGTCTGGCTTGAGCATTTGAAACTTCAAAACCCACCTCCAGTGACACTTCTTTCAACAAGGCCACACCTACTCCCTGTTAATTTTTAAGTTGTTACTTAGGCTACTCTTCTCTAGGCCAAATAATTTTAGTTTCTTATTACGTAGTGTCTTTGTTTTGTAGTTTCCTGTTGCTGTGCTTAAATATTCTGACCCAAAAAAGAAAAACAAACAAACACACACAAAGAAAAAAAAAAAACTTAAGAAGGAAAGTGTTTATTTTAGCTCCCAGGGTTCGAGTCTCTCACAGTAAGGAAACAAACTTATCATGAGCTTGAAGAAATGAATCATATTACATCTGTCATCAGAAGAAGAGAGAAATAAATGAGTGCATGCTCGTGTTTAATACACTCTCTCCATTCTTGCTCAGGACCCTCTGCTAGGGAATGGTGCCTCCCATAATGGGCTGGTCTTCCCACCTCAAGATAATAACCTGCAGGTATCCAAAGGTGGCTTTATCCAAGGTGATTCTAGATTTTTCCACATCAACTGTTAATTTTAACCATCACATGCAGTAAATTCAATTTATACCTTCCATAACATTTCTGGGTTCAAAGACCTTTGTGCCCAAGTCATATTAAACAACTCTAAAAATTTAGTATCTCATAACTCATAATCCTTTCTTGGCCACGGTTAAATTATGTATATTTTAATGAGGAAATTGATGTCATAGTTTCCTAGTTTCCATCACTTTTTCATTCCTTATCCCTCTTTAAATATATTTTTATTTATTCTTTAAGAATTTCATAGGTACCTACTATGTGCTTTGATCATATCTATCCCTCCTTCATCGCTTCCAACTTCTTTAGTCCCTAGCAGCACCACCCCATAATCCCAACTTTCCATGCATTTAAAAACAACAGCAACAACACTGAGTTTACTTAGCACTGCCCAAATGCACATGGGTGTTGGACCATCTGTTGAGGTTCAGGAACGGCCACACGCTGACCACTCGAATACCAGACTCAGATACATGGAAGTTTATTGAACACTTAGCAAAGTCTGACCAGTCAGGAACACAGTCTAGATTTTATGACTGTGACACTGAGCTGTTTTCAGAGTGAGTTTTCAAAGAAAAAAAGACCATAACCAACCAGGAAGAGTCAATTCTCTTCTAGATACATTGTGTCTAGCCAAGCAAGAAAAATCAGTTCTGTCTGGGAAGTCAGACAAAGCATTTTAAACTGATCATCTGAGATTTATGGTGGGGGAACTTTTGGGGACTTTCCAGTTTTTCTGGGAGAACTGAACACACACATTTATCTTTAACTCAGGCAGAACATGCACATATCATCTATTGTTTTATTCTAAGCAGCAAGTATTGAAATGTCAGTAAAAGCTATTCTTGTGTCAGGCAGGCAGAACCTAAGAACTTGAATGCAATTACACCTTATGATCAAACTGCAGACTAAAGATAAAATGGCTTCAGTTATGCTGAAGCAGGTGTTAACAGAAGACCTACAGTTATGCTAAAACCTAAAGTAAACAGACAGCCTATAATTATGCAAAAAGTTGAAGCAGGCCTCAACACCATCTACTGGAGCATGGGCATCTTATGAGGTCCATACCCCTGAAGAAAACAAATTCTTTCTACCTCAGTAGCATTCAACAACCAATAGCTCCTCATTATGGGTGGGCCTTCACTGATGAGATCTTACAAACCAGGAGATGTCAAGGATTAAAGAAATGACAGTCCTACATACCATATAGTTAGGATTGAGTGGACAATGGAAACCTACCAGCAGCAACCTGAAAACTCAGAACCTTTATACAACTGAATTAAGGAGATGGGTTTATCATATAGAGCTGAACAAGGTAGCAGGTTTAGCTACTCATGATAGGATTTCTCTATAGGGGAGTAATCTCAGGATGCAGTCATGTGGTAAGATGAAGCTTCAGTTGACATTTTCTGAACATCCATACATGAACCACAAGGAGACTTTGTTATTTCCCTAAGCCTGACAGGAAAGAGGCTTTACCAATCCCCTTGAATCTAAGACTATTTCTCTTGCTCAGTTACCTGTAGTTCTTTGTAGTATTTCTCAGTTACCTGTAGTTCTTTGTCTAGGGGTGGGGTCCTGTGTAATTTCTCTCTTCTGTGTTTTATTTAGGTAGCCACATTATTAAGGTATCATGGGTGAAGTTTCTCTGCCATTTCTAGGAGACATAACCTAACAGCAGATTTCCTGGTCCTCTGAATCTTACAGTATTTCTATCCCCTCTTTTAGGATGTTTCCAGAGCCTGAGGTAGAAATATCAACTGCAGCTGGACACTCCAAAATCAATCGCTCTCTGCATTTTGGCCAGTTGTGGTTTTCTGTAAAGGTCTCTAATTGTTGCAAAGAGAAGTTACTTCAATTAAATGTAGGACCTACACTTACATGTGGGTAAAAAGGATAAATATTTGAAGTGCACGGAGAAATTTTGCTAGTATAGTGAAGCAGTAGCCGTATAGTCTCCTCTGAGATGCATGGCCTTGCTAGTCATGGATAGTTGAGCAGGTTTCCAATACCAGGCATGATTAGTTACTGTAAAGTTATATGTGCCACTGTTGCGTCTAAGGGAGAGCTTGCCATGCTTGTCACCATTGTGTTTCATCTGTAGCACAGCTGTGTAGAAGTTCTGGCTACTTTCCTTCCTTGCAAGCTTGCATAGCATCTTCTAGTACTATGAAAGTCCTCACGGAAGAGGCTTTCAAGTCAAATGCAACTTTGATCCTCCAAGTCTTATTTTCAAAGCTCACTGTGTCTTCCACAATAGGGACTTACCTTTAACTTTTAGGAAGCAACCAAAGGCAGCAACGATATCCTAGGCTTTTTTCGGAGTCTCCTGGACTCCTGATCAAAAACTTGAAAAGGATTTTCTCATGCTGGATATTGGGGGTTTTGTTAGATAGTTTATTGGTCTTTGGAGGAGCATTATTACCCAAGTAGGATGATTTCATATGTGTACGTGTGTGTGTGCACACACACAGACTTACATGAATTATATATAATTTTAGGTAAATAAATAATAATATGATTTCTCCTGGCTTTTTCAGGCATTCACAGTGTTTTCGACAATTTTCTATTGTTGTGGAGAGATACAATGACCACAGCAACCTCTATAAAAGAAAACATTTAATTAGGGCTGGGTTACAGTTTCAGGAGGTTAGTCTATTATCAGTATGATGGGACACATGGTGGCATGCAGGCAGACACGGTGCTGAGGAAGAAGCTGAGAGTTTTATCTCCAGATTCAGAGGAAGCAGGAAGAGGGAGACATTGGGCATGGCCTGAACCTTTGAAACGTCAAAGCCTACCCCCCGGTGATGCACTTCCTTCAACAAGGCTGCACCCAATCCTTTCCTATGGTGCCATTCTCTAAGCATTTAAATACAGGAACACATGGGACAGTTCTTATTCAAACCACCATGCTTAGTGTTGCTTTACAGTCCTCTATTCTTCTGTTTTCTGTATTTACCTCTTTCCAATTAAAGTAACTTTTTCCCACCATAGCCTGTATATCACCTTCTGGCATTATGAAAGGCATTAGGAAAAAAAAAACTTCCAGGTTATTACCAGTTGATTTTTCTATGTCCTATGACTCAAGTAACAAAAAGTTTTGAGTGTTTATTATGTTCTATACACTGTAAAAGCTAGATGAAAAATGATCTTTTTCATATACTCTATTTTCTACACTAGGCATGTATTTCTCTTTTAATTAAAAAAGAAAAGTAATGTCTTAAAAGATGAGCTTAAAAATGTGATTCTTGCCTTCAAGTTGCCCACAACTTGGGAAAAGAAACAGTCGTTGAGACCCTTACTGTTAGGATTTTGGAACCAAACCTACTTCTGGGTTGCCTAGTAACCTATGATGTCATCGTGTGTCACCCGCCAGGTAGCTACACATGGAAGGCGTGGTTACCTTGCCCCTTAAAGGGACCAGCTGGCCATATGGTCCCTCTCTTGGTCCTTTCTCTCTTGGTCTCTTGGCCTTCTCCTCTTTCTCTATCTGGGCACCACCCACCTCTCTTTCCCCCTCTCTCTTTCCTATCTCTCTCTTTCTCCCTTCTCTTTCTCTCTTTATATCCACCTAATAAACCTCTTTCATATAAGATCTGCCGTACGCCTAATTGTCATTTATTAATATATCCCATAACATTATACTTCCATTGCATCTTCTCCTTACCTGCTCCATTTGGAGATTCAGAATTCTAGAAATCCTGGGGAAAGGGATATCTTTCTTGTCCTGTCTTTTTTTTTTTTTCTTTTTCCCACCTCATAATAAATGTTCTTTCGGCAGTTTATAAACAGACTGCTAAAATGTCACCTTTTTAGAAGTGTGGCAGGCTTGTGGGAGAGGACTGCTGTGATCGAGGTGGGCCAGCCAGGTGTGATAAGTGGCTTGAGCTGGCAATTTGACAGCAAGCAGATCTGTGTCTGCAGAGTCGGCCCACATTGCAGAATTCTGAGCTTGTCACTTTCATGTAGACAACAAAATGACCCCGTTGATCCTCTCAGAGCCACCTTGTAGTTTCTGTGTGGATAATGTATTCCTGACACCTCTCAGACCTACCCGAGAACAGTGTGAGCGGCAGCACAGTGGGCAGGCGATGTTGCCAGTCGCAGAGAAGCTGGCCTGGAGTGAGGGCCTCACCGCCTGCCTGCTCCACGCCACAGCTCTCATAAGGACAAGTCACCTGCTGATGCGGGCGTTTACCAAAACAATCAATCTGCAGAGAATAAATTAGGTCTTCCTGTCATCCTGGCGCTGCGTCTGTGATCAAGAGAAACCCGTGTTACTGTGAAACAGAGAGTCACATTAGTTGATCGCATGTTCAATTAATGGAGAAATCAGCTGTCTGCTGATCTCAGGTTCCTCTGCCCCCACACAGCATAAGGGACTGCTATGTCACACCACAAATGGAATTCCATGTGTACTCCAGAGAAGCCCAAGAGTCTCTTACTACATATGCTAGTTGCTACAAAGGTCATATTGGAAATCAGGAAAATTGAATTGTTTTAGATGGAGTGGAAAAAAAAAAATACTAGCTATCTTGGGCAAGGAAAAGTCCCTCAAAACCTCATAGCAAATGGGAAGGGTTCTTCAAGCCAAAGGTCTGATTTTATTCAGTAGCCCCCAAGGCTCATGTCCAGTGGATCACAAAACGTTTTCAGCTGAACAGTGCAATTCTTGATGACAAATGAATCATCCAAGAAGACTGCTTTGCATTTAGATGGTTCAGATAAACCAGCTTTTTGGCCCCAAGTTTTCAGGCTGTTGTAACAACTTTTTCTTCTCTTGGGGGATGTTTAGAGTGGCACTGTCCAATACAGCAGCCTCTGACCACCGCAAGTCTCGGAAATGTGGCTGGACCCTGATGGCAAGTGCTGAAGGAAGACATGCTGTCATGGCTATTCTTGGCTGCGTCAACTTGACTAACTGGAATGAACTGACTGATCCAGGTAGGGAGGGCACACGTGTGATATGGATCTTGAGGCAGGAAGACACACCTTTAATCTGGGCCTCATCTTCTGCTGGAAGTCTATTTAAGGGCAGGAAAAAAGAAATGGTCCATTCTTTTCTGCCTGCTTGCCCTCACCTTGCTAGCACATCCATTCTTAAACTGGTGTTGGAGCTTACTTCTTCAGCATATGCAGAAGATCAGCCGAGAAACCCAGACTCATGGGAATGAGCAACTACTAGATTCTTGGACTCTCCATTCACAGCTAGCCATTGTTGGATTACTTGGAATGCAGCCTATAAGTCATTTTAATAAATTCTGTGTGCATGTGTGAGAGAGAAAGAGAGAGAGACAGAAAGACAGAGAGAGATCCATTCCTTAAGTTCTGTGACTCTAGAGAACCCTGACTAATACACACTGTCCAAACACAGTAAAGGAAAATGGTTCGTTTTTGTTTTGTTTTGTTTTCTGGATGATTGACATGATGGTTCCAATAAGGTGACTTATATTATCAAAACTCATTTTCTCTACTGCCTTTTTCTCTTTTTATTGGTGTACCTTGTGAGATTTTATATTTGTTTCAACAACACAATATAAGATTACTGCTTTCATCCCAAGTGTCTCCAGTTCCTTTTCATACATGTCTCCGAAAAGCTTCCTCTCTTTTCTTAAAGTCCTTTCAAGTGAAATAGCATTTTTTTCCATAATTAGGGACAACCTTGACAAGTCCAGTGATTTAAAATTTCTATCATATATATATGATATATATATATATATATTTCTATCATATATATGTATATACATATAAATGTACATTATGGGGGCTGGGCAGTACAGGTACACCGTGGAACAGGCACATACGTCAGAGGACAGCAGGCTGCAGTCAGTTCTCTCCTACCATATGGGCCCCAGGGTTGGAACTCAGGTTATCAGGCTTGGTGGCAAGTGCCTTTACTCATTAATACATCTTGGAAGCCCAGTCCAATGACTTTTAAATGAGGAATGACTATTCAATAGCTCCATGGTAGGGAAATTGGACAAGAGACTATGTTCAGCATTTCTTACCCAATTTTCCCCTTCAGTGTTGTTAGGACCAATGAAATGGTTCACACAGATTTTATATGAAAGAGGTTTATTGGATGGAGATGAAGAGAGAGAGAAAGAGAGAGTGAGACATGATAGGGGGAAAGGAGAGGGGTGCTCCAACTGAGAAAGGGGAGAGAGGAAGAGAGCAAGAGGACAAGAGAGTGGCAAAGTAGTGGGCTGATCCTTTTATGCGGCAACTGAACCACCTGCCAGGTGTGGCTACCTGACTGGTGACACATGATGATGTCATAGGTTGCTAAGCAACCCGGAAGCAGACTGCCTAAATACTAACAAGTATGAATCTCTCTCTCTCTGTATGTGTGTGTACACTAAAGGTCAATTGTAGAGAAAAGAAGGTTAATGGGCTTACAGTTATCCGAGAAACCAGAATTGTCAAATATACAGCTTTTCTTTTAAACAGAAGTGATGCGCATAGCCTGGTAATCTTTGCTGTTTTGTAAACTCAGACCTCACCCAAATCCCCTTTACCCTGAGCACTGTTTCTCAGTCAACAGAACCCATTTCTATGAAGGAGGTCCCATATACTTTGCAAAAGAGTTTTACTTTATTCTGCATATCACATTCTTTCCCTAGACGCTTATCCTGAGCGTTGTTTCTCAATCATTGGAAGCCATTCTTGTGGAAGTGATCCCAGGAGTTTGATGTATCCATGCCTTAAGCTTTGCTGTGATAATTGACACTAGAATTTTTTTTCCAAAGGTGTAGTGTGTTTAAATATGTAAAAACTAAACTGCTCAGGTTCAGACTCCAGAAGTGTGAACCAGCCTGGCTAAGTAAGACATCCTGAACTGAATTTCCTTCTTGCCTCTTAAGGACCATTTCCCTGCCAGCTTGAGCTTGTGGAGACCCCCACAGTCAACGTCAATGTCTTCTGTAACTTTCCACTTTCTTTCTGGAGACGGTCTCTCACTGAGGCTGGATATGCTGTGTTTGGATGGACTGGTTGGCCACCAGACTCTGCTTCTCTCCCACACTGGAGTTCCAGATGCATGCTGCTTTGTTTGACTTCTAAGTGGGTGTTGGAAATCAGAATTCAGGTCTTTATGCTCACACAGCAAGCGCTTTGCCCACCCGCTTGTTTCATTAGCCCAAGAGATCATTGTTATTCCGATAGCCTGCTTCTAGGTTGCCTAGCAACCTCTGACGTCATAACCTGCCTCCACTGCCACCCGGTGTGGAGGACCTCCAGCCATCCCTCTCTCTCCTACTCCTCTTTCTTGATTTCTCTGTCCCTCTGTCTCTTTTATGGGCACCCTCCTTTGTTTTCCCCCCTCCCCCTTCCCCACAATAAATCTCTTTCATAGCAGATCTGCCTCATGGCCCTTTTTAATCATTATAACCAGAATGTTTAAAGGGACTGTGTCATAAAGATGTCTAAATTCACACATTTGTTTTCTCTGTCATTCTCTTTCAGTTTCTCTGCCTTTCTACCATCCAACAGTGCATACATTGTTATCTGAAAGTCAAGTTACCTAAGTTTTATACACTAACAAACCTGGACTTCTGTTAGGTAAAAAATACAATGAGCATAAGAAATGTAAGAACCAGTGAGATGTATTAAGGCTGAAGGATATGAAAAGACATGACACTGATCAGGCTGGCTTCTCATAGCCATTTATTGCTAGAAGAAGCTGTGTCATCTTTTAAGAAAGATCATATTTCAAAGCTTCTGCATAGATAAATTCATTCGGATGTTCTTCATATGTTAGGTGTAATTGTGGCTAATATGTGATCTTACTGGCTCTGACTCCGCCAGTTTTGTTGGTTACTACTTCTTAGCACTAGTATTCTATCACACCAAGTTATCAATGGCTGACATAAGGGTCCCCTCTTCTTTCTTTACTATTTGAGTGAAATCACAATATCACAGAAATTTAAATTAAAACTGCATAACCAGTACCATTGGGAAGTTTTAGAGGTTTTTTTATTGCCTATACTGTTTTTAGTAGTAATGACTGAACCTAGGACCTCACTCACGATAGGCAACTAGTCTGACCACCAAACCATTTCCTCAGCCCAGCAACTTTTACTTTCCATTGCTAACAGGAGTCAACAAATTATCCAGTGTAACAATAGAAGATGAACATGATTTTTTGTTGTTGTTGTTGTTTGGTTTGGTTGGTTTTTCTCTCTATCCAGATGTCCTTGTTTTATTGCTTTCTGAGATTAGGTTTCAATGGAAAACAAATTGGGTTGGGGAAAGGCTGCATAATGCAATGGATATAAAACAAACATTTTCCCTATTTCCTGAAAATATTTTGTATGAGTGCTAGGTGCTAAAGAAATGATGAACAAGACACATGGAAAAACAAAAACACAAAACAGTGAGCTGATTGGATTGTTGTTCAGAGCACCTTATCTCACTGCCTTGCCTCACATCCTTCCTCGGGTTTCTCTTAAGCATGTCTGGACACCATCATGCCATCGAGTCTACTCTGGTCAAGATCACTAATTCTGTCTTGATAGATGCAATCACTATTTGTTCAAGCTAATTTCATCTTTCAAGCCATGTAAATGAACCTTCTTTTTTGTTTGTTTGTTTGTTTTCCTTTTGAGGCAAGATCTTATTAAGTATCCCTGGGCTAGTGCTGGGATAAAAGGCATTAAAAACCACACCTAGCTAGATTTTTAATAAACACAGTTTTCTGGCTATTCAGATGATCCACATGCTTTATGACCAGTGACTGGAAGGATGTTATGACCATAATCTAATAAAGATTTATTTTGTGCCAATTCAAAGTTAATTATTATTAGTTAGTTACTGTGACTGAGGTTAGAAAAAGCCAGTCACAAAGCATTAAACCAATAGCTGAACTGCAAGAAGCCCTTATAGGTGATTTTTGTTCATAGTAAAGTGACAGGAAACAAATAGATCCATGCATCTCTGTTTCCTTAACATATGTTGGCCATAGAGATCTTATATGTCTTCTTTACTACCCTGGTGACTGATGATGCAAAAAAATGTAATGACAGTAGTTAACTCTTCAGGTCTGTGAGACCTCTTGGGTGGTTTGTGAGAGAAAAGAAACTCCATTGCTACTTTATAGAAAATTTGAGAGTCCAAAGCGAGGAATAATAACTTCTTTGAACTTTTCATTCTAAGTAGGGTAGACCTCTTGAGATGAGAGACCAAAGACTTAAAAATCAGTGGGTATTGTTTTGAAGTTTAAAGCATAAGCCTGAACGAAGGCTAGCCAGGTGGAGACATGTCCAGCCATCTTTAGGGAAGTACTAGCCTTACTGCATTCTTTTCTGCCCAGTAGGAAACCAACCCATTCTCCTAGGAAGGGAAGCCAGACCTTTGATGGTTTGAGGGTCTTCCTATAGCCAATCAATTAAAAAAATGGAACATTTCTTTTGTGTTTCAACCAATAGATGCCTGCCAGGCAGGAATCCCTCTGCTTTGGGTGATCTAGGAGGGACTAGAATCTTTAAATCACTCAACTAACCTGAGCACGGGGCTCTTACTGCTTTGACGGTGAGTGTGTGAGCCCAAGCTGCAGCTTGTAATAAGAAAATCCTCATGTGTTTGGCAAATGACTTGACTCCTGGTGGTGGTCTTTTGGGGTCTTGTGATTTGGGCACAACAGAGAGAGACCCTGGCTAAATAAGTTGACCAACTCCATGACAAGCTTCATTTTCTTGTTAGACAAAACAAGCCTATGAGTTACGGGGAAAACCACAGAAAAAGGGCAACCAAATCTTGGCCAGAAACAGCAAGCTATCTGGCCTGGGGAAGATAAGGTTGCTTAACTACTGATTAAGTTCTGACCAGAGTCAGGTAGCCTCCAAAGGCACCGGCCAATCCCAATTGAGGTTTTAAAAGGGGCCTTCAACTCCCCTCAGGGTCACCAGAATTGTAAAGGTGGTGACCCTAGCATGCTGGACTTCTGCTGTATAAATGCCCTTTGTTGCTTGTAAGCAACTCTGGGGTTGTTCTTTCAGCATATTCTGGACCCTAACACTCTGTCACCCAAGAAGGTGTCAGGCAAGGCCAAAACATATCATATCCTCATCAGAAGTTACCTGAGTAAAACCCAATCATCAATCTTCTCCTGGGCACACTTTTCTTCTTTGTGCTAAAATAAGGATGGCTTGGTTCAAACTCCTGAGTTACTAGGGAGACAAAGGGGATGGGCCTGATGATTCGCTGAATTTGAATTTTAATCTCCATCCCCAATTCATGAATGACTGGAGTAGTTATTATTTTCTCCAAGTAACTTGAATCATGAAGTCCTTTATTGATTCCCCATTGGTCTGCTTGAGGTAACAGAATCTTGTGCTTCACTTGAGGCCATCAACCTTTGCCAGCTAATCTAATCTGACTGGAAGGTTCATTTTTCCTCTGCTTCTATGCAGATTAGAGCTACTGGGATTAGGGCTCCTGGACTGTCTCAGTCACCCCCTGGACTGCTGCCTTTTTGGCACATTCATCTGACAGTTTGTTTCTCTGTGTAATAAGGAAGTTATCATTTTGCTGGTCCTTCTAGTGCATTGCAGCTACCTGTGTAGCCAGGCAGCTTGTAATAGAAAAAAATTCGAGGGCAATACATGAGTGGAAAATTTTTCCTGGCCTTTTTTTTCCCTTTCCAAGCGGCAGCATGACCAGAGCTCATTGAATATCATGCATGACCAGCTCTTAGAAGGCAGAGGTCATATTGTAACAAAAAGCCAAACATTACAGGAAAAGGAGATGGTGGTGAAATAAAACTTTTAATCTAGAAAGAAAAAAATAATAAAATGGTATAAAAGAAATTACATTTCAAAAGCTATAATAGTAATATAAGAAATCTTTAAAGGACTGGAGGGCATGAGTTTATAAACTGAATATCAAAGAAATGCATTAAGAAAAGGGTGCTCTTAAAGTGTGCCATCATGACATTTTAAACAATATTTTATTAATTCTTTGAGAATTTCATGCAGTGTATTTTGAACAAATTCATTCCCCCTCCCTCAACTCTTTTCATAAGCAACCTTTCCACCATTCCTTTCCACTCAACTTTGAATTCTTTTTCTTCCTCAATTCCAGTTTGTGTTGTGCAGCTAGTCTTGGGGCTTTTCCTGGCCTGTGGTCTGACATATAAGGGGTTATACTATTCAAGAAAACAGACTTTCCTCTTTCCAGCTGCTATCAAATGCCAGTGGCTCCTCTGTTAGCTGTGGGATTTCATGTCCACTCTCCACCCCATGTTGGGATTTTGTTGGGTGGAGCTTGCCTAAGTCTTAGCCACGCTCTCACAGTCACTGGGAATCATAAGTTGTGTCTAGAAAAGACCGTTTCTTTGACCCATCACCTCTTGTCTTTCACTCATCTACGCCTTTCTCATTATAGTACTGTTTCCAAGATTTGGTGCTCAAAATCTCTCATCGGAAAAGGATGTCCAATAGTGTCAGACTTCTCAATACTTCTCAACTGAAAAAATAAAAGAGTAAGAATCCTGAATCAATTCACATAGAACAGTGAATTCTCATACACTGTAATGAGAATGTGAAATAGAGTGGCCATCATGGGACTCAGTATCACAGTTTTTCACAAAACACATAGAATCACCATGTAGTTTGGAAAATCCTGCTTCCTGGTATTCTCGGCTTGTCAATAAGAAATGCACATTTTATGTTTATTTCAACAATATTCACAGGAGCAAAGTGATAGAATCAAATGTCCAATCTCTGATGGATGTACAAAAGAAACATGGCACATATAAATAGTAGAACACTACTCAGCCTTAAAAATGAAGGGAATTCTGTATGCAAAATGCATGGATAATATTGAGTATGCTGTGTTAAGTGAAATAAACCAGGCAAGACAGGCAATTGCTAAACAGTCTAATATCGGGAACCAAGATGAAACAAATGGAAACAGACGGTGGAGTGGCGGTTATGGAGATTAAGGACTCGTGGTAATGGAGTCATGATGATCAATGGATCCATTTTGACAGAGGAATAAGAAATTGATTTTTTTACTTCCTGAAAAGCATGGTGATCTTAATATTAATATGTGTTATAATTTTAAAATTGATGAAAGAGTAAATTTCAAATGTTCTCACCACAAAATGGGTATTTGCAGTGATTTATGCTAATTAGTTTGACTTAATTAATCAATGTGATATTTATAAAGCATAACATTATTTTATATTACATAAAGCATTCATAAGATAGGTAAGAGGGAACGTTGAACACACAGAACCTATTCATGATATAGCTTTAGACCTCAGGAGAAAGGACTGAGCTGAGGACATCTATCTAGGAGGCGGTATAGAAGCATAAATCACAGTACAGAAACTAACAGGATGATGAAATATAGTTGAGAAATGAATTATAGATTATGCTTGTAGGAAAATTGATCAACAAAGGTGAGAACAGAATAATGCTGGAGAAGGTGTGGGAAAATGTCAAAATCAGAATGATCAGAACCCATTTAACTAACTGCAAGAAGGAAAAAGTTACTAGAGTAAGGCCAAAAGTGGGTAGAGAGAAGGACTGGACAGAAATAAGAAGAGTTGTCTTTTTGAGAAAGAGGGACACACCTTCCCTTCATAACAGGCAGCAAGGAATTCTGGAGAACAGAGAGTTCTGAGTAGCAAATATAGGAAGAATTCTAAGACAGGAAGCACATGCATCGTTTATTCTGTACCACTGCTCAAGGGGAATTTACAGGACCATGAAGGAAAAATATTGAGGCAATAGATGAAGGCAGGTTAAAAAAAAAAGTTAAGATTTACAAGGAAATGAAGCCAGTGCTGCTGGTGGCTGCAGACCATGGCTGATGGCTCAGATTAGTAAATTTAAGACTCAGGGGCAGGAGGTTAAGCATAGAAGAAGGAGGGTGAGGCTAAGCATAGAAGAAGGTCAGCAGAAATGAAAAAGTTCAAAAAGATATATGAACAATAAATTGGCCATCCAAAATGATTTTTGTGCTCCCCAGAAGATGACAATAGACAGAACGAAGAAGAAGGATTGGCCTGGAGAGATCTGTGGGAAGCAGAGGAAGATCCAAGTGGATTTGTAAGGAGCTGATAAAGTCCTGTGTGGATGTGTGTTGTTGACATGAGTACCGTCATAGCAAGGACCCTACTGCCTCAGACCCACCTTAATGGCAAAGCCTTCCCGGCTCTGAACACTAATGTTGGCAAGGGAGTGCTGGAAGCACTAATGGCAGCTTCCTCCTCCTTGCTGTTTACAGCCCGAGACTCCTCCCTTCAGAGATCTCCCACTGAGACCCCTAGCCCTTCCTTCTTGTGCTGAGCATAGTAAATACACCAAGTGTCTGGGCTGTGGAGTAGGTGCCCTCCATCAGGTCTAGGACAACCACTTTAAGCCTGCTTTTCTGTGAGTTTGGCCGTTATTTCTTCTGTGTCTGCCATTTCTTCATTGCAGAGCCATCTCCGTCAGGCTTCCAGGTTTCCACACAGGACAAGCAGAGATCCATCCAGGGAGGAGTGGGCAGAGTGGATCTCTGGTAAATTGGGCCTAGTCAGAAGAAAGAGTAATGTGTGCCAGGCGGCACATCCCCACTGCTGGCCATTGGTCATTCACCGGCAATAGTCCCGCTCTGTGTTCTATATGTGACCAAGCTATCCCTTGAGAACAGCGCTGGGGTTGGAGCCAGGGAACCTTTGTCGTTCCCATCTAGTCTTTATGCTGCACTGTTTATTCTTTTCACGGTACTCACAGTTCACTGACGCCAGAGAACCGGTTATTGTGTCAATAGTGGCTTCTGTCTTTAGATGAAAACCAGATGATGTCTCCCTTGTTTGGGGCAGATCAGACTTCTGGTCTTTAACGATGCACGTGGAAAGGCACTGACTTTCTACTGAGAGGGCAATGCTTCTCAATGGTACCTCAGCATCTACTACACTCATCTGGAGGGATTGTTAAGCACATTCCTAAATTCTAGCCTCAATGATTTTGATTGAGAGGGGCTAGAGTGGGCTCAGAGAATATGCATTATGTTTTAACACTGTGGGGTTTTTAAATATGTATTTGATTGTTTTATACATTGATAAAAGGAGTCTTAGTCATTTTTACAATCCATTCCAAACAATCACCCTCTTCCCTCTCTGGCCAGAATCCTTCTTATGGATCCTTCTTCTACTCCCATGCTTCTGTCTGTACGTGTCCCCTGTAGTTTAATAAGAGTTGTTAGTCTGAGCATGGGTGGCATCTTAGATTTCTAATCCTGTGAAGAGACACCAAGACCACGGCAACTTGTATAAAGGAAAGCATTTAATTGGAGCTGGCTTACAGTTCAGAGGTTTAGTCCACTGTCATCATGTCAGGAAGCATGGTGGCACACTGGCAGACATGGTGCTGGAGAGATAGCTGAGAGTTCTATATCCGGATCAGCAGACAGCAGGAAGCAAAACTGAGACACTAAGCCCACCTTGAACATTTGAGACCTCAAAGCCCACCCCGCCACCTTAGTGACACTTCCTTCAATAAAGCAACACCTCCTAATAGTGCCATTCCCTAGGGACCTTTTGAGGTCCACCACAATCCACCACAGGTCAGAAGTTATTTAGTGAAGCTAGGGCAATTTATATGTGACTACACTACTGAAGAAAACGACACCCCTTTCCCAACAATTATTTAGTGCTGGAAATACTCTGGGAGGGGTAGGGCCTCAGGGGTCCTTTCTTTCTTAAGATGAAATGTTGATGGGCTAGTCTTGTGCAGGTTTTGTGCAGTGAGTTTATAGGGGAATATATATTCCTAGCAGGTTTCTGACTGCTGGTAGGTCCTGCCTACTGGTCTGGTGACCAGTCATTTGAAACCATCGGTATAGAGCATAGGTTTTCAGTTCTGATAGCCCTGGAGCCACCTGGAGGGTTTTAAACCTCCCATGGCCATTAGGAATTTTCCAAGCTCCCCGGGTGACAGTAATGTACAACAGGGAGAGTTGGGAGCCTGGGTTCAGTGTGGCACAGCCTTGAGGGGTGCACATGGGACAATTGACTTCTCTCTCTGTTCACCAGCAGTGGGTGTTCACCTAAACTATTTGGACAGTCTCTTTCAAAGAGATAGTTCAATTGTGTGTGTTACATTAGGAGTATCTGCGGACTGCTCCCTCATTTGACTTTGTGATTTCTTTTCCTGGGTCATCACAGAGTGTGCTTTTCTAATCCGAAGGGAAGCTATGGGATTTGTTTTCTCAAAAAGCCAGTGTAGGTGGATGTGCAGTTTAGAAGCCTACTTGGACATGAACCAGATTTTAAGCCATCAATGGAAGTGCCATGGCTCATTAAGTTGCTTGGTAAGTTTCCATTTGAAAAGCTTTGTGACTTCCTGGTCAGGTGTCTAGGACTTAGGGAGCTGTTTTGTGTACCTGGATTATATTACTTGTTTCGATCAGGCTATTCCCTGCCCTAAGTGACTCAATGTCATATAAAATGGTGTTTTTTCAGGCTGTGTCTTTCTTTAAGAGCCCCCCCCCTTTGAGAAAGAGTTTCACAACATAGCCCTGGTTGGCCTGGAGCTTGATATGTAGACCAGGCTGGCCTAGAATTCATAGCAACTCCACCTGTTTCTGCATCCCTAGTTCTAAGGTCAAAGGCCAGCCACCACACCTGACTTTTTTTTTTTCAAAAGCAATTGAAAAAAATCATTTTATTTAGTTAAGGGATACGACACAAGGTAGAGAGAGCGGCAGTATTTGACTGTACAAAGAATTTTTTTAATTATTAAGTATTTATTCAAAAGCAAATGAGATTTAAAAACATACCACCTGAGAGTTCCTAATATACAAGCAAGAATGGTTTCACTCCTCAGTCATCAGCCTGTAATCCCAGCCCTTGGAAGGCAGGAGGACTGTCATGAGTTCTAGGTAACCTGGGTGACATGGCAAGTTCCAGGCCAGCCAGCACTACACAGACGAGATCTGTTCTGTAAAAATACAATAGTGAGCCAGGCAAGGTGACACACACCTTAAAATCCCTGTGAGTTCGAGACCAGCCTGATCCACACACAGAGCTGGGGCTAGTTAGGGTTACTAGTGAGAGACCCTGTCTCAAGTTCATTAATTAGCTGATTGATTGGTTGGTTGATTGTTGATTGATTACACAAATGTCTTGGGGAACACCAAGCATTCCTGACGGTCTAGGGATAAGAAGACTTGTAGGAAGTCGGGCAGAATGCAGCTTCTAGCCAGACATTGGAGGTGAAGAAGAAGACTCCATGAGCCTTGGCTCCACAGTGGGAGGAGCTTCAGCTGGGCTTGGTGCTGAAGCTGCAGCTATGGATTGGAGATTCTGGTGCGTTCCTTGAACTTGGGGCTGACACTATCGAAAGTGGATCAGAGGCTACAGCTGCTGCAGCCTTAACTGGGTCTGCAGCTCCTGCTGCAGATACAAATGAGCTGCTGCATCTCAGAATTCCCCTATTGGCCTTCCCTCCTGGCTGCTACGTCCAGTTCACCCTTGGCCCTACGCCTGACTAGACGCTGTGGCTCCCAGAGATAAGATACTAAGGGACTGGGTTGAAAAGAGGAGTCTATACATGCAATGGGCCAGGGCCCCTAGGAAAGCTGCTAAGGAAGAGTTGTGACAGAACACTGGGCCTCTGAGGCTGCTGAGGGCAGTGGAGAGGGCTCCTGGCTCCATTCCCCAGAGATCAATTTTAGGTGTTGCTAGAGATGCTGACCAAGAGACTCCATTTTACCAGCAGATTTTGACTGTATTTTGACAGTAGGGGATCACTGTGCACCTCAGTCGCTCACTGCCTGTCCAGCATTACTCAGACAGCACAAACCAATAAATACCTACTACTAATGTTAGCAAGGCCTCCCCATATACTTATAAAGGTGAATTGAATCTGTGGGAGTACATGGGCATATTTAAGTCACATCAGAGGCGCCAGCCAGATGCCTCAGCGAGTAAAAGGCTAGCCTTGAAAGTCTGATGAGTTGTGTTCAAGCCTAGGAACCCACAGCAGAAGGAGAAAACTGACTCCCCAGAGTTACACCCTGAATGCACACACACACAGGGGAGGGGAGGTTACAAATAAATCAAGTTAGAAAAGCCAGGCACGAAAGACTGAGGGGAGGGTGTGGTGTGGCTTGTGCCAGGCACTGCTCTTGCTGCTGATGAAGTTCCCTGGCTCTGTGCATCATCGGGGTCTCCATGAGGCCTCCAGCTGGTCCACCATTTTATTCTTAGAAAGACTCTTTCTGCGTCTGTTATAAGCTTCCTGCCACATGGACCACCAAAGCACCTTGAACCCTGCTGTGGCCCTTTCAAACTTTTGTAGCTGTCCTATAACCTACATATAAATAGTCACAGTGTGATGTAGAATGTGTGACTTGAGTGTTAATATTAGTAATTAAGATGAGAATAAAAGAGCCTGTGCTTTCCTTGGCCTGGGCTGTCATGGAATGTGGCAAATCGCTCCCAGCATGACCACCATATCTTGTGAGTTTATTGTTCCTCGATAAATTCTGACATTATGGAAAGACATGACCATGTTTCTCCATGTTTCTGACAGTGTGCTCACAGCATACTTTTCCTGGGCACATGTGAAGAGATGGTTACTCAGCCCAAATAGAGCACCAAGGACAGACAAGGTCATGACTCTATCCAAGCTTGATTTTGTAAACAAGGTTTGGGAAGGAGAGGGAAGGGGTTACTCATAGGATTGGAGGCAACTCTGAGTAGCTACTTCACTAAAAGGTCTCAACCAGCACACCACATGGCTCTATGAAAGCTGCATCGCAAATCAAAACGACTCTGAGATTTCACCTTACACCCTCCAGAATAGCTAAGATCAAAAACTCTAGTGACAACGCATGTTGGAGAGGCTGTGGAGAAAGAGGAACCCTCCTCCATTGCTGGTGGGAATGCAAACTTGTACAACCAC
>CM053766.1:22664173-22696425 GCA_028658305.1 Pachyuromys duprasi | reverse complement strand
TCAGTGCTGTCCAGCTTTTTGCAGCGACAGGAATGCTATGTATCTGTGCTATCCAAGACAGTCGTTACTTGCAATGTGTGCCCGTGGAACTTTTAACATATCCCATGGATGAGGGACTGAATGTTTAATTTTTAAATTTTTACTTAACTATAAAAAGGTTTTCGTGGTCACACCTAGTGGCTCTCACGTTGGATAACTCCAGCTAAATCTGTCTGGCAGCTGGGAACTCTTGATGAGCAGGCACCAAAGAAACATTCCAAGGCTTTCTAGGTTTCTTGCACCTGTTGAGTAGGAATTCGTAATGGGGGAGGGGAAAGAACTTAACTTTCCTCATTAGTGAGCCTTCAATTTATTTTGATTTTTCAGGATTGTTTAAAATAAATTATTGGAGGGCCAGGCTTAGCTGGACACACTTGTAAAAAACTGCAGCATTGGGAACATGCAGATTCTGAGGCAAGCTTGCATAGCCAGGCCTTGTCTCAAGTACATAAAACTATTTGGGGAATGGATACCTATAAATAATGGCATTACATCTTTCAGAAACTCAATTTAGTATGAGCAGAAACTAAAAGGTGCTTTTAAGTCAGAGCTTGAACATTCAATTAGGAAAAAGAGCAATCAGTTCTGATGAAAAATGGCGTATTTGAAGGGGTTGTCTCATAGGCCATATCAGCACTGCCTTCAGCTTCATCTATAAGAATTTACCTTCTGGCTTGTTTGTTTGTTTGTCTTAACTTTTAATATGAAGAACTCAACAAGCATAGTTGAGTCTAAACATAAAACTTATCATTGCACAAATCTCTAGGCTTTGTATTATGTGCTGGTTCTCAATATTTTGAGCGACTAAGAAGCCCCCTTCTTTTGCTTTCCATCCCCACAGATGCTAGTTGGGAAACTATTTTACTGGCTGCCCAACTTTGCACAAAATGAGATTGAAATCTAATGAGGCTTGCTTGTGTTAAGCCAATTGTTAAATGGTAGTAATTAATGGAGTTTTAACACAGGAAAGGCTTTGTTTGGATCGCAATGCTGAAAGCCACCGTGAGGAATACAAGGGCCTTATGCACAGTGTTCGGTCTTTGCTGCCTTGAAATCATGCTGGCCAGTGTTTGAACAGTAAATGCTAACACAGTAGCTGCCCTGGCATGTTCTCTGCTTCATCACTGTCCTGTTGAGTTAGCCTCAGAGAAGGCTTTCCACCAGGACTGTGGCTTCTCAGGCTGTCTGCAAACAGATATCAGGCCATCTGCCCTCTCGCCTTCTACCCAAACACAGCTGTTGGGCTCCAACCCAGCTTCAGCCATCTGGAGGTGAACGAAGGTCCTCTCCTTGTTCTCCTCCTGTCTCCAAGGGGACACTGGGAAGTTTCTGTACTCTGGAGGCCTCAGTGAGTAAAGGAAAATGGAAGTACAAAGTTACTTGTGGCAGGCAGCTCCTTCCTCTGTATTTGTCAAGGTTAGTGAAAACCTGCAATCATCCTCTAAGTTACATCTAGACTAGACTTCCTGGACTCGAGCACGAGACACAGTCTGTGGCCTCCAGAACTCTCTAGGGAGGGAGACAGACTTGCACAGAGCCAAGTCTACTGCAAAGAGATGCTCAGCACAAACACAAAGGTCAGAGAAGTCTTCAACTTTCCATCTCCAAGGTCTGCATTTAGTTACAGCAAATCATGTGCAGAAAGACTGGCCCATTGCAGGGTGAGAAGCAGGAAAGAGAGGGGCTAGATGGAAAGCCAGATAGCATTGATTCTCAGCACAAAGGGAGGCACAGGTACTGCAGAGTGAAAATGTCTTGTGGGAGGGCCATAGTCTTCTTGGTGTTCAGGAAGATGAGGGAGTTGAAGCAACAAAACCAATAAAGATGAAGGTGAATGGATGTTCCTGGGAAGAGACATACCTTCTCCTGACTTTTCTGCCAGGTTGATTAACTGACAAGCTCTTCAGTGATTGTGGGGAGGTTAAAATGCTACACTTCCAGAGCCAAATTAGAATGTATCTTAGGCTATCTCTATAGCCCCTTTAATAGACATTCCTTATGCACCTCTTTGTCTAACCTAACATTTTGTGACTCACAAATAAAATGTTTTGAGTGTGTTAACTAACAGACAAGTTCCTACGAACCCAAATTATCAAATAGCATGGGGGGGGCCCATGCCAGAGAATCCCCCACTTGGCTATAACCCACCTACCTGAAGTTTCATCAACATATCCAAAAAGCACCTTGATTTATGAATGTTTGTTCTGTTTGTAGGAAATTTCTTAAGACCGCTACCATGTTGGATTCCAGAATTGGGGGTAATGGGAATCTGGGTTCCAAGGTCATAGTCACTCAGTATAAGCTACCTCTTCTTCCCTTTTCTTGTGTCTACCGCAGTCAGTAATGTATAGGAGCAATCATGGTGGCTGAAACAAGCAGCAGTGGAAGGAGCGAAATAAAGCATTTCCACATGATATTAGTCTCACATTTAATGATATGAGAGATTTTGACCGTCAATTTGTTTCCTAGTTGTTCCTGCCAGGTGGAGGAGATGATCCGTGAGCATGAGAGACTGAGCTTGATCTCCAGAACCCACACACTGTGGCAGCTTGTAATCCCAGTGCTTGGGAAGCTGGGACAGATGGATCCCTGGAGCTTGCTGACAGCCAGGCAGCCTACTTGATGAGCTGAAGAACACTGAAGGACCATCTGTCTTAGTTAGGGTTATAAAACACCGTGACCAGAGAAACTTGGGGAGGAAAGGGGTTATTTCAGCTTACATGCTCTGATCACAGTCCACCATGAGGGAAAGTTCAGGGACAAATTCAAGGCAGGAATGGAAGCAGAGGCCCTGGAGGAGTGCTATTTGCTGACTTGACCCTCATGGCTTGCTCAGCTGCTTTCTTCTACAAACCAGGGCCACCTGCCCAAAGGGTGGCCCTCCCACATCAGTCCTTGAGCAGAAAAATTCCCACAGGCTTTCCCATAGGCCAATCTGGAGGGGGCATTCCATGTTCCCTCATCTCACATGACTCTAGCTTGTGTCAAGTTGACAGAAAGAAATCAACCAGGAAGCCCTATCTCAAAAACCAGGTCAGAGCACTTTTGAAGAACACCTAAGATTGGCTTCTAGCCCCAACATGTATACACATATATACAGACTCCCAATTTGAACCTGCTTTTCAGCCTCAGCCCATTGATTTCAAAGGCACCAGTCTCCATAACATCCTTCATGACTTCTTGGTCTTGGCCTAAGATCAGGTGAACCACTGTGTATTCATGTATGGGGAAAAACATGAAAACTAATCAATAAGGAATCTCCCTAGTTTGATCTCAAATGCTGCTGCTTCTGCCTGATCTAACCCTCTCTACTTGTTCCTCTTGCTGTTGGCTATGACCCTGGACATCCCCCTTACCTGCTTGGTGACTATGGTCCTTAAATTGCATTCTTGCATCCAGAGAGCCCTCAGCATAATCTGCCCTCTAAGAACCTTTTACTGAACCAGAACAAAGAGTCATGTGACTTCCCCCTGTATGCCTAGAAATTGCTATCTGAAGATTTCACAGAGTTTCTTTCATGGTCTGGTGTGCATGTTTTTTGTGGGTTTTTGTCTTTTAAGGAGCTGTTTTCCATCCTTCACCCTCTAAAATAAGCTCTAGGAAGTGTGAAGATCAGGAATGCATGTAGGTACATGCACATTCATATGTCTATATCACAGACAGACAGATACAGACACATACACAGACAGACACACAGACACAGGCATACACATGCACACACACAAACACACACACAAAGACTACTTACACAATTCCAGATTATATAGTTTCTTAGGAAAGAGAAAATAACAATTTTTATTCTATTTTTGTTCCAGAATAGGTTCTTTGAAGACAAAGATCAAAGATGAAGGTCGATGTACAGTAGTGCCTTTGGGTTCAACATTTGAAGAGGGATGGGGAGGAAAACAGAGAGAAAAGTCAAGCTGCAGAGTAGATCTGCTGCCTACCTGAGAGCCTTGTTCAGCCCCACAAAGATGTCTGAAGATACAGTGACCATCAAAGTGTCCCCACACAAGGTCAAAAGGCTGGTTTTCTGTACTTCAGTAGCACTTTCTTCGGATGTGGAGTGCTCCAGGAAAGGCTTGTTCCTAGGCACCTGGGGGTATATTTTAAAGAGGCAGACAGCTGAAGGCCAGCCCCATCTGCCCTCACAGCATCAGAAACAACAAATTCTTTTTTTTTAAGAGGGACATCTAGGGCACACATCTCTCAAACCCCTATAAATCTGGTCCTGATTAACTTCTATGCACATGGGCAGAGCAATTTGCCTCTCTGACTTTTTAAATTATCCTCTAAAATGAGGCTGGCTGGATTATATCATCTGCAAGATTTTTCTTGTTCCAAAATTCTCAAGTTTTTAAATAAAAATTTTAAATAAGATTGTATTTTCTTATCCTGACTTTCACTGTGTCTGCTGTAGGCATAGGAGGTTCCCCTGTATTTATATATGTATATGCACATGGATAAACATATGATATATTATCTATATAACTCTTAATGACATGTACATGCATATATAGAGTGGGACAGTCTCCTCGTTCCTTTTGCCATGACAGAAGTTTGGATAGAAAACACAAGCAAAAAGGAAAACAGGGGATTAGATAAACACTCTCTTCTTGACCATTTCTGATGAGCTAGGATAGGATGGTGGCCACAAAACACTTGTGTCTGGAATATAAATACAAAAATAAGGTTGTTTACTGAAGAACAAAGATCTATAATTATGTCAACCCAGTTACCTCTTTCTGGCTCCAATTGTGATGACTAGGTTCAACTGCAGGAATTCTGAGGGGGGGGGCGGGGAAGTCCTTTCCTCATTTCTCCCTTCATCAGCCAGCCCACAGGATCTTCCACCTCCTCCCCTGCTGGATTTTTTTCAAGGCTCATGTGGGCATCTGCAACATGGAAACCAGATGGCACTTTCTTTGAGTCTGCTTTGTTCTCCTTTAGCAGGCTCCTTACAAATGCTGCCCAGAGGAGGATGCTCCAGGTCAACTCGGCATGAGACAACAGCAGAATCCAGTCATCTAAGAAGGTGAGATTCCCAAGCACTAAGTTGAAATGAAGACAAGTGAGAGGCAAAGGTCAGTGTGGGGATTTTAATGAGTCTGTCTCTGGGTAAGGATGCCATGTGCTGTAACCTATCTAGACCGTGTGCCTGCTTTTCTCTGAGTTATATAAGTGGTAACCCATTTGCAGGTAGGGGGTGACAGGTAGGACAAAGTGTTGATGTCTGTAGACATGATTTGCTGAAGACTTTGAAAGCATATCTTTATCTCATGGTGCGCATCTCGAGATGGGCAGGCTTGGTTTCTGGTGTTCGGTTGCCAAGAGAAAATTGTTAGGGCACACAGGTGGAGGAGAAAAAATGTAGAATTCCAGAGTGAAGACAGAGACAGCAGTCCTTGGTTTTTCAAATACCGATCTGCAGGCTGGGAACAAGCTGGCTGTTTCCAAAGCGCCTGTTAAAAATAGACATTTCTAAAACTTATCTCCAGACATTTCAATGTAGTATCAAATTATGCTTGATTCTGAGAGTTAGGTTGAGGAGTGAAAGGAGTAGTTAATATGTAAGATGTAGAAGGCTGGTATGCATCCATTATCTAAATATATGGCTATTAACTGTCAGCTGCATGGAAGTTGCCTGGCTTAGTTCTTCAAGAATAACAAACATGTAAGAGATATGCTGTGATGGTTAAATTTCTTCCCAAGCTGACTGGATTGAAGGACATCTAGAAACATTTTAAAGCACAGTTTAGGGAGTGCCTGAGAGGATGTTTGCAGAGACAACTGGCATGTGTGTCAAAAACCAGAGAGGGGAAGGCCTGCCCTGAATATGCGTGACATCACGCCGTAAGCTTGAACCATAGATCAAACAGAAGAAATGGTAGAAGAGAGGGAAGCTTGCAGCATGCGCACACAAACCTCTTTTGGAGCAGGTGCATTTTTGCTGCTGTTCTGGTCTGTGGGCATCAGAGTCCAGATTTTACATGGAGAACAATGGAGGAAGACACCTGACATAGGCTTCTAGCTTCTGTGTGTACACACGCGTGCCTGCCCACACACGAGTGCACACATCCACATGTGAACACCACATAGACAAATTAATCAACTCATTAATTACTTGAAACAAAATGGTTCCAGGGAAGGTGGAGAGACCAACTTCATGGAGCTGAAACCCAGGGGAAAATTTGGTTTTCCCATGAGTGACAAACACAGTAAGTGTTTCTGAATGTAGATTCACACCAGCACCCCTCTGGGAGCTTCCAGGCCTTCAGAATGGGGCTGTATCATTGGTCCTCTCATTCTGAGGCTTCCAGATTCTTGGAATTGAGCAGCCAGTGGTTTCCATGGGTCTCTACAGATAGTTCCTATCCCTATTCAGCCGCTGATCAGTTAAGCCAATTGATAAATCCCATCTCTCTCTCTCTCTCTCTCTCTCTCTCTCTCTCTCACTCACTCACACACACACACTCTCTCTCACACACACACACACAGAGAATTGGGGTGTGTGTTGGTATTTGCTTTTCTCTTGAATGTGACGAAACACCTGACAAAAGCAGCATTAAAAAGGGAAAGATTCATTTGGGTGCATGGTTTCAAGGATTTCAGTCCATCATGGTGGGCGGAGCAGAGCAAAGCAGCTCCGTTGCATTGGGAGCCTGTGGTGGAAAATTTTATAGAGTGGCTATGACAGGAAAGGGTTAGACAAGCAGCAGCCAAGGAAAATATACTCCCAAGGACTCACCACCAGGGACCTATTTCCTTTAGCTAAGCCCCATCGAATAGATGACCTACAGCCTTCCAAAATAGCACCTCCAGCTGGAGAGCAAGTGTTCAGACATGAGCACGTGAAGAGAGTACAGACTCAGAGCATCTGCATCCCATCGGTTCCTTTCCTCGGGAGAACCCTAAAATACACAGTATGTCTCAAATATCCTTGAACAGCAATGGAGGAGGAGATGGGTGGGTAGATGAACAGCAGACAGACACATACGTTTTTCAGCTTCCAGTTTACAGGTCATCGGGATAGAGAAAAAGGAATGAAACTGTGATTTCTAGGAAAAACAAGTAGATGTTTTTAAAACCTGCAAGGAATTAAGAGGGAAAAGAGCTTTTGCAGATTTCCTTAGAATAGTTCCTGGTTGAGGTATCTAAAAGTTAGGCAAAAAGAAAAAAAAAAAAAACAATGAAGATATGTATGTAGTACTTAGCAAATGTATGTAAATGTCAGTAAATGATAGGTACAAACTATAGATGATTAAAAGCTATGGTAACATAATTTTTAAATGTATCTCTCTCTCTTTCTCTCTCTCATGAGTTCTACAATCCCCAATTCTTTTCATGGAAATTTGAAGTACTTTATAATTTCAAGACTTTTGCTAAAGAAACAATTTTTTAAAAGACATTAAGCCTTCAATAGTTTATTTAGGAAGAAAAAAATAGAAGGAGGGGACAATAAGATAGCAAGTCAGGAAACAGACCTCCATGTTTCTGTTACAGTTCTGTAGAAGCTGTCCTCCTGGGTTAGCAGTCAAGGTGAGCCTATGGGCTCTATGGCCTTTCAGAGCTCGGGCCCTCTCCATCCAGCAATTCTTTCTTCCTCTTAGCATCTTCATATGAGAAAAAGAGAGGGTACATGTGCTGCCATTGACTGCCCCCCCTCATCCCAGATCTTCACAAAATTATTCTGCTCAAATCTGATTGCTAAAAATTCGTCGTTAGGCCCTGCTAGACATGAGTAGTGTGTGAATAGGGAAGGCTGGGAAATGTGGTCCTGGATGGAACCTTTGAGTCCTGAGATCCTCAAGAATGTGTCAAAACACCATAAAAGGAAGTCATAAGGTGAAACACGAACTGGTCAGAAAAAAAAAAAAAAGGCTAAATCAAGGATAGTTCAATAAATTTTTTTCAGTGAGGAAAAAAGGTCTTAAATTTGAGAGTAGCAAAAGCATTCAAGGAGTCAGTAAAGGGTTAACCACAGAAGCTTAGGGTTTAAAGCTGAGAAACAGCTGGGGAGATAATGACACAGTGGGTAAAGTACCTGAAGAGCATGAGGGCCTCAGTTCAGACCCACATAGAAAACTGAGTGCAGCTGTGATCCCAGCTCTAGGGAGGCTGGCTCAGCCTAATCATCAAGCCCTAGGCCAGGAGAGACCCTGTCCCAAACACTGTGATGGAGAACAATGGAGGAAGACACCTGACATAGGCTTCTAGCTTCTGTGTGTACACACGCGTGCCTGCCCACACACGAGTGCACACATCCACATGTGAACACCACATAGACAAATTAATCAACTCATTAATTACTTGAAACAAAATGATTCCAGGAAGGTGGAGAGACCAACTTCATGGAGCTGAAATCCAGGGAAGAATTTGGCTTTCCAATGAGTGACAAACACAGCAAGTTGTCCAACAGAGGTTCAAGCACCTCCTGACCAGCCAGGCTGCCCAAACCCTTTGTTTATCTCTAGTGAGCCATTTGGAAAGTGAGCAGAGCTTCCATAAAGGGCCAAAATGCACAGACACAGTGGACACATCTCTTTTGCCATCTTTTTCTGTCTGCCAGCAACCGTAAAGGTGAAGAGGAAGAAAGGTCTGGCAGGTAGAGGGATCAGGGCCTCTTAATGAAGATGAGTAAAACTGCCTTGGACTGCAGCAAATAAAAACAAGGATTCTAAGTTGCACCTGCTTCAGCAACTCCCTTTATAAACAATTTAAAAGTCAGGGAAGGAGCAGGGCATGGTGGCATATGCCTTTAATTTCAGCACTCAGGGATGCAGAAGCAGGAGGATCGCTCTGAGTTCAAGGCCAGCCTGGTCTACAAAGCAAGTCCAGGACAGCCAAGGTTACACAGAGAAACTCTGTCTCAAAAAAACAAAAATAAACAAACAAAACAAACAAACAAGTCAGGGGAGGCCTTTGGGGAGCAGAGGAAATTCTAGAATGAGGACATGGCCCCTTTTAACTCCTTCTAGTGTTGAATTTCCCTTCGACTCAACCTCAGCTTCATACTCCAGGCTTTTAGCGGGTCTGTTGATCTTCTTGGAGCCCTTTGTCTATCATCTTTCGTGAGTTCTATTCTAGATAGAAATATCAGTATATAAAAGGAGGACTGGGTATTCTAACTTTGCAGGGTCATAGATGTGTAAAGTTACAGAATCAGAAAAGCCGAAAGCTGTGCTGTAAAGAAGTGAGGATTGTCCCCTCTCTGCTTTCTGGGTTTGTTAAGGAGGATGGTTCTTTAGTTTGGCTAATATGTCAATGGGTTTAGGTGAGCAAACTTTGGCTCAAAGTTTGGCTTAGGTATGGGAACTAGGAAGATCCTGAGGTGCTAGAGGTTTGTGGGATTGGATTAAGTGAGATGATCTCAGCCATAGGGCTTTTAACATCCACAAAGTTTAGGATTAAGCTATGGGGGGGGGGGTGTCTTTCTTTCTTTCCTTCCTTCTTCCTTTCTCTAAATGTTCAGTGGTCACTTTCAGATCAAATGTAGTTTTTATAACAATTGTTTCAAGAAAAGGCCTGTATTACAGAGAGAATAATACTGTCCAACTGGAATAGGGCACTTTATACAGACGGGAGCAGTCCCACAGAAGATCCTGCTGAAACTCTGGGTCACCCACGGCCATCTCCAAAGCAGCTATGAGCTTAAGGGCAGTGCTTTGAACGCAACAGGCAGGTGGTTGGGCACACACAAGCTCGCTGAATAACAGACAACAGGTGGAACGGAATTAATGAGGAGCTGAGAAAGCAAAGCAGGAAGTCCAGCCATGCCTGGAGGCCCCGCTGTGGATGAATGGATGGATTCCGGTGCAGGTCACGTCGTTGAAGCAGAGAAATTCCTTTCAGAAATTTATAGTCACCTGGGGTGGACGCTAGTTGGAGGCGGTTTGATGCCTAGCTTCATCTAGACCCGTTTTGTTCCTGGGTGTCCTAGCCCCCACCCCCCGCCCCACCCCACCCCCCCGACGGGAAAGTAGAGGACACAGAACATAATGCTATAATGTCACCCCTCGGGGACAACACACACTATTTGAGTCGCTTGTGCGCTACCAGGAAATGCCTGCCCCTAAGGAGGATTGGGCCAAGGTTGCCCAGAGGGCGTGAGTTCATGGATTCAGCTTCCCTTGGGTCACCATGCAGTGAACTGCTGTTTGATCATTTCCTGAGGCTTGCCTAGAGGTGGAAGAACAGATTTGCCTGCAAGCTGGCTAAGGTCCTAGCTGTCATGAGGAGGGATGTCTTGCACCCTTCTCCAAAGGACAGACTTCTCCAAGTCATTCCGGGTGGGTGGACGAAACCTTGTCCTTTTAGGCCCTGGCTCTCCCGTGCAGGGAAACCAGCTGCCCAGCTGCCAGCAGGCAAAGGTGACTGAAAAGAAGGAGCGCCACCTAGTGTCGATTCTAAGTATAACCAAAGGCATCCAGACTCACTAACCCTCTTCGCAAGGAACACACCTTAACCCTTCTCACAATGAAAAACACTAGCCGCACCCCCCTCCCTAAGCCCCCCCAAATATCCAAAGCTGCTGAGATGTGGGTGAAATGACACTATGTGACTAAATGGAACCAGGAACCGAAGAGAAACAAGTTGTCTTAACACCTTGCCTAGAGAACGATGCCTAGAAACGGAGCACACCATGGGTGGGCCCGCACCCGGAGTCCTGTGCATGTAGAGCTTCTGGGCGTTTGTTTTCCCAACTGACCAGCCACATAGGATGCTTATACGCCGAATGTCGGTATATAATGTCCAACTGTGGGCAAAGGGGGATGCAGACGCAGCCTTGCAATTCTGCTAGTGCGGAGACTGAAGCTAGAGAACACTCGGACTGAGACATGCCTGGGTGGAACTGCAAGTTCAAGACCAGCCAGTCCGGGTAACCCCGTGAGACCCTTCTCAAAATGAAAAGTGAAAAAAGGGATGAACTAGGTGTAGCACCTACTGCCAGCAAACACAAGGCCTAAGTCCTGTGTCTCTGGAGTGGTGTGTGTGTGTGGGTGGGTGTGTGGGTGGGTGGGTGGGTGGGTGGGTGTGATAGAGTGACCAAAGAATACAAGTCTGTGAGACACAGACTTGATATTGTTCTCTTTGTTTTGTTGTTCTTGTGCTCATTCGGTAGTGACACTGCTTGGTGGTTTGAGTGACTTTTCCTCGTTTGCGATTGCCAGCATATTTCCATCTGTTTCCTGTGTGGACAGTCTCATTTGCTGCTTCTTTAATAATGTCTGTCTTTTCCTTAATGGTTGTGTGTGACACGTTGTAGATAAGAGACCTTTATCAATATGTATTTTTGTGATTTCCCTCCTCTCCTGGCTTGCTATTTCAGTCTCTCAGTGGTATCTGGATGAATAGGGGTTTCTAACAGAATATTAGTAGATTTATCTCTCAGCACTTGACATTTTATGATTCCATAAGTGTTCTTTGGGGGGGGGCATCGAACAAGGTTTCTCTGTGTAGCCTTGGTTGTCCTGGACTCACTTTGTAGACCAGGCTGGCCTCAAACTCACAAAGATCCGTCTGCCTCTGCCTCTGCCTGTCTGAGTGCTGGGATTACAGGCGTGTGCCATGCCATGCCTGGCTTCAGGCCATCTTTTTTAAGAGATAGAACTTTTAGAGAAGTTTTAGGTTTACAGGAAAATTGAGAGAAGGAACAGAGGTTTCTTTCACATCCCTCTTCCCGGCTATACGTACCTATACATACATACAAACATGCAGTGGCTGTCCGCACTGCAAAGACGTCATCATAATCCCAAATCTGTCATTCACATTCATTTTTGGTGTGGTATGTTCTATAAGTTTTGGAAAATGTAGTAGCAGACATTCCCTGAGGTTGAATATTTTAAATAAATGTAATCAAAACACAGAGTACTTTCTGTGTGCTAACGTCTTTTACGTCTCGTCTGTTCGTACCACCCTTCTTCCTGTCTACTGTCTCCATAGCTGTGCCCTTCCCAGAATGCCGTACAGTGAGGCTCAAACGTGGCCTGTTTCATACAGAGTGATGTGTCTACATCTCCTCTCCACACTTCCTTGGCTTGACAACTCATTCCTTTCTAGTGCTGAATGCTCCATCCACTGGACGAACTAAGTTGTCTCAGTTAAAGTTACTATTGCTGAGATGACACATTAGAAGTGAAATAAGGAGGAAAGGGTTTATTTTTCTCACAGTTCCACATCACAGGTCATCATCGAAAGCAGTGAGGACAGGAGCTCACACAGGTCAGGAACCTGGAGGCAGGAGCTGATGCAGAGGCCCTGGAGAAATGCTGCTCACTGGCTTGCTTCCCACACCGCTCAGCCTGCTTTCTTTCATAACTCGGGGCTCCAGCCCAGGATCGACATCTCCCATAATGGGCTGGGCTCTCCCCCACATATCGCCAACTTAAAATGCCCTTAAGACTTGCCTATAGCATGATCTTATGGAGAGATTTTCTCAGTTGAGGCTACCTCTTCTCCCACGACTTCAGCTTGTGTGAAGGTGACATAAACCAGTTTTTCCAATTATACGGTAAAAAAAAGACATCACCGTTCAGCTATCTTAGCTAATATAGCAAAACCCTGCTTTCAAGATTTCTGTTTCCTGTTTTGAGGCAGGGTCCCATATAGTCCACCTGACTTCAAATTCATGCTATATATGTGATTATTAGACTTCTAGCTAGTATTTTATTTTAATCAAATGCTAATATGAACAGTGTTGTATCTCTAACTCCAAATTGCACTTGTTTATTACTGGCACATAAGAAAATGATTCACCTTGTGTATTAACTTTGTAACCTACCACATTTCTACAGTTACTTCTTTTTTTAATTTTAACATTTTTATTTTATATTAATCACAGCTTATATACTTTGGATCCCAGCCGTAGCCCCCTCCCCCATCGCCTCCCTGTCCCTTTCCAAGTCCACTGATAAGGGAGGACCTCCTCCCCTTCCATCTGACTCTAGCTTATCAGGTCTCTTCAGGACTGGCTGCAATGTCCTCTTCTGTGGCCTAGCAAGGCTGCTCCTCCCTTGAGGGGTGGGGAGGTCAAAGAGCCAGCCATTGAGTTCATGTCCAAAATAGTCCCTGTTCCCCTTCTACAGTTACTTCTCAGAGTGTTTTGTCAATTCTTTCAGATTGTCTACATAAATATTTAGTGACCTGTAAACAAAGACCATCTTATTTCTTCCTTCTTTGTCTGTGTGTCTGACTACAGCAGCAGTGTTGGAGTTATGAAAGAAAATTAATGTAGGTTTAAGCACTGGGGCCAATAGGAAGGTAGGAGCTCAGGGAAAGGATGAGACACATGCAAGCACTCGTGTAGGCTTCCCAAAGACAGTCACATCGAAGTCTCAGCATTAGCCACATAAACAACTTCAGTGGCTCTAAGTTGCCCCTGAAAGGTTGCTAAGAAATACCCTCAACTCCTTTAAAGAAATAATATTGTGGGGTACATGGCTGTGCTTCTGGGGGAAACCAGCATGGAGCTGGAACAAGGTCTAGACCTGTCCAAACCACGAAAATCTCAATCTTGAGACCAGCAGGAGTAAAGATATCTCCCTCCCTGTTCTGTGCCCTGCATACCCGGTGCACATAGCCTGGCACCTGAAATTCCTCTCCATGCAAATAAAGCATCCATCAGCCCCAGCCAGTAATGTGCACTCACCCCGAAAACCAAGGTTTAGATAGCCATTATTTCCCCAACAAAGAAAGCAGTATCCCTGGAAGAGCTGTTTCGCTATATCATCTAAGAGAGCTGTAACACTAAAATCCTCAGAGAAGCCCACTCCCACCCTCACCCCTCCCTTCCAAACCTCCATCCAGGCAGAGATCCTGCAGACCCACTGGTCCCAGCTCAGTGTGCAGTGGTGCTTGGATACTCCAAATGAAGAAGCAGACCTTGGGACCACATAATACTTTAGGTTGCTCTGAAGATGCCTTGGATGGGATTACAAGCTGATGAGATAAGACTATGGGTCACAAAGGAGGTTTCCTAAGGAGGTTAAGGTATGCTTTTTCTGCAAATGTGATGAGATGGGAAGACCCTCCTGCTTGCTCTACAAGATGCTCTCTGAGTGAGTTAATGCCTTGTTTCTTACCTCCATTTGCATCTGTATGAGCTTTCTACCTTTGCTTCCAGTAGCTCTCTCTGAATGCCACAGCTTCTTTAACCCTTTTGTATTGTGTGTGTGTGTACAGATACACATATAGTTAAATAGATACTACATACTGCTATACACACACACACACACATGCACAATCACACGATGCAATGTGTGCATATCCTTCGACGTGAACAGCCAGCACAAGCTACTTGGTAAATTACAGTCAACAAAACCAACGGAGCGAGCATGTATATTTAATGTTATTTGCTGAAGTCTGACATTGTGGACAGGCACATACATTTCTGTCTATGTAAGGTAGCACTCCTCTCTCTCTCTCTCTCTCTCTTTCTCTCTCTTTCTTCTTCAAACTCTCATAAAAGTTTTCAGTAAACATCAGATGAGCATGCTATATGACTGGAGTCCTAGCCTAGAGGCTTGACACTAGAGGGAGTTACAACAAATTAGCTCTAGCCATGAGCACCAGAAAGTAATAGAGGTACTTAGAAAAGAAGTTTAGACAATAAGGTTTTGTGGAAAAATGGAGGCCCGCTTTCTGGATGTCAACTTGATTGAATCTGGAACCCTGAAAGAGAGAGTCCTCTGGAGAGTCTGTAAAGCATTTTCTGGAAGGATTAACAGAGAGGGGGAAGTCCATTCCGGTGGAAGCTCAGATAAAAGGAATTCCAAGGTCCTTTTGCTTGCCCCTTGCTGGTGAGGGTATCTAACTTTTTTTTTTTTTAATGACACCAGAACCCAGTTTCTAATCCTTCCAAGGTGGACAGAGACCAGTGGCTCTCCAGGAATCCTCCAGGCCTTCATCTCAAGACTGCTGAGGAGTCTACATCATGGACCTAGGTCATAGGGGTTGTCAGCTTCTGTGGTGTGCAGCCACCGTTACAGACCACTCAGACATGTATCACTACATCAGTTCTGTTTCTCCAGAGAATGCCGACTGATATGACCAACAGGAACTTCTAGCTTAAATAGAGAAAGAATTGTGGCAGAGGAAGTGTGCATAATGAAGTAGTGTTGGTCAAATGGTGATGCGGTTAGCTATGCATTCTAGTTAATGCTGGTTTTGCAAGGTGATGTCAGAGAAGCCTGTACTGCTTAAAGAGACAACTCAGTTTTCATGAGATGATTGTTCCTACAATGTTCAGAGTCTTCCACTGTTTCCATCATGGGTGACCTGTCTCTGATGCATTACTGTTCCAGTCTAAACTACCTATAGGTTTAGGGTGAGAACTGGATACTTGTAGAAACGTTTTCAAATGTTTAGAGCAGAACACTTGTCAAAGCTGACAGTAAAATGCCTTAGTGTTTTACCTTAACTTTGTGCCTTTGGCCCTTAGGGTATGAGATGGTTAGGTACCACTAGGTTTTAGTCTGTTATTGCTTAATTTGCCTTCCACCAGTATTTTGCTTTGGGTTTTCCCCAGCTCCTGTGATTTCCATTAAAAGAACTTAGAGGCAGGCTGAAGAATTGAGTTAGCTGTGGGGAGTGTTTGTTGCGTTCTCAGAGAACCTGGGCATCTAGGTAAGGTGGCTCCTAGCCTTTGGTAACTCCAACTCCACAAGATCAAATATGCTGGCCTCTGCAGGTCCCTGAGCGTGCGCGTGCACACACACACACACACACGCACAGCACACACACACAAATAAAATTAAAAATGAATCTGAAGACCATTCAGATAAAATACACACAGGGTAGTATGGAAATAGGCAAAGTTAAGCACTCTAAAGCCATGGATCCAGGGATTCCATCTACATTTTAGGCAGGTTTTATACTGTTTTAAATTCTCTGGAACAGAAATTATTCCAGGAGGGATTTTCCAGTTTAAATAACTGATAAGCCCATTTGGACTGACTTGCAGGAACGGGCAATGGCATATTCTTTTTTGGTTATCAGACCATTTCCTGCTAGACAATAATATTGTGAGGCTCTGAGCTGCAGCGGCGTGTTTGGGTTCCTCTGACCAATTGCAGTCCCCAGGTCCAGTCCTTGGGTTATACCAGCTGTTGATGAAGGAGGGTTCTAAGCCTAATGCTTTACAATCTAGATAATATCTGACTCACTACCTAGTGCCTGCGTGAGGCCCAGCGCACTTTAAATCAAGGGGACAGACACAAAATGAGAGCAGAGATGCCAGGCTCTTCTCTGGCAGAGCCACAGGAGGAGCCAACACTTTTCAGCAGGAGCATTTTCTAAGTGCCCATTGTATTATGTCTGGTTTTTCACAACTGAATCACAGGGACTGTAAATCAAAATGAATTTCTGCAAAGTCACATAGCAGGAAGAAGGGGGGATCAAGATTCTGATTTAGGATAGATAGGAAACACCGCGCAGATGGTGGGCTTTTCTCAGGTTGTTTGTGTTAACTGGTCTTAAGAAATCACAAGTGAGCAGCTGAGGCAGCCAGACAGGCTTACAGAAAGGGCGTCTGCAAATGAAGAGGGCAACAGCGAAGCCAGAGTCACAAAGAAAAAAATCTTGTGAAGACATGAAAGGAGAGGGTAGGAAGACGGTAGGGCGGTTTAACTCTGTGCCCGCCAGGAAGCCCTCTCTAATCTCCCTTAGAGCTTCCAAGGACTTCTCAATGAAACGTTTGTTGAAGTAAAAAGACACTCCAAGAAATCCAGAAATCAGGGACAATGGGTGTTTACCACATAAGCCTCCAAGGGAGTAATTACTTCCTGATTCTCTTGTCTTTTGTTACTAAGTCAACAAAATACAAATTGTTTGTTTTCAAATGTTCTTTGGTATTCTAGCAGTGTTTACATTACCCCCAAAGAGATAATTGGATAAAGGCAGCAGTGGAAAAAATCTCAGGCTTTGGCAAAGAACAGGACTGACTTAGAATGAGTGCCTCAGCCCTCGCCAGGGAGCCATAAGAACTCCCAGCATTGTGTGTGTGTGTGTGTGTGTGTGTGTGTGTGTGTGTGTGTGTGTGTGAAGGGAGGTGGAGCCATAGCTTGAGACACTACTGGTCCTTGGTATATATTCTGATTATTGCACTATTATTTGATGAAATTTCAGTATGATGTCATTCATATGCAAAATAACATGTGTGTACTGGGAATCTGCTTGGGGACAATACATCCAAAGGACAGTAAGTGCTGATATGGGACAGTCTTATTTGTGAAGGACATCTGAAGTAGAGCCTAAGGCGATCCACTCCCTAATGAGAAACCCTATTAAGATCATGGAAAATCTACTACAGGGCATTCCCTTTAGAACGGTGGTTCTCAGCCTTCCTAACACTGTAACATTTTAATACTGTTCCTCCTGTTCTAGTGACCCCAGCCATAAAATTATGTTCATTGCTACTTTATGAGCAGTTTTGCTACTGTTATGAATCCTAATATAAGTATCTGTGTTTCCCTATAATTTTAGGTGACCCCTGGGAAAGGATTGTTCGCTTTCCTACCCACAGGTTGAGAACCGCTGCTCTAGAAGAACCCACATACGATTTGTCTGTAATCATAAAATAACTGATTAATTATTTAATCATAAAATAATTGATCGACTACTGCAGGAAGTCACAATGAAAGTCATACATATTGTTAGCCCCCAGGAAGCCAAACTGTTCCTTCTCTCCATTCCCCAAATTCACTGTGCTCCAATCACTCCAATGTCCATAAAGTCACTTAACATTTCCAAATGTTTATGAAACTAAATCCCGTGTTATTTCCACAAATCCTTAATATGGAAAAGAAAGAGTACGTTCCTTGAAAAAAATAAGGGTTTTGTCTTGCCAAGCTCAATGTTTTGCTCCCAGGAGGCATTCATTTTTGGTCATGTAGGGCCTCCTTCTCTTCACGGGACCCAAGTGACTTCTTCTGAGGCTCTTGTTCATTCATTTTGTTAAGACCACTCAGATTCCCAAGTGGTAAGGCAACCAATGAAGCCTGGAACATTTGTTCAGTCTGCTTGTCCTGTTCCACTGCACAAATTTATGGAAACACTTTATACTACAATTTTAAGAAGAGAACAGAACGGAAAGTTTAGAAAGAAAGAGTTCTCAAGGAAAGCTAGGGAAATTAAATTAACTAGGCAGGTTTGGTACTCACAAAAATATTGCCTTTGTCCAAGTTCTCTCTGGGGTCCACTCTACAAACAAGTCAAGTCTATGAAGAAAAGTCCAGAGGAATTCAGCCCCAGAGGAAGCTTGTTATTTTTTAAAGTAAAAGAAAGAATTTGAGATTTCAGCATTTTCATAATTATAAGTAGTGACTGCTTGGGTCCATGAAGCTTTACAATGGAAAAGGCATCATAAATTACAAACCACACTCATTGCGTTGATAGTGAAATGGCAGCTCAAAGGCATTGTTTGATTGGCTTATGGTCACATACATCCCGAACAGCGGGTGGAAAAAGGAAGTGAGGGCTCCACACCTGAGGAACAGTCTCTCCGCCCCATCGTGATAGCTACCTTCGGCGACCATGCATTTTCAAGTGACATCTTTTAAGAGTGCCGCCTTTTGGATAGTCAATGAGAACCCTGAGGATCAGAACATACCACTCTATATAGCAGACCAGGACACGCTGCCCTAATAATTCTGTGGTGTATTTTCAGGTGACTGTTCTAGAAAACTACAGACATAAAAGCGGCTCTAGAAAGGCACCCTTTGTAAAAAGAAATTGCATTTACGAAAAGGTCTGAATTAAGTACCTGTTAACAGGAGTTGCCTGTCTTCACCACCTCCAGAAGCCCTAAGCCCATGTTTCTTCACATAGCTCAACACTGTGTAAGGCTGAGTCCCTTTTTGAGTCTTAGATTTTGTGGGAACCATGTATGCTTCCTGTGTACATAATCAAATGTTTTTTTTCCTCTAATCTATTTTAGGTCAATTTAATTTGTAGCCAACCTAAAGAACCAAAAAAAAAAAAAAAGTATAATGACCAAGTGTGCTCAGTCAGGTAACGTGAACCTAGGAGAGGGAGTGAGGATTGAAAAAGAAAAAGATAAGGGACAGAGATCGGGAGGTTCTTGGCAAATGCTGAGACACATTTATTTTCTCCTGTCATCTCTTTACACCCAACAGCCCTTACATAAGCTTTTTGTAGGAGTACAATTAATACAATAAGTGAAGTCTAAGCCAAGATGAAAAATGCAGAAGTGTATACAGAAAATTAACCAACTTTCCTATTGCACTTCCTTATGACGCATCTTAAAGTCTTTGGAGCATTTCACTCTGAACTTTCTCAGGCAATAAGAATAGGTCAAGAATCCATCTTCTCATGTGGAAAGGCAAGCCATTAATCAAGCCCTAAATAACTCACATATTGTTTGAACAGCTTCCAAGAGTACAGGGAAAATCTTTCTTCATTCTCTGTAACCTCAAACCTGACAAAAAATGTTCTTTATGGATTGTGCTCATCATTGCATTGTCAATTTGCTGCATTGCTTTCCCTGTAGAGACACATAGAAGTATTTGTTCGTTCCTGATTTTACCTGTCTCACCTGTCTATGGTAGAGCTATAAAACAAATTTTGACAGAGCAACTGTTGACCATTGTCCTGGTATCTACAGAGTCTTTGGTGATAGTCCTATTTGGAGGCAGATCCAAGTACCCTTTGCCTAAGAATCCATACAGGCTCTGTATTGATTAATTTGATAATATAATTAATATAATAGAGAAGGCACTATTGTCCACCTTTTCCCGGGCTTAAGGAGCTGGAGACTTTTCTTTATGGAATTAGTTCTCTCTAAATATTCTGAGCCATCATACAATATCTGGCTAACCATGGCGAACGTTTTTTAAGATTTAAAAAATACATATTATTTAGAAAAATCATCTAGAAAAGGTCATCCTGAATGAGGTATCCCAGAAGCAGAAAGACGCACATGGTATTTACTCACTTATAAGTGGATATTAGACACATAAGATGGGATAATCATACTAAAATCTGTATACCTAAAGAAGCTAAGCAAGAAGGAAGACTCTAGCTAAGATGCTCAATCTTCATTCAGAAAGGCAAACAGGATAGGCATTGGAAGAAGCTGAAAACAAGGAACAAAATAGGAGACTGCAACAGAGGGCCTCTGAAAGACTCTACCCAACAGGGTGTTAAAGCAGATGCTGAGAGTCATAGCCAAACTTTGTGTAGAGTTCAGAGAATCTTATGAAAGAAGGGGGAGATAGAAAGACCTGGAAGGGTCTGGAGCTCTACAAGAACAACAGAACCAAAAAATCTGGGCCCAGGGGGTCTTTTCTGAGACTGATGCTCCAACCTAGGGTCACTCATGGAGATAACCTAGAACCCCTGCACAGAGGTATCACATGGCAGCTCAGTCTCCAAATGGGCTTCCTAGTAAGGGGAACAGGGGCTATCTCCGACATGAATTCAATGGCTGGCTCTTTGAGCCCCTCCTCCTGAGGGGGGAACAGCCTTACCAGTCCACAGAGAAAGACTATGAAAGACAGTCCTGATGAGAACTGGTAGGCTAGGGTCAGATGGAAGGGGAGGAGGAGCTCCCGTATCAGTGGACTGGGGAAGGGGCATGGGAGGAGATGAGAGAAGGAAGGAAGGTGGGATTGGGAGGTGACGAGGGTGGGGCTGCAGCTGGGATACAAAGAGAATAAATTGTAATAAATATATTTTTTAAAAGATTTATTTTTTATTTGTACAATGTTTTGTCTGCCTGTGTGCCTGCAGGCCAGAAGAGGGCACTAGATCTCATTATAGATGGTCGCGAGCCTCCCATGTGGTTGCTGGGACTTGAACGCAGGACATCTGGAAGAGCAGACAGTGTTCTTAACCTCTGAGCCATCTCTCCAGCCCCCATGGTGAATTTTTAATGTTAGAGAAGCCACATGTTGGAGAGAGATTTTAATCCAGCAACATGGCTTCGCTGGCTAGAACATAGACACACCCTTAGCACACATCTTTAATCCCAAATAATGAAGTTAGAGTTAGTTTGTAGAAGGAAGCACTCATATTTCAAAGTGATGTGTAACTGAGTAGCAGACAAAGTGACAAATCAGAGAAAGATCTGACAGAATAGAATATGCCCAGACGGCATAAGAACAGAGAGAAAAGAGAAATCACTGGCAGGAGCATTTCGGGGAGAGGGAAGAGGCGGTTTTACTGGGAGAGTCTTACAGAGATGGGTTGGAAAGAGCTAGACAAAGGTAAAGACAGAACAAGCCAGAGAATAAGGAGCCAGAAGATTAAAACTGGTTGCTAGAGTTACTTTGAGGCCAGGCAGAACAATTCAGTCAGAGGCTGAGAGAGGAACCAGATTGAATCAGTAAGCTTGGAGAGGAGTTTGAGCCAGAACAGTTTGAGAAAGAACAAAAAATAAAAAAGGATGAGCTTATTCAGCAATAAATCTGAGAGGCTGAAAATATTCTAGCCCTAGATTAGATTGTATAGAAGCTAAAAGCTTCCAAGACTGGGCCTAGGTTAGCAAACTGAGGCTGTAAACATCAGAGATGATAAAAATTTCAGGTGAAGAAAAGTTACTTTTACAACATGTGAATGTAGTTGAGAAACCTGCTGATCCCTGCTCTATGGATATTGCTGCTAAGGCACCCACAGGTAGGTGAAGTTGCTGTGGACCAGCCTGTCTACCAACAGAGTATCATTTGGTGATACTCTCTAAATCAACTTAGAGGGAAGAAAGATTGTCCAACTGTCAGGACCTGAGATCCTGAGCACAAAGTCAGCAGACAGAATGGCTGTTGCTTTAAGCCCTAAGTATTTAGAATAGTTAGTAATAGACAACTAGTGTAGGTTCCAACCAAAACATGAAAAACAAAACAACCCCAACTCAGTGATTTTATGCCTACTTCCTAGAATTCTTTCTCACTACGTTTGCTTTACAAAAAAAGGAAAAAGAGTTTGACTGAAAAATAATAGGAAACCTGATTTAGTGGCTTAAACAGACAATGGAAGTCCAGAACTAGGCAGAGCAAATCAATATAGCTTCTCTAGGCTGCACACAGAGATTCAGGCTCCTTCCAACTTCCTGCCCCTCATGAGCACAGGAGGACTGCTGTGTGGCCTCTATCTTGTCTAGCAGTGTTCTAAGGGAGAAAAAAAAAAGCTGCCTTTTAGACTGTCAAGTAAACTTTTCTTCTGAGCATTGTATCCTACAACTTCCTCTTACATTTCACTGGCAAGATGGGGGTTACATGAGCCATGTCTAGCTGCAAGGGAGTTTGAGAAGGCAAGAATTATTAGCACAGAGCATCATCACCTTCATAGTAGTTAGATTCTGCGAGAAAGTTGGCCGGATAAGTAACTGGGGTCCGCGACAAATCCTCGGATTCTGGAGTCTCAGCTGAGCAATGAGCAATGGTTATAGAGCTCGAGTTAGTTCTTACGTGAAAGTGATTGAGAGCATACATTTCAAGGGAACGGTAGGTAAGTGGATTTAAGTTGAGCTGTCACAGAAAGTTCACTGTGTTTGCCTTACATTGTATCTTTATTTAGGATGATTTAACTAAATCTATAAAAACTTTTTTGTGAGGGCAATATGTTCCCTCAACTACTCAAACACGCACTGGGCCACCAGAGAGAATGCTTTCTTCTTGGGCAGTGAAGCAGCAGGCTAGTCATCATTATTCTAAGAAACAATTCGAAATTTGCTCTTCACAAACATAAAAGGCCTTAATAACTAGGTCAACCTGTAACAATCATTGCCACACGTCTTTGCATGACAAGTGAACAAAGATGGAAATCCACTTTCAAAAGCACCCTAAAAACACAGAAACTCATTACAAAAATGGGGGCTTGTCATGTTTGGCGCACATGCACCACACACACAAATACCTTGTGATCACTTGAACGTGTAACATGGCCTAAATGTTAATGAAGCAATTTGACTCACTCAGCAGGATGAGCAACAAAAGGAATGCTTTTCAAGACGCAGCTGTCAACAATTACAGTCCGTGGGTTGGAGCTGGCTGATAGTCAGCATCTTAAAGCTCATGGAAATGTGGAGCCTATTTGACAGAAAGCCACCCCTGACTCCCGGGAAGACAGTAAACCCATGTTTACTTGGCAGGCCAGGGAATGGAATATTCTGGTTAGCTGAGCCTCCCCACCCATCTTGGAAGTAAATGACAGGGTTTTAAAAGGTTCAGAGTGATCAAAAAAGCACTAAAGACAGATCCAGGATTCGCTCCACCCTTTCTGGATGCGGTAGTTCAAATATCATTTCTAGGCCTTACGATTTCTTTCTTCCTTCTTCTTTCTTTCCTTACTTCCTTTCCTTCCTTCTTTCTTTCTTTTTAAATTAATTTATTTTTATGTGTATGGGTGTTTTGTCTGCATGAATGTCTATGCATCACATTGGCCAGAATATGGTATTAAATCCTCTGAGATTGGAGTTACAGACAGTTGTGAGCCTCCAAGTGGGCTTTAGGAATTGAACCCAGGTCCTCTAGGTGAGCAACCAGGGCTCTTAACTGATGAGCTGGTAGGTTATATCTGCCAAGAAAATGTGCCAATTCAAGCCAAGTTAAAAGTATATAAATTCATATGTACTGGGGGCAGCTCTTGGGCAGGTTCACAGACCTCATAGGAGGTGGTCAGTGAAGTCACCGTGCAGAGGGAGACAAAAAGGGGAGACACACACAGAGTGAAAGTGCTTGAGAAAAGAGACAGAGAGGAATGGAAGAATGGAAAGACAGAAGAAAGACCCAAAATGTCTGGATTACATAGTGAAGAGCCTCTGGAGGAGAGGCTTCCTGTCCCCTGGGCTGGAAAGTTTAGGGTAGAGTACAGGGCATGCCCTGTAATAGGTGGGGATTGAAGGATGCTGGGAGAACCTGGGGCCAGGTCCACTTTGGTTAAATGGGCACCTCATCCACTTGCCCCAGGTCTGAATCGCAACATGCCAGCCTTTTGTAGATAATAAATGAATAAGGGGTGACATAATCATATAGACTACTTCCTGCTGACATTGGGGTGTCCTTATGGTTGGGGGAAGCTGGAATGTTGGCCAAGTCTGGGGAAAGGAGGTTGTTTTACTTGCTGTCCAGAGAGTGGATCCATGGGGACTAGCTGCTTTTGGAGCTGTCCTGGATTCAGATTTTGAAGAAACACCTGGACCTGGCAGGATGCTGGAACAAATATATACAATAGGTGCAGAAGATAGAGTTAAGGAGTTTAGGGAGAAAATTTTTCTTGGGTGTACATTTGAAACTTTTAGGACCATGGTCTTGGTAGTTGGAGGGTGGTGGTGTCCCAGGGCCAGGGAAAGGGGAATAGATTCCACCCTCAGGAATAGGCAGGTGGGGAGGGAAGCAGGCTGTTGATTGAGTCCATTCGACCTGGGAGAGGTGGATTCAAGTGGATTCCCTGAAGCTTACAGAAATCTTTTTAAGGTCATATAAAGAAACAAATTTGAGGTATGTTAGTATCACCACTGTTTGCAATCTGTGCTGAAATCTGCACTGTTGAGAAAGCAGTAGACTCATGCCTTTTGTGTCATAGTTGGAACTTGGGAAACAATTTTAAAATCCTGAGCTTATGACTATGATGTGGATTTTCATAGTAGAAGGTTTTTCAGAATTAGACTAATAATTTATCAGAACTCCATTGATTAATGTCAAAGCTCTGAACAGTCTTAATGCAATAGTAGCATAGTGAAGGTAAGAAATCTGAAGCATTTTTCATTCCTTTTACATAACTCAAATCACTTTCTTACCACCATTGAAGCTTTTACATCCTCCAACCTTCATAACTTGCATTTACCAACCTTAAAATACATTTTTAGACCCTGAAACACTTTCTTAGATCCTCATAACTTAAGCTTTTATATTGTCAGACCTTACATAAACTAAAGGAAATAGTAAATCTGTCACTAGTCTAGTCTTCAAAACCATCAGAGACCTGAGAAAGATAAATTATAGCAGGGAGTATAATCCAAATGGCCTATAATCAATTAAAAAGACAGAGACTTACCCATTACCCAGACAGCCACCCCACTAGGATCCTGTGTTGTTCATGGCTTTGTTGGGATCCCAGGTCTCAGGGCAGCATCTGTCTTCAGCTGCCAGGCCCTGACAGACTTTTCTGTTTAGAAGGAACTTGGGAAGCCTGTCTTATCCTTTACTTTATCTTAGGCAAAGTAAGGCAGTTAGTTTTCCTGTGTCCTGCCTGTCTACAGTTTGGGCAGAGTCCTGGCAGGAGGCAAGGCAGCCGGGCAGTCTTTCCCAGGTCAATACAGGTAGAGTCTTCAGTGCCCCATCTGTCTTCTTGGAGACCTTGGGGAGAGGGTGGTCACTGCTGGGATTTGGGAGTCTCTGTCTGTCATGGTAAGTTTAAACATCTTAAATGCCATATTCAGCAGATCTCTGAAGTGTGTGAGGACCATGTATTTACCTAAAGTATATTTGAATAGACAAACTTTGTTTTCTAATTACCCATCCTAGGCTTAACTTTAAAAACATATACAGGAAGCTACATAATAAGCTACATATTCCTGTTAGGTTTGACTCTTAAAAGTCACAAATTAGAATGTAAGCTTTTAGTATCAAAATAAAACTTTTCATGGTAGACACAGTCCTTAGAGGCTGGCAACTTCATTGCACCGTTATCAGCCATTGTAGTTTTCCGTATGGCTTAGCTTATCCAAACAACTAAAGCTTAAAAGAAAGGAAAGTTAGATGAATGCATGGAGGTGCAGTTTTGATACCTCATTAAATAAATCCCGTGGCCAGAAAGCCCAAAGGTAAATTCTAGGCCTAGGCAGCTGGCAGCAGCAGAAGGAAACAGCATTTATTCATACATTCAAGAACAGTCAGAAACAAGCATGCAGCGCCCACTTACGTTTATACATTTGAAACAGACAAACAAAACTTTTAAAATTTCCTCCAGCTGTAATTTTAAGGGAGGAGCACCTTGTTATTTGTTGAACCCAATTTTTATCCACACAGCTGCCAGCCATGTGGCTGCCCTTAATCAAGATGGCTGTGGAGCCATGACTACACCTTCTTTATCCCAAAGTCAAGATGGCGACCAGACGTGTGTTGTTTAATATTGAGCTGATCTGACTGGTCATTTAAAACACCACCATAGTTGCCTCTGTCACTGCCCTGAGGCCAGGCTTGAACCAGAAGGAGGTAGGATTATCACCTTGGTTCTAAGGTGGGACAGATGTGCAAAAGGAAGGGGAGGCGTGTTTCCCAAAATACCTGGACAAAGCCACTTTGGATAAATGTCGCAGCAGACATGCCGGGGGCATCTGGGGATCGATTTTAGCCCTGGCAGCGCCCATCCTCCCAGCCTTTGCCAAAGACCAAAGTCTGAATTGTGAAGTATCCCGCACATAAGCCTGGGGTCCTACAGTGGAGGTAGGTTCCTTGGAAAGGACATCTCCAAGTTCCTAAGGATCCCCAATGGGAACACATACTGTCTTTGTTCGGGAACCGATGGGTTCACTTTGGCTGGCCAGCTCTTGGCAGGGGATCCTGGGGGTCTTGAGACCCGGAAGGAGCACCTGGAGCACCAAGGCAGCTGGAAGATGCCGAGTCCAACGTCATGTTAGGCGGAAAAAAAAGATAGGAGAAAAGGAGCCCCCACCCCACCCTGTGGCCGGCTTGGCTTGGTCTGCTAGGACAGGGGCGCGACTCAACTTTTCTGAGTCTCAACACCAAATGATCAGTTATCTCCTCCAACCAAATGAACTAATTCAAGCCGAGTTAGAAACTATAAATGCAGGCTTATTGGGGGCAGCTCTCAGGTGAGTTCACCGACCTCCTAAGTTACCATGCAGAGGGGACAGAGACAAGAAAAAGTGCTGGAGAAGAGAGGAAGAAGAGAGGAAATGCAGAAAGGGAGAGGGGAACCAAAATATCTGATTTATATACTGAAGAGCCTCTGGGGGAAAGGAAGTCCTACCCCTGGAAAGTTCAAAGTAGAGGGCGGGGTGTGCTAGCCATGCTCTGTAACTGGTAGGAACTGAGGGATGCTGGGAGAACCTGAGGGCCAGGTCCACTTTGGTTAAATAGACCCCTCAGTTGGGTGTCCCGGGTCTGAATCCTAATACCATCCTCTAGGCCTTAAGATTTCGTGGTTGGAGAATCTTCTTTTTGCATGTCAGCTTTCTGGTCCTTTTTACGAATAAAAGTTTCTTTAAAGAATGACTTCCTGTTAAGCAGACACACACACCCCCAAACACACACACCAGAAAGGGTTGGGGAAGCTCTGTATTGGAGAAAAGATGGAGAAAGAGAAGAACAAATGTGATTAGAGAGAGCAAAATATTAGCAGTCGTTAAAACTGGATGGAGAGGGTAGTGTCGTGCCACTTCACCTTTTTAAATGTAAAAAAAATTGAGAAAATAAGTTGTGGTTTAATCTCAATCTTCTAGTGCAAAGCCAACAATTTTGTGATTAATTTTAGAGCCCCAGCCTAGGTTTTGCACCCTCCCCCCAATAGTACTGTGTCAATTATCCTGCTTATTCATAGAGGCTTTCTTTTCTCTCTGTCTCTGTCTCTGTTTTCATCTCTCTCTCTCAGTTCAGCATTGGAGATGGGGCTACACGCTTTCCATAATATTTAGCTTTAATGAGGTTAGTTTAGCGGTTTAATTATCCTCGGCAGACTGGCATGCATGGCCTCATGCTGTGTCGGCCACAAGGGGGCACTGTTCACAAGGCAACTTTGGAAAGCTACCTCTAGGAACATGGGGTCTAGGCAGCTCCTCCCGGTTCTCCTTGAGTGGGTGAGTGGGTGGGTGGGTGAGTGGGTGAGAGGCCCAAGCAAGGCCAACCCCTGTGGTTCATCAGCCCAAATGCACTGCAGAGAATCCTAGCTGTGTTTTCACCATGGTGAACTGCAGTGAGGCAGGTCTTAACCAGTTAACATGCTATCCTGGGAATGCATGGCTCTGCCTCCATGAATGACCCATTAAGCGCTACTTCCACATGTCGGCAAGTGCTGACTATCCCTAAACTAGCCCAAAAGGGTTTCTAGGGAGCTCTTCTAGCATTACACAATCGACTTTGTCAGACACAGGCTTCTTCATACCTCCAATATTGCAGAACAAAGGCAACAGCAGGGTCCCAAGTAGCCACAAGCCACACTGTTCCTCTGTGTTGTATACCTTTCTTTTGCCATCTACCCAATTCTAACCCTGCTGATAACTGAAGAACTATTACTTTTGTCCAAGAACAAACCGAGACCTGAAGATGATAAGTAATTGTTCCAAAGCAGTACAGCTCATAAAGATATGGACAGGACCTGAAACTCAGCCCATCAGAGTTCTGACTCCAATCACTGCTCTCTATGCCGGCACACCAATACCCACCAGCAATGAATTTCTCCATGCTTTTGCATTCCAGCTAAAGCTTACATGTTTATAGGCATTTATAGGTAGACCTATTGGCTCTTGCTGTAGATGGATATGGCCTGAGAATACATACTCTCAACAGGACAAACTCTTGGGTATTTTGTTTTAGAAGCAGAAAATGCCCAAAATACACACCTTGAAAGGGATACAAGACTAGTAGGGATTCCAACAGTAAAAGCCTTAAAACCGTTCCTATTCATTGTTGGATGGGCATCCACTCAAAGCACACTATAGGATTAGATAGAGTGAAAGCCCAAAACCCGCCTCAACTCCTATACTGTGACGTAACACCATTACCAAAAACAACTTGAAAAGGAAAGGGTTTATTTGGCTTACAGATCCTGAATCACAGTCCGCCAAGGCGAGCCAAGGCAGGAACTCAAACTGGGCAGGAACATAGAGACAGGAGCTGATGCAGAAGCCACAGAGGGGTGTCACTTAGTGGCTTGCTCCTCATGGCTCCCTCAGCCTGCTTTCTTATCGAACCCAGGACCACCAGCTCAGGGCCAGCATCACCCACCATGGGCTGCTGCCTCCCCTGTCAATCACTAATTAAAAAAAAAAAATGCCTCTCAGGCTTGCCAGAAGCCTGATCTTAGGAAGGAATTTTCTCAACTGAGGCTCCCTCCTCTCTGATGACTGCATGTCAAGGTGTCATAAAACTAGCCAACACGTCCCTTCAAAGCAATGATCGTGAACAAGACATTTCAATCCCATTAATGTGACAAAAAGGAGATGGGGAAAAAAAAATCTTGTTAGGGCTTGCCTGATGCTCTGTGATGTCAGAGTGAAAACTCTTCCAGCCTCTCAAGGCAAATTCACACTCAGCATGACTCAGAGAGATCCAGACTGAGCCAGAGTTTTAGTACTCAAACGTAAAATAATTTTTAAAAAATGAGCTTTTAAATTTAATCTTTATTCTCCTGAAGAATCTAAGCATGACTAAATATAAAGTTAAACATTTTTAAACTTTCTTATATTGCTTATTTATTTGTGTATGTATATATGGTATGTGTGACTGTGTGTAAGCATGTGTGTGTGAATGGTCATGATTGTGCGTGAAGGTGTGCGTGTGTATGGGTTATATGTATGTATGTCGAAGTTGATACAAGCGTCTTCTTTCATTCCTTCCCATTTCACTTATTATGGCAAGGTCTCTCACTGAACCTTGAATTTACTAAGTCCAGCCAGGCTGTCTTTCCAGTATTCTCTTCCCTCTCCTTCCTGGATTTTTCAGTTGGTTGTTTTATCTATCTATTTGCTAGCTTGCTGGGTTATTTTGTGATGCTGGGATGGTAGCCAGGGCCTCACACCTGCTAGGAGAGCCTTCAACCATTTCTTCACTGACCTTTCTCCCCCCTACCTCCGTCTCCCAGCTCTTTATTACACAGAGTTTGGCAAATCACTATCTATCCTGCCCCCAATGCCTTCTTTCTCACAACTCCTTTTTCTTTCTCCCCATGACTTTTTGTTTTGTTTTTTTAAATAATCAAAAGAAAAGCTCTCACTGTATCAGGAAATTTCCCTTCCCATTACCCCTACTCTTTGCTGCAGCCCATCTTCAATCAAGAGCTCTTCAAATAATTGATGATGGTTATTACCCCACATTGAGTGAGGAGTATTTAATGTCCACTTGAGGCCCCAGGGTTCTTGCTTTTAAATGCTCCTCATCAACATTTGCTTTATATGTTCCATGTGTTCAATAAATGCTTTAATGCGATCACTGTCCTCCGTGGGAATATTTTTCCTGCCTGCTTGTCACCCTCTTAATATGTGATTTCATAAGTGTTAGACTCAGCTGGAGGCGTGTGTAGTTTTATTTCTCAACAGATATTTGGAGACATTTTTTATTACCATGATAGCAGGGATTGGATAAAGTATCCTAGTCAATGGAGGTTAGGAATGCTGCCAAAAGTCCCACAAGACACAGGACAGCCCCTACAGATGAGAATTACCTGGCAACTGCCAAGAATGTCAGCTCAGAGGCATGGGTTTGTATTAATGCGTCCAGAGTCTAATAAAATCAATGCATTTAATAAGATCAGAGAGCTTTCTAGAACCTAGTTTGTGTAGCTGCTCCTGTTTGGTCTATATTATAAAATATAAGGTCCACATCACTCTTTACTCCTTCTTGCCATGATAATGGGGTCAGAGAAAACACTTTGGCATGCGCATATGCTGAGGAGAAAGTTGCTTTAATCCTGCAATTCCCCGGAGAAAAAGCAATTCCACCATTTTCGGCCGAATTTGAAGCAAGCTTTATTAACTATTAAACACTAACCAAGAAGAACTTTGATCAGGACCACTCCCTGGAATTTCCCAGCTGAGTGGTCTGAGACACGTGTTGCAGGGATTTATGAAGACAAGCCTATAAGCCACCGTACTTTCCCATGAGGCTTTGGTATTTCCCAAGAACTATAACTCCCAGAATTGGGCAGGTGGGGCTTACAGGTTAATTTTGGACGTTACAGTTGCTCACTAGTGAAGCTGGTGTCCAATAAAGCATCAACAAGGTATTCTTTGTTTTCAGGGCAAAAATGATGTGAGACTTGCCTGTGTGTGACCATTTCTGGCTTGGAGCAGGAATGTCCCTTTTTTGGGTAGGTTTCAAAAGCATGAGCTTGACAGTGGAGAACAGGAAATACATAACGAGTGGAGACAGCGCAGAGCCATACAAGGCATACATCGGCAGCTTGATTCTCTTAGGCGTTCTGTCTGCAGAACGTTCTGAGAATGGATTTATTCTGATGCTACTGGGGAGACAAGTTTCCGGATCCGTTTTCTCTCACACGTAGCTAAAAACCAATTCATCATCAAGGCTCATTGCTTGGAGGAAGTCTCTACATCCAAGGTTCTCAACCTTTGAGTCACGACCATCAGAAAACACATGTCTGACTGTCTTAGGAACTGAGATGAGGCCCAGAAACAAAATTATAGTTGCGAAGTAGCAAGAAAAATAAATTTGTGGTTGGTGGTTTCCAAGGCCATCAGAAATGTGTTTTCTGCTGGTGAGACCCACAGGTTGGAAACTGCTTCTTTCTTTGAGAGTGAGCTTTTGTATTCTCCATTCTCTGCGGAATCACAGGCTCTGGGAGCCAGGGTTTCCTGGAAAGTCCTCCAGGGGCTTTCCATAAGCATTGCTGGGCTGCTTCTTTGTACAGGTACACACATGACACTTTGATAGATCTTCAAGCGTGAGTGTACCTCCACACTTTATTATTGAAATATAAGTGCATATATATTTCTATTTTTTATAAATTTCTTTCTCCTACTTATTATATACTTCTGATATCAAAACTATGTGTATAAGCAAACTGCTTATCTATTATGAATTTTACTTCAAAGTGGAAAAGAGAACATTAATTTTCTATTGGTTGGAGCCTAATAATTACCAAAAACTTAGTGGCTTAAAGCCATGCTGACTATCTCCAGCCTCCCTGGGCAGGGTCCCCTGCTCAGGATTTCATGAAGTCAGTGTCCAGGTTGATGAGGCTGACGAGCTTCCAGTGCTGCTCAGGCTGTTGTGAAGATGCGGTTCCCTGCAGATGTGGTTGCACAGACGACGCTGCTTTCTTCTGGAGTCCACCTGAGCCACTCTCAGGAGTGAAAGCCTGTCTCCCTGGGACGTGCCGGGTTGCTGTTCCCACAGGCCCTCTCACAATCAAGCAGACTTCCCAGCCAGAGAAGTCTTCTAACGCTTGATCATCTTCCAGAGGTCAAGTTCACACAGGAAAGTTTCCTCTCTTGTGTCATAGCTGCATAGCAACCAAAGGCACGGGGCCCATACCTCAGCACATTCACCTGGCTCATTCAC
>CM053766.1:22646714-22663673 GCA_028658305.1 Pachyuromys duprasi | reverse complement strand
TGCGGTCAGAACAGCCAACCACAACAATGCTTCATCTGGCAGGAAGCAGTCTTCACACTCTTGGGATTTCCTATTATGCGACGTGCAACCTTTTCCAGAAACAATCGAGCCTAAAAATAGAAACTGCCTGGGTTTGCCTTCATCCCAACACAATGACTCCATGGCCAATGGAACCGGCCCTGAAGCAATGCCAGGCACTTTGAAATACAGACTCATCAGTGGAAATGAAGGAAGAGCTTCCAGGGACTCCCAAGCGAGGGGAGGCTGCTGTTTATTTATTCCCCGTTCTTTGTTATTTTGTTGGCTTTTGCCAGGAAAGCCTGGGTAGGAGGAAGGAAAGCAAGAATCCGTGGATCAGAGGGGCAAAGAAGATTAGCAAGCAGAATTGGTGACCCTGGGGTAGACTAGATGACTCCGGAGGAATTAGGTGAGCTTTTGGAGGAGGGGGCGGAACTGGAGAAGAAAGGGAAGGAGAAGCAGATTGAAACAGGATTTCTGGGGCTTTCACAGCTGGCCCACTTCCTGAAATGGAGAAGGAAGGAGAGTCAGTTTGAATGTCACTTCCAGGTTCATCCGTTATTGTTCTCTGTCTCAGTCTATGTGGAGGGGGAGGAGAGTGAGGAAGGGACAAAAAAAAAACTAGAGAGGCCTGAAGCAACAGCCCACCAGTCTGAGACAAGAAAGCAAGCTGCAATTAAATGGCGTAAACCCGGCCTCTGGAAAGTCCTGGATTCCACTGGAGTGCGTGACCCTGGGAGACCGGGAGTTTACAGCAGCGGGGCTCTCACACACAACCTGGAAATTGAAAAGCAAATAAAGAACAGAAGACCCAGGACACCAGAGCTTGAAGCTGCCCTAGGAGAAACAAGGTCTTTCAGGGCTCAACTCAGAGTTAAGCAGCCGGTATTCTAACCCCAGTTCTTCCCATCACCAGCTGGGTGGCTTGGCCTTACTGGTTTCGCTTCCCTGGGCTGACACCCATTTCATGAGGTGCTGGTGAGGTTTACATGAGGTGGGAATGAAAATCTCTATTTCCATACATTCTCTTTAGGGGCTTTGTGAGTAGAGCCCAGACTCACCCAGTAGGGTCTAGTTGGTAGAAAATAACTTTGACACGAAGCCAGACCTGGATGGAGAAAGAAGATGGGTTTGTAGAAATGGAGGTTAAGATACAAGCTAGGATGAAAGCGTCTCATTTACCTAAAGGAGAAAAAATTGTACTGGGACTGTAAGTGGCTAAACCGGGCAAGAAGAGAAAAACCCGGCAGTGGGGAAGGAGCTTCTATACCTTGTGCCTTGGGTACTCGAGGGGATGTGGGAACTTTCTCCCACATCCAATAAATTCCAATAAATATAGGAAGATCAATAGAACCAATTGCCACCGTTTTGCAGCCTCCAAAGAAACAATGAAGGTAAACTGTGACCCTTACGTCAGTCTTTAAGTTATTGCCTTTCTACCTTAAATCCACCCTTTTAGCGCCTGCTCTGAGGTCATTCATTGACTGAACTCCAAGTCTTTCTCCATCACAATGAGCGTGATCTGAAGCTTCAGCAGTAGAGGGCGCTGAAGAGACACTGCAGGAAGAAGGGGGCTCTTGGCTTTACTTGTGGTGTCTGGCCTCTAGCGGTGCACAGGTAGGTTCATCCGCCACGCTCCATGCCATCAAGACACCTATAGTGTACAGTCGTTCTGCACCCCCAGAGAGTGCCTGCACTCAGAGGCCTGTGCCGCACACATTTCACACCCACCTCCTAACCACTTTCCACCATCAGCTGGCGGACACCCCAGGACTTTGTTTCTTAAAACCCTTAAATTCTGAGTGTGAATGCTGCACAGGAGGCTTTATGCCTCCTACTGTGTGCAGTGGGTAAACAGCCTTAGCCGCAGTTTGCCTGTATTTATTGGGTTTCTCCCTTCTTACGGCAACTATGAGCATGCTCTTGCCAGAAAGCCCAGAGTCCCCAGCTGCTAGCCATTGTGCCTGAAGCATTCCTCCTCAACAATGTCAAATGAGGAGCCACTGTTGGAGGGTGGGTTTTCTTTGGTATTCTCTCTCAGCTATAAGGTGCCCTTTAGAGGCAACTTTGCATTTTCACAGCTATTATTTTAATAATTCTCTATATTAAATTTCTGTTATTTTACTTACTGTAGAGTTTTCTGTTTCCCCAAATGGGCCCAATGACACATGTAGGAATGGCTGTTAACTCACGAGAGACAGAAAAATCATGCGGCCTTGTTGGAGATCTACAGCAGAGCAGTCCAAGTGTTCTTGACACAATATGAAGCCTGATTTTGGCCAAGCCGTGGATCTAACCAAACATATGAAAAGAAAGGAACATGTGAAATGACACCATCAGATGTAACCACAAGATAAAAGCTTAAGGGACCTTCACTGGAAAAACAACCAGAATTCTCCAGTGAAGAGGGGAGAGACTTAGCCTTTCTATTTGTCTGTCTATCGATCATCTGTCTGTTTGTCTATGGCTTTTTATCCAATTAAGCACTTCATTGAACACTGATTCCAGCAAATACTTAAAAATATTTGAGGCAAATGAAACCTACCTGTATGGATAGTGGAAATTAATTATTTTTCAAATAAGAGATGATAAATGAAATATAAGCTGGTGTGGTAGTGCACGCCTTTAATCCCAGCACTCAGGGACGCAGAGGCAGACCAATCGCTGTGAGTTTGACCACAGCCTGGTCTACAAAGTGAGTCCAGGATAAACCAAGGCTACCCAGAGAAATCCTGTCTCAAAAACAAAATAAAACAAAACAAAAGGAAAATACAAGTGCTAGGTACTTGTTGATATGATGAGAATTATCTTTATGTTTATGTGTGGTAGTAATTATGGTACACGGGAATTTTCTTCAGAATAATAGTTGCGTGGGGTAGAAATGGATGGGGGTCTGTATTGTCCAGGACTAAATAATACTGAAGCTAAACAATGAATACATGTGTTGATTAAGACTTTTATTTTTCATTTGAGGTAGAGCCTCACTTTACAGTCCTGGCTGGCTCACTATATGGCCCAATCTACCACAGTCTTCTGCGTACTGAGGTTTTATAGGCATGTACCACCATTTTTAGCTTCACTAACAAAAATTATTCTGCAAACTGATATGAGAAAAGGCAACGCAACTGAAAAATAAACATAGAGTAAAAATAAACAAATAGTGAAGAAAGTGTACATGCTGCCAAAATGTGTGAAGACATGTTTTCAAAAACAGAATATCCATGGAAACTAGTACTGCCACACTGACAATTTGGCATAATTTTTCGTAATGTACAACAGGCATTACTGCAAACCTAAGCATTTTGATTCCAGATAGCTGTCATGGAGAAATTGTCACACACGTCATCTAAAATACCTGTTTTCTGAAGCAAGTCTTCTAATGATAAAACCATAAAAACAAAGCGAATATCCACCAGTGGAGAAGTGACGAAGAAAAACAAAAACGGGCTGGTGGGGATTGTCCGCACAGGATCCTCCGCAGCAGTTAAAAGGAAAGATTATGTGGGTCAGTGTGGCAAAGCTTCGGAATGTCACTCAGCAGAAAAACATGTCACAGAATGGAGTGCTGCATTTGATCTTTTTGTTGATCTTTTCTTAAAGTGATATTCATATTGCTGGTAAGTAAAGAGCAGGCAGTGGCGCCTGCCACTACGGTCTGAGCGGCTGGTGACTGAGGTTAGCGAACCATCAGTCACAGGGCATCTGAGGAAAAGCAGTTTCCTGGGTGCAGTAGGGTAGGAATGCAGCAAACCGGGACCGTCCTCAGAGGGTGCGTCAGTGCCAGGCCCTGCCCTGCCTTCCTTTAGCATACAGGTTGGACTCTGAGTTTTGAGACATGGAAAACTTGGCCTTTTCTCTATTCTAAAGGTTTCCTCATGTCAGGAGGTTATAAGGCAAGTGATCTTAGAAACCAGCCAACCCAGGTGATAATTTTTAAGGTTTATAGTGCCCATGGTTCCCAGAATATTTTTTTAGGGGTCTCTAGCTCAGTGCTGGGGACCAGCTACTTTTCCCTTGTGTGACAAGGCATGTAACACTCAAGCAGAGAAAACTGACTTTGATTCGTAGTTGAAGAGAGAGTGCAAACCACCACAACAGGGGAGGCATGGGCAGGTTTTCTCCTGACTGTTGTCCAGGAAGCAGGGCTAGGGGATGCAGCCACAGGCAGGTCTGAACCTCCAAGGCCTGCCCGTAGAGGCCCTTATTCTAGGATCTCCTCAGGACACCGCAGCTTTCAAAAGAGCTGCACAAACTGGGGAATCAAGCATTTAAACATAAGACTAAGGGTGACCATAGATTCAAACCAAAACAGGCAGAAAAGTAGGCCCAGGAAAACAAATAAGGTCTGGGAATTATGTGTGAAAATAACACCCAGGTTAGAACAACGGCAAAGCTGCCTTGCAGCCATGTACAAATGACTGGCAACTGGTGATCATCCACCACAGCCAGGATGGAGAACTTGAGTTACCCCAGACTTTGAACTTTGTGGGACAGCACATTTTTTCTTCATGCCTTCCCTGTTCTACATCAGGTGATCATTTCAACCACGGTCACGGTGCTGAAGGACCTGCTAAATTTGGCCTCATTCCTGCCTTGGCAGGCTGCCACGCATGGCCAGGATGATAGAGGAGTGTTTTTACAAGTGTCAAGCCTCAGGAACATCCTGTGTGATAAAGCGCAGAGTCGAACAGATCAGGGGGAAAACACAAGTCTTCGTTTCATTCTAACTTCAGTTGTGGGATTGGCCAACTCACTGAAAACTTACAAAAATGCCAACTTCATAGTTGTAATTTCCCAGATTGTATGTGTGAGAAATCATTTGGGGATAAAAGTGGTTTTCACTTTGAGTAGCTTTTCTCAGATTTCTCTCCCTCAAACAGAGTGAGAAAGAAAAGCAAGGTACCAGCAGCCAGAAGTCAGACACCGGGAGGGAGCTGATGGTTTTGCCATCAGTGAGAGCCAAGGTTTACCGTGGGCTCTTGCTGCTGGGTAGGTGGTTTAGAGTGCTAACGCTGGGATCAGGGACAGGAGCCCTCTACCCATGAATGGCTCTTGCCACCCAGGGGAAGGAGGGAACGAGTATGTGGCACATCAATGTTTTCCTCCCCTCGTATCCAATTATGATGCTTAGTCTCCTATGGCTGTGAACTCATGAATCAAATGCAAAACAAGGATGTGCACAGAATGAAATTTCTTTTAAAAATTTCAGGAATCTGTCTTGTTGCGGGGGGGGCATAATTAACAAACAAAATTTTACAGAATTTTAAAAATTGAAGTGAATTAGATATTTTCCTCTGCAATAAGTTTAAAGGCGAAGAAAAAAATTACTTTTAAGAAAATCAGCTACATTCTAAGTGCTCAGAGTCAACTTTTTGGTTTGGTGTTGGTTTTTGAGACAGAGTTTCACTATTGTGGTGATTTGAATAAGGATATTCTCCATAGATTCGTAGAGTTGAATGTCTGATCATCAGGGAGTGCCACTACTAGGCGGTGTGGCCGTGCTGGAGGAGGTGTGGCCTTGTTGAAGTGGGTGTGGCCGTGTTGGAAGAGGTGTGGCCGTGTTGGAGGAGGTGTGGCTTTTATTTCTTGTTGAAGGAAATGGGAAACTGGGGGCGGGCTTTGAGGGTTAAGATGCTCAAGCCAGACCCAGTGTCGCTCTCTCTTCCTGCTGCCTGCTGGTCCAGATGTAGAGCTCTTGGCTCCTTCTCCAGCACCATGTCTGCCTGCATGCCACCATGCTTCCCACCATGATGACAATGAACTAAACCTCTGGAACGTAATCCCAGCCTCAGTTAAGGACTTTCCTTTATAAGAGTTGCCATAGTTATGGTGTCTCCTCATGGCAATAGAACTTTAACTAAGCAACTATATAACCCAAACAGGCCTTGAGCTCACTGCACTCCTTCCCCCTCAGGCTCCCCAGTGCTGAGATTACAAGGCATGTGCCACTATATCTGGCTGAAGATGGAATATTCAACATTGTGTTTTACTTCCTTGATATGAGAACATGATATAAATGTTTTTTTTTCAGTAATAGATTCCCTTTTAATACGTTTATTTTGCTTACAATTTAGGAAAGTAAATTGTAAAGTAAGACAGATGAAATACACTAAAAATTACAAAAATAAAAACTATTTAAGGCAATTAAACAGCAACAGATTGTTCCCTCTGCCATCATCACTTCTGTTTTCAGTGAAACCGGAGGCAAATTAGGAACCCTTTTTAATAAGGACCAAAAGGTACCACATAAGAACAGTTGGTGGGATTCAGGGCTTAGCAACATGCCATGTGGAGGAGGAACTTGAGGGTTGGCGACAGAAGCCAGCATGCAAGCCGCTGAACCTGGCTCAGTAAAAAACAAATGATGTGCCTGCCTTCAAGGAATGCCTTGCAGCTGGGGCTCAGTTACCAGCACCCATTCTCACCGGTAACTCCTCAAGCCCAGACTTAAGACTCAGCACAGCACAGTTTCTAAAATTCTGTACCAGAATGACTAGATAATATTGAGACCGCAAGCTTGTCCTCTGCTACAGCCTTTCAGCACTGAGGCCACAGTTTCCATTTGCCTTAAAACGACACAGCATTTTTGCTGCATTACCAAGGCCACTTTAATTTATCACTTTGTTTTAAAGAACTTCACCATCCTAAAATAGCACAAAATTACTCATTCTGTTGGAGGGTACTGCAGCCTTACATAAGACACAAAAATCTTCCACGGATTGGGCTGGGCTGAGCCCAGGCCCAAGCCTTCTATATTCTAGCAGTCACCAGTGGAAGCTGCTTTTTTTTTTTTTTTAAAGCAAACTGTCTAAGTTTTGTTTTTGTTTTGAAACAGGGCCTCATGTAGCCCAGGCTGGCCTGGAACTCAAAAAGTAACCAAAGATGACCTTCTACTTCAACTTTTGCCTCCAGCTCCCCAGTACTGGGATGACTGGCCTATGGCAGCACACCCATTTGTTTGGTTTTTATGTTTGTCTTTTGTTTTGTGTCTTTTAATCGCTAGTGCCACAAAGAATGATCTGACGAGCCAGAGAAGCTGTGCAGCTGGGTTCTACAACCCCCCACCCCCTCTCCTTCTCATCCATGCTGCCTGTGATAGCATACAGACAGCTGGTCCCCCAAGCCATCTTTCTCCCAGTTTTTCTCCATGTCATCCTAAGGATCTATGAATCTGCTTTGTAAATGTTCAGTTTTGTGTTGAATTTTGTGTTTTAAATATATAAGGAACTTAGTTTGGGACTTCACTAGAGCCAGAAGACAATTTAAAAAGGGAGTATCTTGAGAAGTACAAATGAACCCTGTTTTCCAGAAGTTTTTCTGGGATTGTCTGTGATTTGATGGTCATCTCCTGGCTCCTTTGGCCTCCCATTGCATCTGTGTGCAGAGACAGCCTCACGGTCTGTCTTGAAAATCAACATAATGGAATATATATGAGGATCAGGCAGAGAAATGCCCGGTCTTATTAAATTTCAGTATTCTGACTTGCTTTTGTGTTTCTCATTACCCCTCAATCTCTTTATGGAGAGGAAGAAGACACCACATCGCAAATGCAGCCCTTCCCCCAAAGTCAGAGGAACCTAGCCTGGGGTCAGCCATTACTGAAGCCTGCAATGTGTTCCACTTTTGTTGAGTTTTTTTTTTTTTTTTTTAGTTCTATTTTAGAAGGGACCTTTGGGAGATTCTTGCAATGAAATTCTGCTAAAGGGGGAATCCAGCAGTTAGTGGCATTATTAAATGCCCCCAATTAAACCATGGAATCTGTCATTCACAAGCCTTGTCCCTTGGGAGCTTACAGAGCTCTGGGTTTTACTGTATTACTCCTCACATTCCCTATCCATGTGGGGCAGGATGAGATCACTTTAAATCAAGGCCTCTTAGACAGTTTTCATTCACAAACTATGTTCTGCCTGAGAAATTTCTAAGTGACCCTGCATACAAGGTATCTAAAGTGGGTATGTAAATCAAAAACGCAATGACAATAAACAGTAACTTTATTTTAAAAGAATTCTTGAATATGTACAACTTTACCATTTGTTAAAAATGAAGATAAATTCACATACTAACAAGATGGATGTAATTTACTTTTACACAAAGAATGAAATCTTAGCTGAATATTTACTTGATACTACAGGATGCAGAGAATCTCCAACATTTTCCAGAACTGATTAATATTTTGATTTTTATAATCATCAATTCAAAGAATGCCACTTCACATAAATATATAGCACAAAATTATGGAAGTATGTTTGGGGCCATTTCCACTTCAGAAATTGCTGGAAATTCTGTTCCAATCCCAGGCCAAAATCCATTTAACAGTCTTTTAAATGAAATTCATGTCAGCAACACTTTTTTTTTTTTTTGCTTTGGTGTTAAGTTTTGTTGGTGTTTGCTTGTTGTGGGTACTTTTATCAATATTTATTTATCGTTTTGTAACTTCACACACTTATACATGTATGTAGTTCACATGTAGCCCCACAACCCCCTCCAAGCTCTCCTCAATTCCTTCACAGCCCCCTCACAGGTCCACGTCCTCCCAGACCTCCTCACCCCAGCTCCCTCCAAATGTTATGAATTTTTGTTTTTATTATTTTGTTAACAATCCAAGGAGGTCAACTAGTGCTGCCCACATGGGCATGGGTGGGGGGTAGCATACCACAAGCCAGTTCTCTTCAAGGATGGAGACAAACAATTTTAAAAATCAAGCATTCTAACAAAATGCAATCCAAGGACACACTAACTTGATACTTCAATACTGAGAAATGATGGTAGAAACCATCAAAGGTCTTTGTTTTTAATTAATTAAGTGTAATTAAGCCACGATTTCCATAAGAGCAGACTGCTTTGTGTCTATAATAAAAAGGCCATAGTTGATAACACACAGTAGCCTTGAATCCCAGGAGAGGTTTTCTAGGCAGTGTTAGTTGGCATGGAGTGTGTGACAGCATGTACAGTGTGGAGTGTGCATGTTGTGTGTTCCCAACCAAGCAAAGCTGCAGCGAAGGTGCACAAACAACATGGGTCATGGGTGCTGCAGAAACACCTTTGTCTCATCACATGTCCTTGGACATTCAGAAAAATGGTGGTAATGTATGGTTAGTGGGAGTCTACAGTTGCAGCCTGTGGTCAGACGAGGATGTGAGCAATGATAACTACACTCTGTAGCTGTGGCTGCGTGAGCATGGGTACTTTTAATGGAAGAGCTATAATGGCAGAATTGTCTATAGGCAGAGCAAACCTGAACCATCACACAGAGAGACAGAGACAGAGACAGAGACAGACAGAGACAGACACTCATGCAAATTGGGTGAGTTTCTCCCAGGCCCTTAATAGGCCCCCAATTCCCTTTGTTCAATCTACTTTACCGAAATGATTTTCTGGATCATTTAAAGCTTTTGAACATCTCCTAGGGGTATATGTCCTAGAAAGAAGCAAAGAGTAAAACTAATATTTTGGATGGGAAATTTGCCAGCCAGGTGGAGTTGGCATTGCAGTCATAACAGATCTCTACCCTACAGATAACTGTTGTCCCCACTCAGACATAGAACAGAGAAAGTGCTAAGAGGAGCACAGAGGAGGCCTGGATTCCTGGAGGTCACAGCAGTGTGGGGCCTCACCATGCCTCCATGGTTGTCAGTGTGTGTCACTGTAGAAGAACCCACCACACCCATCCCTCTAACCTCCTGCTTCCTCACCCTTCCCCCTGCTTCCTCATTGTTGGAGCCACCGAACATACAGTGGCCTCATACTCCAGAGAGGGATACTGTAGCCTCCACCTTGTTCTTCCAGAGGCTCCCAGTGGTTAAGTTTGGGTCCTAGCAATGTGGCAGGAGGGAAACATGAGCCGAGCAGTGTTCTTTCCAGAAAATGTAACCACCTTCCTTTCCCAAGCCACCCTTTTCTCCAGCACCACTGAGCTGATCTCCAAGTCATCTCGCTCCTGGATTGCAAAGGCCAACCTCCGGCCTGGCATCTCCACAACCGGCTACTTCAAAACAGATTTCCCAGATCCTTCTGTGATTTTTGTTTTTCTTCTCGCAGGGTTGCAGCTGGAAGAAAAGTAGATCCAAATGCATCCAAGTCACCTGGCTAAAAACACCAGAAAAAAAAAAAAAGCAGAAAACAACCAGGCTGCTCCCAGGACCAGATCAGTCCCCACAAGTGTGACAAAAAGGAAGGACTGGCCATTGATGACGTCACATGTTCTTTTAATCTTCCTGAAATGCTCTTAGTCTGTACAGCTTGCCCTGTGCTCCGACAGTTTCCAGGTGATTCATAATCTAATGATGTTGGCTTCAACACAGACTGAGGTAATGAGATCGAGTGTGCACTTAGTGAACACCTAGGTACCTGGAGGGCATGCAATGCTGGCTTCTAGATGTGTCTATAGACACGTATTCAGGCATGCAGACCATGATGCCCGGTACCCAGGATACAGGGCGAATCCGTTCTCTTTCCTGCAAGGGCGAGTATTGAGAAAGATAACCAACACATTATGGGATGCAGAAGGTTTCATAGAACTGTGGAGGAAAAACCTTGACCTACCATAATGATAGGATGAGGAACTCAGGGAAATTAAAAGGTGAGCTCCCCAGCAGAGACATAAGATGGAAAGAGCATTCCCAGGAAAGGGAGATCCTGTGGTGTGGTGTGGTGTGGTGTGGTGTGGTGTGGTGTGGTGTGGTGTGGTGTGTGTGTGTGTGTGTGTGTGCTGGACAGGAAGATGGAAAGTAGGAAGAATAGGAAGAAGGTGGTCACATGAAGAAAAAAGATGACATTCACTAACATTTCTATTCCCTTCTCCTTAACTCATATTCTTTCAGAGGAAAAGAGGAAGTACATTCAGTTATTGGTTTAATGGCTTAAAATACAAACTATTATTAGAGTACTGTTTCTTTTCTTTCTTTTGTTCTTTCTCTTTTTTGGTTTGGTTTGGTTTGTTGAGGGAGTGTTTCTCTGTGTAGCCTTGGCTGTCCTGGACTCGCTTTGTAGACCAGGCTGTCCTCGAACTCACAGAGACAGAATACTATTTCTAATAGCAACAATATAAAGAGAAAAGCCCACCTCCAAAGAACATGAATGTCCATCTGGAGAGAAATGATTGGATATGGAGCTCCTGTGTACGACAGGGAATAGTATGCAGTCCTTACAAAAAGAAAGAGCTCGGTGTGTAAGCACAGCAAGATGTCTGAGAAACATTAAGTAGAAAACCTACATCTACAGGCGTGGAGGCTCATGCCTGCAATACCAGTGCTGAGGTAGGAGGATGTCACAAGTTCCAGGCCAGCCTGGCTTTAGAGTAAGACCATGTCTCAGAAGGCAAAATGAAACATAAAAAAATCCCCCAAAAGCCAGCAAGTTACAGGCATTCTTGTTTATATAAAGAAATTTGAGCATATTACTGAGTAGCAAGGAAAGGTGTTCTTTTTATTTAAGACAGTAACCACTGTAGCCCAGTCTGACCTCAGCCTCTCAGCCCTGCTGACTCAGCCTCCCAAATGTTGGGTAAGTATGTGACACAGTTTCTTGCTCTAAGGGCCTTCCTGGTTTGCTTATTTCACGTCTGTACTGATTATATCTTTACTTGAGTATACATTATTTGGCCAATTTTATTAAGGGAGAGGAGAAAGTAACTGGACAGAAATACATGACTCTTCAAGCCATGCGTGTGGCTCATACCTGTAACCTAGCATGAGGCAGAGGCAAGAGAGGAGCTACACGCTCAAGGCTAGCTGCTCTACATTTTAAGTTCTAGACCAGCCAGGGCTTGATAGTAATAGCCTGTCTCAAATGAAAACCAAACAAGAAAGAAGAATTGGGAAGGAGGAAGAGGAACGGGAGAAGAGGGATGGTTTGGACTATTTCTTAGCTGCGTGCTGCCATCTAGTCTTGCCCTGGCCACTCCTGCTCCATCTTTGTCCTCACGAATCCAGTCATGTTGTCCTTCCTCGCCAAGACTCTGTTGGACCCACAACTCAGTTCTGTGTGCCACTCTCTGTGCAGCTCTCTATCTGAGCTTCTTAATACGTTATCTAAACATTCCCAGTGACCCTCTGCATCAGCCTTACACTTCTGCTGCCAGTAGGCTTTTTAAAATTTTGATGCCTCCTCCTCTTTATTTTTTTTTCATTTATGCATATGTGTATGTCTGTGTGGGTATATGCTACTTGTGTGTGGGTGGCCATGGAGACCAGAAGAGGGGATCAGATCCCCTGGAGCTGGAGTTGAAGGTAGATGTGAGCCACCTAACATGGGTGCTGGGAACTAAACTCAGGTGCTCTGCAAGAGCAGCAAGTGCTCTGCAACCATCGGAACACCTCTCCAGCTTCCTCTTCAATCCATCTGTTGTTCTTCTATAACCTGTAGTCTCACACACACACATACACACAGAAAATATGAAGTGCAATGTTCGAATGTAATGTACACTATGAAGATATTGCCATATGAAATGAAATAAGTTAATATTAACTATTAAACTCAGGACAATTAAAAAAAAAAACCCTGTGACTGCCAATGTTCAGCTATTAAACAAAATCAGGAGTAATTGCTAAATTAAAGCCAATAAAGTAGCGTGAAAATGCATGATTATTCAATAAATTTTGCGTTTGGAAGGACACAAGTGTGTGTGTCTCTTTCTGTCATAGCACTCACAACATTGAGACATTCTCAGGCCTAAATTTGTCTAAATTCAAGCTTTGCCATTGGGTATAATTTAGAGGGCCCATAGCTGGCTGAATAATGGCAAATGGTCCGTCATTGTCACTAACCACTGTGTAGCATTTCGCAGCTTTTCTTTTTCTCAGGGCTGGATTTACACCTAAAGCCTCATGAATGGAAAAGTAAGTTCTCCATTGTTGAGATTTTAGTTTATTTTGAGACAAGGTCTTGCTGATTTGGCCCAGAAGGCTCCAGCGTCCTGCCTGGAATTCCAGGCCAACATGATCAAGCCTGTTTTAGCTAACCCCTATTTTTGATGTGGCACAAAGCATAGGGTGTTGTCAGTGTCTATGACTTAGTCACCAATATATCACAGAAAATTAGAATAATACTACAGTGTCTCAGAGATCTCAAATATATCTGCCTTTGATATTACTGCAGAATTATGCAGCTTAACTAACAAATAGGACCTCATGAAACTGAGAAGCTTCTGTAAGGCAAAGGATACTGTCATTTGGACAAAGCAGCACCCTACAGAATAAAAAGAAAGAAAGAAAGAACTCAAAAACCTAGATCTCAAGAAGACAAGTAACCCAATTTAAAAATAGGGTGAAGATCTGTGATGATTTAAATAAAAATAGTCCCCACAGACCCATAGAGAATGGCACTATTAGGAGTTGTGGCCTTGTTGGAGTAGGTGTGGCTTTGTTGGAGAAAGTATATCACTAAGGCTCTCGATGCTCAAGCCAAGGCTCAGTGTCACAGTCATAGGAAGATTTGCTGCCTGCAGATTAAGATGTAGATCTCTTAGCTCCTTCTCAAGCACCATATCTGTCTGTATGCTTCCATGCTTCCTGCCAGGATGATAATGAACTAAGCTTCTGAATCTGTCTCAATTAAATGCTTGGCTTTTTAATAGTTGCTCTGTTCATGATGTCTCTTCCTAGCAAAAGAACCCTAACTAAGACAAGATCTAAACAGAGAATTATCAAAAGGCTGAGAAACACTTAACGAACTGTACAACATCCTTAGCCACCAGGGCAATGCAATCCAAAACTACTTTTAGATTTCATCTTACCCCTGTCAGAATGGATAAGATTAACAAAACAAGTGACAGCTCATGCTCCCAAGAATGTGGAGTAAAGGGAAAATTTGTCCTTTACTGGTGGGAGTGCAAACCTATACAGCCACTATGGAAATCAGTGTGGTAGTTCCTCAGGAAGATGGGAATCAATCCACCTCAAAATACAGCTACCCACCTCTTGGCTAAAGGTCTCCTCATCCTGCCACAGGGACACTTGCTTACCCATGTTCACTGCTGCTCTATTCAGAGTAGATAGAAGGTGGAAACAATCTAAATGTCCCTTAACAGAAGATTGCATAAAGAAAATGTGGTACATTTATACAACGAAGCAATACTCAGTTGCTGAAATAATGAAATCATTAAAATCACAGGTAAATGGATGGAACTAGAAAAAAATCATCCCAAGTGAGGTGACGTGACTCTCAAAAGACAAAAATGGTATGTATTTGCTTATTAGTTGTTAAGTCAATGATAACCAATCTACAATCCATAGAACGACAGAGGCTATGTTGTAGAGCAAGGAACTAGGAAGAGCAGATACATCTCTTTAGGAAAAAGAAATAAAATAGATTGGAAGAGGGGCCTGGAATGGGAGGGTCAAGTGGGCAAGGGAAGGGAAGAGGAATATGAAGGAAGGAATATGGGGAAAGACAGCGAAAATAAGGGCCATTTAAAGGGGTAGTATAGAAACCAAATACAGTAGAAGCTTTGTATATATAAAGACCATCTAAATGAAGTTGCCAAATAATGGGAAAGCTATTACCCCAACAAGACATCTTTTGTCACCAAATGAAGCTCCCACTATCGAAATTAGGTTATATCTAGTTAGCTGTTGACTAAATGGGTCCATGGCAATCCCCAAACATCCCAGGCTGTTACCAAGACTATAGGTTGCTCTCTACAAACTGACAACAAAGCATTGTTGCAAACACCACCTATACAGCTCATTAAACATGGAGAAGTTGAGCTGGTGCCTACACAGAGCCTTAACCCCTATGTTCTAGTGTCTTTGGTATAGGAAGGTACTCCATATACTACCAAAGGAGAAACTTAAACACCAACACAGCCAAAAACCCTTGGATCTACAATGGTGTCCTGACTATAAGATATGCTAGGACAATGGTGGCACAAAGGTAGCAGGAGTAACCAACCAATATCAGATTTGACTGAATGCCCACTTCTTGAGATGCAACCCAAACCTTACGCTGCTTGGGTGACTAAGAACCTGACACTAGGTAGACCAGGGACCTAGGGTAAAACCAAAAATTACTGGTCTAAAAACAAACAAACAAAAAAGTAGCAATAAGATGACTCCTAATGATATTTTGCTATATTATAGATCGGGGCTTTGCTCAGCCATCATTAGAGAAGCTTCCTCCAGCAGTGGGTGGGAGCAAATACAGAGACCCACAGCCAGACATTATGCAGAGAGTGAGAGATCTTGGAACACTCAGCCCTAAATGCAATGTCTCCATCAAATCCCTCCCCTCAGAACAAAGGAAACCCCACAGAAAAGGAGGTGAAAATAGTGTAACAATGAGAGGGGATGGATGACACCAAGGAAACATGACTCTCTAAAATGAACAGGAGAAACACATATGAATTTACATAGAATGAGGCAGCATGCACAGGGTCTTCATGGGTGTGTACTAGATGGGGTCCTAGAGCTGAACGAAGTGAACACATGCCTCTCCCACCCTGACAGAGAAACAATCTCCAGCTGAGAACTACTTGCAAATGAAAATTTCATTTCCTCCAACGCAGTCTCACTGGGAAACAAACTACTCTTAAGAGTAGATTGTATGCCCAGCAGTAGTTGGCCAACTGAAAATGAACTCAATGGCATCTTTAGAAGTTCCTTGTCTTCTTGTCTCATAATGCCACGTCAGGACTCTTTCTCTTTCTTTTTCTCTTTTTCTTTCTTTCTTTCTCTTTCTTTCTTTCTTTCTTTCTTTCTTTCTTTCTTTCTTTCTTCCTTCCTTCCTTCCTTCCTTCTTTTTTATTTCACTTTATCTTATTATTTTCTACTTTTATTTTATTTATATTTTCCTCTCTTTTTACCCTATATATTATGTGCATATATTATAGGTTCCGGTTTAGTGTTTTTACTTGAGTGTACAAGTAAGTGGGTCTCTGTTTCTTGTGCTTTCTCTTGGACTCTTATTTATTTGTTATGTACAATTTTGGTGTATCGGTTTTTGTTTTGTCTTATTATGTTATATTTTATTATTATCCCATAGAAGCCAGCTTATTTTCTAATGAGAGACAGAAAGCGAGGGGGTCAGGATGGGGGGAGGTGGGGATACCATCTCAAGCTTGGGACAGACTAACTGAAGTGTCTATTAACTTGTCAAAGCTGATGCTGGTCACCAGGTTGCCCAGCATCCTTCAGTCCCTCCCTGTTACAGGGTCCCCCTGCCTAGCATGCCCCACCCTTATCCTGAACTCTCCAGCCCAGGGGCTGGACTGCCTTCCCCCAGTGCTTTCCTCTATACAATCCAGCCATTTTGGTTGCTCAGGTCCTTTTTACCCCTTTTGCTCTCCTTGCCAGTCTCCTGGCCCAGGCTGCCCCTCTTGGTTGACAGTTCCAGTTGGCTCTGTCTCCCCCTTTCTCCTCAAATATACTGGCTCAGTCTGGCCAAGGCCACTCTTGACCCTTCCAGATGCCTTTAACTTTATTCTTCCTTATATCTATAACAGACCTTCTCCACCATGTCTTCCTTTTGTTTTTTGTTTGTTTGTTTTTTTTTCATTCAGGGAGGAGCTGGGAGGAGTAAATGAAAAATTTCGGTAAAAGAAAAATAAATAGATAGAACACACTTGTATGCAAATTTTAAAAAGAAATAATTATCACATATATAAAATATATCAGTAACTATAATATATTCAGATTATAATCTGATATATTCTTTTATTGCCTTATTCAGAGGCCGGGTACATAAACTTCACCAGACTGCCAAAAGGACCCATTCCATAACTACAATTAGAAGCCTGGTATCTAAACTGAAACTGGTGCTTCTCGTCTCTAATCCCAGCACTCAGGAGGCAGAGGCAGAGAGATCCTAGATCCCCGTGAGCTTGAGGCCAGCCTGGTCTACAATAGCAAGTTCTAGGCCAGTCAAAGTTACAAAGTGAAACAAAAGGAGGAAGGAAGGAAGGAAGGAAGGAAGGAAGGAAGGAAGGAAGGAAGGAAGGAAGGAAGG
>CM053766.1:22579236-22631089 GCA_028658305.1 Pachyuromys duprasi | reverse complement strand
ACCCACCCTCCCTATTCTTCTCCTATGCCTCTCCTCCAGTCCAATGACAGAGGAGGTCCTCCTCCCCTTCCATCTGACCCTAGTCTATCAGATCTCATCAGGACTGGCTGCATTGTCTTCCTCTGTGGACTGGTAAGGCTGCTCCCCCCTCAGCGGGAGGTGATCAAAGAGCCAGCCACTGAGTTCATGTCAGAGACAGTCCCTGGGATCCCATTACTAGGGAACCCTCTTGGACACTAAGCTGCCATGGGCTACATCTGTGCAGGGGTTCTAGGTTATCTCCATGCATGGTCCTTGGTTGGAATGTCAGTCTCACATAAGACCCTGGACCCAGATTTTTTGGTTTTATTCCTCAACTTGTGGAGCTCCTGTCCCATCCAGGTCTTTCATCTATCTCCCCCTTCTTTCATAAGATTCCCTGCACTCTGCCCAAAGTTTGGCTGTGAGTCTCAGCATCTGCTTTGATACCCAGCTGGGTAGAATCTTTCAGAGGCCCTCTGTAGTTGGCTTTCAAACTTTAATGCCCCAAATTTGGGAATGTATAGAGAAAAATTGAACAAGACAATAGTTTTGGGGTACTAAATCCTGTAAGGAAAGGAGATAGAGGTGGGGATAATATCTCTAAAGAAAGTTCACACACTAAGAAATAACATATGATGTTCTTGTAACTAAAGGAGATGTGATAAGGGTCATTAGATTCTTACTCTGAAGACAGCTTTATTCCCTTAAAATTTGGACTCACAAAGAATGAACCTATAGAATGTCTGCTTTCAGATTTAAAGACTAAACACATTTAATACAACAACACCTATTGTCACTTATTTACCAAACTGGAGCAGCTGAGGAACAAAATTACACTCAAATAGAGCACAGATATGCCCACAAAGTGAATGAATGAATGCATGAATAAACAAACAAACAAATAAATGAAATTTTAAAAAATTTTAATGATATTTTTATACTGGCTTCTGAGAAAGATGACTATTCTCACCCTTTTGAGGTTTACATGACTTGCTTATTTTTGTTCATCTCTACCTTCCACAGAGAGTTCATTTAAGACAGGATAAATTAAGGCTGAAAGTGGCACAAATAAATGTGAAAATGGAAAGTCATGTGACAACAGAAATCTAGATTTAGAAATTCAACCTGGAGATTAAACTGCTGGAAATAGTCTTAATGTATATTTTAGTGGTAAATTGTTGACATTCTTTCCATACTTCCTGACCTCAGCTATTCAATCTTCTCTTCTGTGGTTAAGGGAAAAATTCAGGAATAGATAGCTTTAGAGAATTAGGGAGACAGTGCTTTGCCTGTGGTTAGGAAAAAAATGAGGAAAGGAAAAAAGGAGAAGGAGGGAAGAAAGGAGAAGAGGAATAAAAAGAGAGAAGGCTGTATTTCAGTTGCTTGGGATGGCCAAGGCTGAGAAGGCAAAGAAAGGCTCCAGAGAGGCCCCATTTTCTCCTTTGGCCAGGCCAAAGGGAACACAGATTTGTAATCAAGTAGTCCAGGCAAAATGTTAGAAAAAGAGGAGCGTGGTGTGCTTAGATATTTTGTATCAATTGCAGCAAATAAAAGCAAAGTGCAAGAATGGGTAATACATTTCTGATCATACTCCAATGTCTCAAGACTAGTAAAATAATCTTCAAATACATCCTCAAAAGTACTTGTCTGTTTATTGTAGTGTCACATTTATCACCCTAATGAATTGGATTCAACTAGCAGCATTACAAAACTGTGATGGGCACTTGGGTTCCAGTCTTCTACTTGGACCGCAAACTTGATGAGACTGCTTCCCTTTGGAGCTTCGGGAACTATGGACATTGCAGGTGCTGTGGCAGCAATTTTGCATTCCTCCTTTTACTGTTTTCTTGGGACAAGAATCACATCCATAAGGTTAAAATTTTTATACAATCTCTTTTGGTTTCCACCATGGCAATAGTCATCTTAAAAGGCTTTGCCTGGGCTAGGAACTCTCATAAACTCATGAACAAACCATTTGAACTGATCCCAGATGGAGAAACTCATTTTGAAAAACTGAAACCTGAAGATTCTTCAGTAACATTTTGGTAAACTCATCACCAAGTGCACATTTGTGAGGCTAGGGGGCGAGGGAAAGGCTGACAGTACTAATCCTGCAGTTGCCTGTCTTCTCTCCCCCTACCCCCAGTGGAATCTAGAAAGAGAACCTCTTTCAGAGCCAAGACCTGCCTTCAGGGCTGCCCGCAGTCCTGCTCTGGGAAAGCCCTGTAGAAAACAATCATTTTAAATAGATCATATTCAGTTTTATTAAAAAACCAAAACAGCTGGGGCATTGATTTTGCAAACTTTGTAATGCCATTGGTATGTCTGATCTGGCCAAGATATTAAAAAGATCTTTAAGGAGATGTCAGTAAGTGTCTCGCGCGCAGGCTTTGGCGTATTCGACAGTGTCATAGTGCCGTGAATAATTTGTCTTCCTTTATGTTTCTCTACGCATAGAAGAGGGGAGGAAACATTTCTAACATGATTTACTGTGACACATCCATTATAATGAAAGCATGTGCCACTTGCCAGCACTCATGGACAATCTGCCCCCTCCCAGATGCTCAGCCATATGTCCCAGGCTTTATGTGAGCAGGCATTCTGTTGGTGGAGAAAAATTCTGGGATCTGAATACTTTAACAGAAATTCCAGAAAGCTCTGTGAAGAAAGCAGCAGGAAGGTCTGATCAACCAGGGGCTACGTGTTCTTAAAGATGCTTTCACCATGACCGTGAAATAATGTTGATTGTCTCACTGGGGCCAAGAGTCATGCTGGGAATTGCTCAGGCTTAGTCTGTTGAGCTTTCCATCTTCCTAAGCTCAGGTTTCATGCCTTGCCACCTGCCTTCCCATTGCTCTCCAGTCTCTGCTTGCAGCAGCCTAACCTTTTGTTAGCAGAGCTTTGGCCTGCAAGCTCTTAGTTACATAGGCTACTGGGCTATGAGAAAGCAGCTGCTGCTTGGCCATTCATGTTTCTGGCCTTCTGCCTATTGTAAAACTAGTTTAACCACCTCTGCTCTTGGAATAAAACCAACATTTATTGAACACCTACTATATGGATGACATCATATGACACTCTGAAAAGCAAGATGAAATGTGTCAAAACCCCACAACCTAATTGGAATTTACTAATCTCTATGTCCTAGTAAGCTTTAGTAAAGTTTCCTATACTCTTTATCTCTCAAGTGTCTCCATAGACAAAATACTCTACAGAGTTGCTGTAAAATAATGTTTAAAATGCTTAGAACAGTATATAATAATAATAATAATAGGCACTAGTAAATTCTGACTACTTTTTTGGTCCTTTGCATTAGGAAAGGGGCTAATAAAATTATTTGTCTGCCATAGTTTATATTAAGAGTTTTGAGTTCTCACTGTGCTGGGTAAGGTGGGCAATTGCTGTTGCCCATTCATTTTTTAAATATGGGGATGCTCTGCCAGGTTAATAATTCATGTGAGCTTTCCACATTGACAGAGATTACATTCAATGCCAGAGCTATGTTGTGCCAGAGCTCATGATTTTATAAAGACAAGTGAAATCTTCAATAATGTTTCTAAGATACTAGAGGATATCTGATAAAGTGATACCCAATGGATTTCCCAACAGGCCTTACGGGAAGACTCAGCAAGGAAACTGAATTTCATTATGGGCTACCAATACTGGATCATTCTACTCTTCCTGGCAGTAGGCCTGAAGGGGCAAGGAGGAAAGAGAAATTCCTCAACCCAAGAAGGATAGATGTATGAGGAAGGCTGCCTGGAAGAAGCTGCCTGTCACTCTGAGGGAAGGGACACAGCCAACCTGCCCATGACAAGCAGGGAGGGAGCCAGGAAAACAAATAGCCCATTTTACCCTCCCCCATCTCTGTTTGCTAGGGCCCTTGAGCAAGTAAGCTCTCTGCTACTATCTTGGAGACCAGGAAAGGGTAGAGGGGCACAAGATGGCCCAGAGGAGCTCTGTAAGGAGACAAGGCAGACTGGCAGCACAGAAACTAGCCTACTAGGCCATGATTGCTCCTGGTTTTTTTTGTTTTGTTTTGTTTTCCTGAGTTGGGTGGCTTGTGTCCAGCCCTGCTCCTCAGGGCACACAGTAAAGGAAGAACTTCCTGTTTTTAATGTTTTGTTGCTATTTCTTTGAGACAAGGCCTTGCATGTAGTCCAGGCTGGCCTCAAACTCGTCACAATCTTCCATCGTACCCAATTAATGAAAACATTTTTTTAGTCTGTGCAGTTGTATTGTGTGGCTCCCTGAAAAGTCCATTGGGTGCTTTTGTCTGAAAACCAAACCAAACCTACTTTTTTTTTTTTTTAAGGAGGTTTTTAAAAAAGAAATCTTGGAAATCATCTTTTAAAACAACCTTTGTGGTTTGTTTCACTGGATGTTCTGAGCAGAGGAAAGGGGGCCTGTTTGTTTACATTGCTATGCAACAGGAGACATTGAGCAAATGGTTTCCCAGTTTTTATTATTTTAAACTTCACCCAGGAGAAAACCGATCCAAGCTTAAGAAAAAGAGCAGAAACGGAATCTAATGTTTTCAGAATTTTACTTGTAATTTCAAGGAACAGACAACATTAATAAATAGGAAGGAGGAAAAAAAAAAACTCTTACATTTCTCACTTTCAAGGTAAAACCCATATAGAGCTATGTTTTTGATTAAACAGGTTACTTTACAGCCAACTTGTGTATTTCACACTAACAAACTTCTGCAAGTTTGGAAATATGTCATTTGTAACCAGATGTTAGCAGAAGGTTAAGCAGCTACAGAATCCTCTCTTCTCTTCCTGACCCTGACAACATATACCATCTCCCCAACAGAAGCAGTCACAAGCAGGGAAGGAAGAGGGGCAGATGCCACCTCATACCCCCCACTTTGTCTATAGAAACTTCAACTTTCCTCACTGAAGTGTTTGCATAATGCCAGGAGACCTTTGGTTGACGTGCATGTCTGTGCTCACTCTGTCAGACTGGCGGCCTCCACAGTTTCTGGACCTTCTGTTCGAGTGAGGGGCGGAAATGAACGAGTGCCCTGAACTTGGTTAAATCAGACGTCTGGAAGCCAAGGGTGGGGAAAGGGAGCAAAGGTTAGGGAAAAATAACGCTCAGTAGCAACCAGCAAAACAAACTTCTCTGGAACAGGAAGAAAGGCATGCAAACAGGCATCAGGCTGGGCACAGCTCATCTTTTGGAAACAGTGTCCTCCACTTTCTAATTCCAGGACATGGGAAAGAAGTGAACAAAGCCATCAAAAAATATGGCTATGCACAGACTCCCTGTATTCATGACTTCATTCATTTTTTCCATTTCTCATACATATGCATTTTATTTATTTATTTATTTATCTTTCATAAAGCAATTTATGAACAGAAAGTGCTTTGCGAAGTCCTGTTCACAGATGGCAACCATGATGACCTCCCTTCCTTCAAGTGCTGTCAGAGGGGACGGGGTGACATCCCCAATCCGTCCAATCTTCATCCCTGAGCGAGGAAGAGCTCTGGGGGCTGACTGGGCTCCAGGTCTGTTTCCTCCTGAGGCCTGGAGTATGTTGTGCCCGGCAGTGATGCCCAGCTCCTTGCACCTCTGAGCCACGTCCTGGGCAGCCAACGTGGCTGCATATGGAGAGGACTCATCTCCGCCAGCCTTTCCCTTCATTTCACCAGTCACTCTGCAGATGGTTTCCCTGCTAGAAAGATTAGTAACATGGACAAAGGTATCACTGAAAGACGCAAAGATGTGGCAGACACTAAATATATTCTCTCCTTCAGCCACTTGGGGTCCAAGGCTGATGTCTTGTTCTTCCTTCTTTTCCTTCCCCTTTCAAGGTGCCATTTCTGAACATTGTTGCCCGGCTTCTCCACTGGAAAACATTCATATGCAACAATATGCAATCAAAGAGAAAAGCAACAAATATTTTCAAACTAAAACTGGGAGTTATTGTAAGCGTACAGTTTTACATATTTATATATTTTCCCCTGCTACTACATATTCTCAAAGTGGTTGTTTGTTCTAATTAAGTATAAGTTCCTCAACTGCGCATGGTGGCACACGCCTATAATCCCAGCACTCTGGGTGGTAGAGGCAGGAAGATTGCTGTGAGTTAGAGGTCAGCCTGGTCTGCAGAGCAAATCCGCGACAGCCAGGGCTACACAGAGAAACCTTGTCTTAAAACACCAAACCAACCAACCAAATACAGCTGTTCTGGAATACAGAATAATTTATTGTAAAAATTGTATGTAGACTACAGGAATTTATGTTGTCTCTAGCTTTTTAATGTTTCAAATCATATTTAGAGAACGTCTTTAAAATCCTTGTAACACTGTTATAGGGTACATTCCTAGTAGTGAAAATGAGCAGGTTGAGAAGCATTTAAGCTAGGTGTGGTTATGCACACCTTTAATTCTAGCACTCAGGAGGCAAAGGCAGAGGCAGGTGGACCTCTAGGAGTTCAAGGTCAACCTGATGTACACAAATAATTTCAGGACAGCCATGGTTATGTAGTGAGACCCTGTCTCCAAAAAAGAAGAAGAGGAGGAAGAGGAAGAGAAAGGGGAGGAGGAGGAAATAGGAGAAGAGGAGGAGAAGGAGGGAGGGGAGGGAAAAAGGAAGGAAGGAAGAAAGAAAGACAAGCAAACACTTAAAGTCTATAGCCCAAATCACCATCTGGAAAAGTTATTCCAAGCTTTGTCCCTCTGAGTAGCTTATGCAAATGCCTATTTCAGGACAGCAAGATAGCTCAGAAGGTAGTGTTTGTTGTACAAGTTTGACTACCTGATTTCCAGCCCTAGAACCCACATAAAGATGGAAGGAGAGATTCGACAAATTCTCCCTTTGAATACCCCCTCCACATACACATACCCATAAACATGAATAGTGTACGCACATACAGATATATTACACTCACACAATAGTAATATTTTTTAAGGGATGAAGGAAATACTGTTTCATTTACATCTGGTTGATCTTGAGGGTTGTCATCTTTAAAATGCTGAGTCTGTTTGAGAAGTAGAAAATGGTACCTTCAGATTTTAAGTTGTCATTCTCTACTTAACAGTAACTCTGAATATTTATTCAAACATAGCTTTTAGCAACTGATTTCTTTTTGCATAAACTAGTCCTTGAGAGGAGTCTACCTTCTTAGGACATAAGAAGACCACCTTTCTTATATAAGCACCACAAACTCCTCAGAACCCTTCATTTTTAACAATAATGCCAAACAATACATTCTTCATGTTTTTGTTTTTTGTAATATAGTCATACCAGCTTTCCAAAGCTAACACATTCTGGAATTACAAGCACTGATTTTGACAAGAAACACTGGTTATTATCCAACCCAGAGTGACAAAGGAGAGCCTCTGTCACTCTGAGATCACAGTGGATGGGACAGGGACCCAGAACCTAGAGACATTAAAGTCTATTGGCAACCTGTCACTCACTCCCTCCCTCCCCAAATGCTAAGGACACTGTTGGCTTAAGTCTATAGATCTCATATATTGATCTCTGTTAATACCTATAGCTGATGTGGTGGTGTGAATAAGAATGGTCCCCATGGGCTCATGTATTTGAATGCTTAGTCACCAGGAAGTTGAACTATTTGAAAGGATTAGAAGGATTAGAAGGTGTGGCCTTGTTAAAAGGAAGTTTGTCACTGGGAGGCTGGGCTTTGACGTTTCAAAAGCCTAAGCCACACTCAGTTCTCTCTCTTTGCTTGGGAATCAGGATGTAACTCTCAGTTACTGTCCTGGTGCCATGCATGCCACCATGCTTGCACCCTTCTGACACTGTAAGCACGCCCTGAATTAAATGCTTACATTATTTGCCTTAGTCATGGTGTGTCTTCATGGCAACAGAACAGTGACTAAGACAGTTTTACTAAGTAAAGCATAATTATAAAGAATCCAATTACATTAAGATGTTATACAACATTTGTAACAAGTCTTTGGCATAGTGACATATATGTTCTTTTATTAACATTAAAAGCTAGAAACAAACACACACATCTATATAGACAAAAGAACTACCATCACATAAAACTTAAAATGAATGTAAAGGTATTTCAACATATCTATATCAATGATGCACTATGGATTTATTTCTGTAACAAAGTCCAGGTACTGAAAATGCTGTCCATTGCCTGTCTTGTTTTAACGAGCTCTAATAAAAGATGCAATTGTGTTATTACCACAAAGTGCCTGATGGACCCCTGGCCAATGATCACTCAATATGCTCAGAAGGTAAAAAGTTTGAAAAGACAGTCTCTCTACCTCCTCTGCATTACTAGAAATGTGACGTTTCTTCTGGACTCCTTTTTTTCTTTTTTCTCTAATTACCTCCTTTCTGGGAAGTTGCTGGAACATTTCAGTGGGATCAGCTATATAGTGGAAGATCTTAGGCAAAGGGTTGAAGTTAAAAAAATACTGTAATTAATAAGGCTGCAAACTGTGTGCTCTGATCATGGGCTATCCTGAGCCACACTGACTACACCATAACTAGCTGTGTGACTGGAGAAGACCCCTGGTATTTCTGGGTCTTATATTTTCTTCCCTCAGAAAATAATTTTGCAATGCACTGGTTCTAAAAAAAAAAAATCAATGGTTGAGTAAAGATGTAACATTGGAGGAAGCTGAGTAAAGGGAATAAGGGACTCTCAGGCTATTTTTGTAACTCTTTTGTAGGCCTAAAATTATTTCAAAATGAAGAATTATAATTTTTCTTAAACTTTCCTTTTACTATTAAACACAACAGTAACTTGGGGGGGGGGAAGCTTATTCTCCTTCTAGTTCTCACAATGTCTGACTTTTAAACATTGGTGAACTCCCATGGTACTTTGCTGATGACTGGATCTCTCCAAGAGAATATTTGAGTGTCCAGAACAGAAAGCCTTTCTTGTTTTCTGAAGCATCTAAGCCCTTCATCTCTGCCAGTCCCCCTTTCTGTTTTTTCTCATCCTCGTTCATTGTATAAAGTGAATTTGCTCCTTTCCCAGGACCTACAGAACCTGAACTCATGCTGATTCTAAAGTGCAGCTCAGAGTTGCCCAGACCTCCTGCCTGGCACACTATTCTCCCTTCTGGTCCCAGAGACAGGGCCCATTTTAGCGCTGTTCACCATGTGCTCTGCCTTCTTCTCTAAAGCTCCTGCCTGCCTCAATAGGTCAATTTATTTCTTGTGCTTTTTGACCCCGGAGATCCTAAGCAAATATTTCTTTCTATGCCTTGTACTAAAGCGTATTCTATTTTCTTATACAGGCAGAGACCACAGAGTAAATATTTCCCTTGGCTTCTTTTTTTTATGGCCATACATTGTAAGCATTTCGCATTCTGCTTTATTGAAGTGGTTGAGTCCAGGTTGAGGGAGTGCCCTGAGCTTCCAGTATCATAAAGAACCAGAGTGTCAATTGAATGGGGTGGCCTGCCCGGGACAGCACGGGGCCCCTGAGCCTTAAGAAGCCTAACAAGGCTGACGTGAGAGACTCAGAAGCAGCCTGCTCTTGGCAAGCCCGGGCAGGGTTTCCTTTGATGTGAAGTCTTGCTTGATCTTGCTTTGTGTGTCTGAATTTGTCCTTGGCAGGCAGAAGGTGGTTCCTCTCCAATAGTGAGGTGCCCTTGAGTATTATATCCATTCAAGCAGGGGTGTAGTGAAGCAGCTTTCAGGAGCTAGAGGTGAGGCTAGGGTTGTTTCTGAAGGTTGTGGGGCAGACACTTAATAGAAAGCCCAAAGCTAAGGCTGTTAGCAAGAAAGCTATGGCAGGCCCTGGACTTTGAACCTGGGTTTTTGTTTGCTATGGGAATGATTCAAAAGGAATACAGAAAAATTAGAATCAAAATGATGAAAGTGGTTTTATTTTATTAAAACACAAAAAGATTTGTTTGCAAATGTCAACTGCAATTGTGCCAGGTTAGTCTCATTCAGACACTGGTTTGAATGAGAAATGTCCCCAGTAGTCTTGGAACATTTGAATACTCAGTCTGCAGTAGGAGGGAAGGTATTTGGGAAGGCTTAGGGGCTATTCAGAGTCTTGTTAGAGGAAGTATGTACTGGGGGAGGGCTCTGAGTTTTAAAAGCCTCATGTCTTACTCGGGGTTTCTATTGCTGCATGAAATGCTATGACCAAAGGCAAGTTAGAGAGGAAAGGGTTTATTTGGCTTCCACTTCACATAGTAGTCCATCATTGAAGGAAGGCAGGACAGCAACTCAAACAGGACAGGAACCTGGAAGGCAGGAGCTGATAGAGAGGCCATGGAAGGGTGCTGCTCATAGGCTTAATCCCTATAGATTGCTCAGCCTGCTTTCTTATAGAACGAAGGACCACCACCCCAAGGATAGCACCACCCACAATGGGCTGGGCCCTCCGCCATTAATCACTCATTAAGAAAATGCCCTACGCATTTGCCTACAGCCAATCTTATGATTTCTCAGTTGAAGCTTCCTCCTAGCTTATGACTCCAGCTTGCATCAAGTTGATAGAAGACTAGCCAGTGCACCGCACACCACTTCAGCTCACTCCCTCTGCTTTGTGCTTGTGAGTGAGGATGGGCCCTCAGCGTCCACCTTTGACCACTACGTCTGCCCCTTGTGGTCATGCTTCTCTGTCATAATGGACTTTTATCTCTCTGGAACCATAAAACTAAATAAGCTCTTTTAGCTGTTAGTTGTCTTGGCCATGGTAATTAACACAGTAATCAACGTAGTAATTAATACAGCGAATGTTACTTATAGCAACTAGCCGGACTTCTCTTACATCCTGCATGGACGTCATTGATGTGCTTGTCTTTTTCCAGCTCCCCTCTTCCTACTTCCTGGGTTCCTTATGGCTGAACAAAATCGTGTACCTGGTTGGTGCAAAAGAGTAAAAATGATATAGGTTTCTTTTTCTTCTTTGTGTGTTTTTATTTTTGTTTTCCCAGGTATTTAATTACTGATGCAAGGCTTTCCAGAACTCTCTTCTCTGGAATTGAGAACACCAGTATGAGAACTCTGTAATGGCAGAACCTGCGATTACAGATGGAGCAAGTATCAGGAGTAAAAAATCTGCCTCTGAGGTTTGTTGTTCCTAACTGAATGTTGCTTAAGACAGCGTAGCCTGTACTGCTCTGCACCATCAAAGACCCAGAAGACTCCCTTTCTTTGTCCTGTCACACTCGGAGATTGGACCTTGAACTGTATTGGAGGAATCCTTAACAGCTTTGGAAAAGCAACTCACTCTGTTTAAGCCAGAATTTCTTACAGCCGCAGTAGTTTCTCCTAAGGAATAACATCAAACTTTGGGGAGCTAAAGGGCTTGTAGCTCAAAAAGCCCCAGTTAGGTTCAAGAAAAGCTCCAAAGTGTTGATCAAATCTTGTTAAGCACTAAGGAACCATGAGAGAAACTCATTTATAGAACACATTAGTTTAGTCTCCTTAATTAATTGGGCTATGTTTCTGTGGTCGGAGAACACAGCCACTGAGACGCTTTCTCAGAAGAATGGACAGAGAAGAGGAATGTGGTTGGAGAAGAGTCACAGATTCAGAAGGACTCAGAAAATACCGGCTGGGGATCAGAACCGGTACCGCCTACACTATAGGGAAAGTAATGTGCATCCTTAGGAGGCATAAGGCGCTGACTAGAGCCTCCAGTGAGATGCTCAAAGGGCAAGGTGGATCCAGAAAGTTTCAAGGAAGACATTGATTTTTAAGCAATACTTGACATTGGGAGCACAGATAAGAGGAGCACATTGGCAGGCCTTCTCAGACATGGACCAGAAGTTAACAGAGTTTGGACTGAGGGGCCAGTAGAGCATGGCACTTTCAGATGTACATATGCAATGAAGAAAAGCCAGGCGACTGAGAAACGATGAAGAATTTTGGTAATCAAGTAACTAGCTTGGTGTGCACTTGGGATCTGCTGGGGAGACAGAGGCAGGAGAGTCAAGAACTTGAAGCCAACTTGTACTATGTACTTCAATCCCGTCTCAGAAATATAAAACAGAACCGTATGTGTAGGGCTGGATACAAATCAAGTGCAATGGCATTATCTGTGTGAAAATGTTATAATGAAACCAGTACTTTTATGATAATCATATATGTGTATATATATATATATTCATATATGTGTGTATATATATATGTATACATACATAAACTAGTTACCTCTCTTATCATATCACAAATACCTGACAGAAGCAACTCAAGAGGGGAGGGATTGATTTAGGCTCATGGTTGTAGGCCCAGCTCATCATGGTGGCAGTCATGTCTGCCAGCCTGGCTCCTTTCCTCATGGCAAAAACGTGAGGCAGCAGCTTTTCCGATCTCAGTGGATCAGGGTTCACAGAGAGCGAAAGCGGAAGCAGAGCAGGGCTGCTACCCACCAGCTGGACCCCATGTCCCAGGGCGTCATAGCTCCTCAGAGCAGTGCCCCAAGTTGAGGACCAAGTATTAAAACCAATAAGCCCATCACACACACACACACACACACACACACACACACACACACACACAGAGAGAGAGAGACAGAGACAGAGAGAGACAGAGACAGAGAGACAGAGAGAGAGAGAGAGAGAAAATAACACAACAGGATCATTGATATGGCTCATTGGATAAAGTTGCTCGACATGAAGGCCCGACAAACTTGAGTCCGAGCCTCTAGAAACAATACACAGTGGAAGGAGAGACCCAGCTCACAGTTGTTCTTTGACCTCGACCCACATGCTGTGTGGCATGTGCACCCCGCCTCCCACTACAAACACGTGCGCACAGACGCACACAGTAATAGTACGAATAAGTGAAAAATTATAAAACAAAATAGCTAACACGAAAAGAAGCATTTCAAGGAGGAAAAGCTCCAGCAAAGAGGAACAGAGAAGGGAGACTGACAGAAATGTTAACTTCACTACCTTGGAGAGAGATACTGGGACCCGAGAAACCAGTAAAGCGGAGGAGTGTGTCATACAAGAGAAGAATGTTGGTTGCCATCATCGCTGCCTCCCAGTCTCCAGCCTCGCTTCTCTTGGATGGAACTCCTGGTTTTCCTTATTCACACAGCTGCCCACAATAAAGTTTACATTTCTCAACTTTTTCTTTCAACAGGTCTGACCACTGGCAATAAGGGAACAAAAGTGTAGTATATTATAACGATTTCCTTAAGGAAAGCTTTTCTTTGTCCTCTCCTGCTGGTTCGAGTGTCACTAAGACAGAGGGAGCTAGAGCTGTCATTGTTGTACAATAGAGTAGAAGTGTGCATCCAGATTATCAGAGTTAGGGTAGGGAGAGGACTCAAGTTCAAGGGTAGACTGAGCTAAAGATTCTATCTCCAGGTGAAAAAAAGAATGAAAATGATAAACAGCAGCCAGGCTCAGTGGAATGTGAAGTTTTCTACGACAATAACTCATTTCTGCCAGAGCCTGCCACAGTCCCTGGACTGTGAGTGGTCTCTGCTGTATCTCACCTTCCATCTCTTGGGGAAGCGATCTCATTTCCTGGGCTTCATTTAAAATGCTTCAGGAAAGGAGCCTGGAAAAGGTAGCTTTGAGTCTTACCATCCCTGTAATGCTGTAGTCTTCAAGAGGGGTGGAAAAGAACCCTGAATTCTCACCTCTGCTTCTTCCCTGAGTGCTCTCAGACACTGTCAACACTTTCACAAACAACTTTTCCACGGATACATTTTTGGTGTGCTTTTAGTGAAAAAGATCTCACTGTGTTACCTGGGGCTGGCCTCAAATCCATTATGTAGCCCAGGCTGCCCTTGAACTGGTAGAGGTCCTACTTCCTCTTCCCCAAAATGATGAGGCTGCAGTGGTACACTGCAATCCACAGCTGAGCTGACGATTTTTTCCAGCCAATGAAAAACCAACGTGCATTTATTATATTCGAGCACAATGTTAGGTACTTTGGAGAATGCCGTGATGGAATATTTCAGGTCACTTTGACTCCTCCTTCTCAAAAACTACATGATTGTAACTATTTATCCATGGTTTTGCCTTCTAGGGTTCGGTTACCTATGGTTGGTTAATGTTCTAAAATTATTAGATGGAAAATTCTGAAAATAAACAATTCTTAACTCTTAACATATTTTATAGTTCTGTTTTTAGATTTTTAAGTTGTATTTTATTTATTTATTCATTTATGTGTATGTGGGGACATCACTGCTTTTAGGGGCGGGGGGCATTGGAGAGATGGCTCAGAGGTTAAGAGTACTGGCTGTTCTCCCAAAGGTCCTGAGTTCGGTTCCCAGCAACCACAGGGTGGCTCACATATAATGAGATCTGGTGCCCTCTTCTGGCCTTCAGCCACATATGCAGGCAAAAAACTACGTAAATAATAAACCAATCTTAATTTAAAAAACCTAATTAAAATATTTACAAAACAACAGCTTTGGGGAATTGGTTCTCCCTTTTACCATGTGGTTCCCAAGGATCAACGAGGTTCTCAGGTACCTTCACCCATTGATCACCGTCCTGATATTTTTAGCTAGTCTTAATTGTTTATTACTATTTATGTTTATTATTAAGCCTAATATTGAATCTTTATTATTATTGTATTTAATAAATTAAATTTTTATGCATGTGGGCATAAGAAAGAGCATAGTAGACCTTTGGTGCTACCTGCAGTTTTTGGTTGTATCTCCCTTAAAACTATAATGTGTTCAGTGTCAAAAAAGTGCTCAGAAAACCATCCATCCCTCCTCATCTATCATATAAGATAGCAAATCAAGTGCCTTACTTCAAACTTGAAAGACTGTCTAGTCCCCAGCCTCTACTTGTGCTCAAAGCAGTATCGTCTTCCAGTTCCATGCTTGAGCTCTCTTGGACCAGGGAGACTGGTAGGCTTTTCTTTTCTTTTCTCTTTTCTTTCCTTTCCTTCCTTCTTATGTTCCTTCCTTCCTTCCTTTCTTTCTTGGCACGTAGAGCTTTCTTTTTCACCATCAGCATTTTTTTCACTGACACTGTTGTTCTCCCTGTCAGATGCTGCTGATCCCTTAGTGTCCATAAAGCATCCTCCCGTAAAAAGTGTTTCTGACACCTTACAGCTAGGGATCAGTGTCCCTCACTAAGAACACCAGGGCTAGAAAAGGGACTGTTGCTCAGTAGTAGAGTGATCGCCTGTCAGATGCAAGGCCTGGGGGTGGGGGCGTTCAATCCAAAATTAAAACCAAAAGAAAAGAATACCAAGTGCTTGTCCGCTTTGAAGGGAGGCATTTAGTCTATTTTCTGTTACAGTGTTTCATTTTAATTTTAAAAATAAACACCATTTTTCCTAGTAGAGCAGAAACTTCCTTATTTATCTCTTAGTGTCCTTATTCCTTTTAGTGCTCATAGTTACCGAATTAGTACATAAATAACTGAAAAACAGTTCTTATTCTAGGAAAATTTGAAACTTACTAGTAGGAATAGAGAAAGTGTGGTCCCAGTTTCCTGACATGGCACCCATAAGGCTTTGCCTAGAATTTCATTGTTCTTAGATGATTCACACTCCTTTTCTCAGTTCTTTAATTGTTTTGACAACAAACAAGCATTTTTGTTCTTTCTGCTTACCTTGCCCAACTTTCACTTTCCATTATTCTTGCAATTAAATGCACAATCTGACTCACATTACTTCCATTTGTTACTAACCCACAAACCAGATGAAAATGTTTCTTTATGCATATAGCAATAAAACAGTAAATTATATTTCTATGTTTCTAATAAAAACAATAATTAGTTAAAACATTAGCTTAATTATAAGTGGTGGAGAACATATTCACAAATATACTTTCAAATTCTACATGAAGAAAATCCATTCACCAACTATTAACAACTCCAACTATAAAATAGCTCTCAGACTTTGCCCTGTCATCAAAGCCAAAGACTTTAAAATAGAACCACACACAAAAGCATTAGCACTAAATGATAGCTTTTTCTATCAAAGAGAGCTTTACTCAATGGTGCTGAACTGTGCTCTGATTTCCTTTTTCAGAGTTTCTCTCTCTCTCTTTTTCCCTCAAACAATTTCCTACATTCTTCAAGGGAGGGTACACAGTTTCTTTCCAATCAGCCTTTATTCTCTAGGATTTTGTGTATTTTCTTACTATTCTTGTCTTTAAGCAGTAAATTTTCAAACACTTAATATCTTCACCGTAAGAAATTATTACTGATTATACATGTCATTAATATCATTGTGCAAAGCTAAGCCCCCAGACTCCTTCAAATACCACCTACCTTCCTCCATGCTCAATAAAATAATGCTTAAAATATTTATTATAATTAAACCTGGGTCTGTTATATAAAAACATACATGTCCTGTTCTCTGACACATGTGTGTACATTAGTTCTATTGTTAGTTTTGGCATGGAAACTTCTTTTGGCAATGGATGCCAATTACTGAAGAGGCTCATAAGCAGTCAGGGTTGAAAGATTTCATCACTCTCTTTGAGGCTCAGAGAATATTTCTGAAGAGGAGGTAGAAATGTCAGAGCCAGAGGAAGGGGTAGAATTGTTTTCTGGATGTGGCATGCATGGTCACTGCACTCTTGAATGTACAGCGCTTGTGTTTACCTGTGCAAGATCTGCATGATGTTAGGCCCCTCAAGATCATACCTTGGAGGGGGCTGGATCACAAGGCCTCACATCTGAGGATATATAAGACAGCTAATGGTTGCTGGGAGAGAGAAAGAGACTTCCTTCGGTGATGTAGCCACTGAAGTTGCCCATTTTTCTGTAAATAACCTCTCATCCCTTCTCCTCGAAGTTATCCTGATTAAACTGATTGTGCTATACACATGAACACACACACAACATGAAAGTAGAAGGAGCAATACTTAGGAAGAGAAAGGTAATAAGCAGGAGCAGGAAGAGGAATATAGACAGTAATGGGGGAGGGTAACTATGGTCAAAATACAATACATACATACATGAAAATGTCACAGTGAGACCCATTATTATATGTAATTGATATTGGTTAATTAAAAACTAAAAAGGAAAGACAACATAATCTGTAATAAACTAGGCGTGGTGGCACATGCCCATAATTCCAGTACTTGAGAGATCAGGGGGGGTTGGTCATCCTCTGCGACATAATGAATTCAAGGCCAGCCTATGCTAGCAGAGCTCCTGTGTCAGAGAGAAAGAGAGAGAGAGAACGTGCGCTCTGTAATTCTAGCGCTTGGGAGATGAAGATAGGAGGGTCAGGACCTGTGGTGCTTAGTTGGTTTTTATGTCGGCTCGACACATGCCAGTGTGTCTGGGAAGAGGGAACATTAATTGAGAAAAATGACTTTATAAGACTGGTCTATAGGTAAGTCTGTGGGGTATTTTCTTGATTAATAATTGGTATAGAAGGGTCCAGCCCACTGTGAATGGTGCCATCCCTAGGCAGCTGATACCGGGTTCTACAAGAAAGCAGACTGAGTAAGCTATGGAGACCACCCAGTAAACAGCACTCCACTGTGGGCTCTGCTTCAGTTTCTTCCCCTAGGTTCCTACCTGGAGTTCTTCCTTGGCTTCCCTCAATGGACTGTGACCTGGGATATGAAAGTCAAAGAAGCTCTTTTCTTCCCCAAGTTATTTTTGGTCAGTGTTTTATTCATAGCAATAGAAACCCTAATTAATACAGGAGCTCAGGATCTTTGACTATATAGCAAATATGGAGCCAGCATGCACGTGCTACATGAGTCCCTGGAGAGAAAGTGGGGGAGGGGAACATGATGTGGGGATACATAGCCAGAAATAAAACCACCTAGACATGGCGGGTCGACACATCGCCATTGAAATCAAGACAAATTCTAGACAAATGCAATAGAAGAAGTAATAACTTCTTGGGCTTATCGCAACCAGCCACTAGCAGACGCTTATCAGACATACATCTTGGTTATGCTACTGACTTTTTATGAGGATCCCTTAGCCCTCCTCTCTCACTGGTTAGCGACCACAGCATGCACTTCTGCTCAGAGGAGCACTGCAGGCTTTGGCACTCCGGGTGGGTTTGTGCCGGAGATTACAGCCCTTAACTCCCCAAGGCTGTATCGTTATTCAAAGTCCAGCTGTAAGAAACATGTTTATAGAATTGTGATTCAAGGACGCTGGTGCCCTTACATTCAAGAGACAAGCTAAACATCACCCTTGAATTACATCAGATCATAGCAGGGCTGTGCACCTGAATATATTGTCTTGGTTCCTTGAAGACCTCCTTTGTCCAGATTTGTGCCTTAGCCTGAGCCATTAGCCTAGAGAAAAGAACATGAAGTTCCACAGTGTGAGAAGGAATTTTCCAGTGGGTCACAATCTGGAGCAGTGGTTCTCAGCCTTCCTAGCTGTGATCCTCTAATACCACTCCTCATGTTGCTGTTGCTAACCTCCAACCACAAACTTTTTGTTGCTACGTTGTAACTATATTTTTGCTATTGTTATGAACTGCAATGTAATATAATTGTAATGTAAATATCTGTGTGTTCTGATAGTCTTAGGTGACCCCTGTGAAAGGGTCATTTAAACTCCAAAGGAGTTGTGACCCACACGTTGAGGAACACTGATCTAGAGCATCACACAGTAACCTCTTTCCAAGGACACTCGGGAGTGTTACAAAACATGCAAACTGTGTATCTTGTGTGGAAAGTACTAAGCCTGAAGCATTCCCCAAACCATCCCTTTCCTGGCTTTCTTGGAAAGGCCTCAAAAGCAAACATTTATTTCCCAGTCCCTTGTAGTCAGGTGATCTCAGTCTGGCTATGAAGCAAAAGAGAAAATCTGCAAGGGTGTTTCTAGGATGGCAATTGCTTGGTGGTAGGAAATACAGATGGAGAAAGCACTGGGCTGTTTTCCCCCTCTGCTTCCAGAACCCCTCATGGCCGCTGACATGAGCCAGTCATAAAGGCAACACATGAGACAAGAAAGCTCTGACTGGGAACGAAAGCTAATACCCCATGCACAGCAAAGAAAATGCCTTTGATTCATGACAGAACAAACGCTTACCTCCCTCTAGGTTTCTGTTCACATGGGAAACAACATCAGATTCATGTAAGTAGCTCTTAGGTAGGTTTCCTGTTACTTTTAGCTTATTATATCTTAACCACTCATACAAAAATTAGGTTCATTTTTGTTTTATGGTTTGTAAATCTTGCCAGTAAGTCTTCTTTGGTCTTAATTGTGGCCACCAGAATGTTACAAAATTGTAATTTATATCTGTCAAGACACTATGAGGCCTTCTTTGTTTGATCTTGATTTGAATATTATTGGTTTCTTTTTTTTTTTAGTGTTCAATCTAACTCACTCATTTTGTTTGTATTATATGCATTTGAAATTTTTTAAATTACTCTGTGTGTTTATATGCATTTAAGAAAATTAAATTACTCTGTGTGTGTATGAAAGAGAGAGAGCAAGAGAGTGAGAGAGAGAGAGAGAAAGAGAGAGAAAGCACACTGGAGGAGGAACTGGATCTTTCCTTTGACCATGTGGGACCGGGACTCTGGGAGAGAGCTCAGGTCCTCAAACATGACAAGTATCTTCCCCACTCAAAGGCCCATCGTATACATTTTTAATTTTCTAGATCCTGACAATATTAACAAAAAGAATTCTGTTGAAAAACTGAAAATGTTGTTTTATTGAGGGTTTCAAAAAAAAAACCCCAAAAAACAAAGAGGACTTCTGTCCCTGTTTTAATGCCTAACTTCAATAATACCAATAATTCCTAAGGCTGTAACTATGGCCTAGTAAAAATAACATCTCTGTTAAACTCAGCGCTCATTCTAAGATTTTAAATGCAGGACCTACAGTTAAAATGTGGTTTGGTAGACCTAAAGTTTTCATAAGATTCAGCCAGCCCATTTTACTAAAATAGTGTATAATAGAAGAGTAGTGGGCTGGGTCATATTTATCCCTCAAGCCCTTCTTTACTTCGCATCGCCACTGTGATTCACTGGGGGTTTGCTTTTCTGCCAAGATGCCCATACATGAGTATTCTGGGAATGCACACTCAATAAATGTTGGTTGGTTTGTATTTAAATGTTGGTTGATGTATTTAATTATTTATACAGCATTTGGTGTCTATTGGAATGTCAGTCTCCAGTTGCTCATTCGAGAGGCTCTGAATCCATTGCAGTTTCCCAGTGGGCATAGTGAGCTGTAGACACACAAATCAACAGTGGGAGGGAGGAGGAAACCCATCCCTGTCTAACACTATGCATTTTTCATGAGAAGTAGGTCATTAGCAGCCATCGGAGTGGTGTGTTCTCATTCTGATGCATCTTCCTCTCCTTCATGTCATATTATTTTCCTTTCTTCTTCTTCTCCTGTGTTTCCTCTATGTTTTACCATCCTATATGTGATGGTTTAGCAGTTCCTTTTTTTTTTTTTTTACTAATATATTTTAGTAGTTTCTACATGATATTATCTTTGAATTGTTCCTTATGTGCTTGAGTCTTTGTGCCCCTTTTATCTCCTGACGGTGCTATCTTCCCCAACTGCTGTATGTTACACTGTCACATTACAGTTAATAGATGGCACATATTTTCACAAATTTATCATTTCAATTCCTGACACATAAGAAGACAGGCTCATATCCTGTTTTACCATAATGTATTGATTTTCCCCGAAGATTTTAGTTTTACTGTTCATTGTAATCTTTGTCATGTCTTTTCATGCCTGTGAACACAAACCAAATAATTTACTTATAGCAATGCTCTATCCTATCATGCAAATTCTGTCAGTTTTCTTCCAAGTGATGAAATGGAAATAATTGATCAGGCCATCCCACTCCTCAACTCAGCTTTCTCATCTCTGATTAAAATTAGGAAGAGGTTAAAACACAACAGAGATTTCTAAAGATGTGTGTAGTGAAAGGGGCATGCGTGCAGGGATGCCAGCAAGAGTCATTCTATAAAAAGCACCTAAACGAGTTATAATTTTCACCACAATTTAATTTCATACCGAGAGTAAACATCTGGAAATTATCTTGGCAATCAGTGTGAATTTTTACGGTCAATCAGAGGCCTATAGGCTGCATAAGAGTTTGGAGAGAGCAGTTGTAATGGTCTGCGCATGGTTCTTTGCTTTAAACATCTTTAAGAAATCATTAGAATTCAAGGCAGTCGTGAAACAGGATACTTCCCACTTTATTTCTTTACATCTCTCTCTCTGGAGACAGCAGTATGGTTGGAGGATGAAATTTAGTATTTTTGTTTTGTTTTGTTAAAAAAAAAACCTAATTTATTTGTGAAAGTTAAGAAGCAGTATGAATCTTAAGTAAGGCAAGTAAATGGGAAAGCAATAAAACTCAAAAACTACCCAAGCATGAAATCCCCTTGAACCAAGAATGCTTTGAACAGTGAGTTCTAGGTGAGCATGAGCTGTGGATGATGGCACCTCAAAAGTGGTTTTTTTAAAGGACGGCTCATAATAGGAAACTTGATCATATGAAATTAGCCAAACCTACCTCTTACTGTCCTGAAATAACACCTTAAACCTCAACCCAAGAGGACCTAAATAGCAGCCTGCATCTCATTCCCATAATGACTTGGCGTGAGGCCAAGAATTAATACATACATGACACTCAGAACCACATTCCAAATAAATAAAAGAGGAAGTGGCATTCACTGTCTCCAGGGAGCTCTCACAGCACGCCAACCTCTGGGGCAAGGTCGGTACTGTGCTCCAGGGTGAGAAGTGTGGTGTGACCACGCCCTTCTCTGGATCCAGGCTCCTAGCTGCAGCCTAAGCAGACTGTCCGTCTCCCATTCTGAAGAGGAACTAGGAGTCTTTGTTCCAAAAGCTGAAGACACACAGCACTGAACTGTTGAGAAAGGAAAGTCAACACAAGGGAAATATAAGTTGTTTCATTTAGGTGTTTAGGGTTTTGTTTTTGTTTTCTAGTTTGTGGCTGAGCCAAATAAATAAAAACCAACAAATACTGGAGGTAGAAGGATAATAAGAACCCCAATAAAGGAGTTGGGGAGAACTATGTTCTAGTGTTTGGGGTACAGGAAAACCCTCTGCAGGCTTACAAAAAGAAAAACCACCAACCCAGCCACAAAACCTTTGACCTACAATATGTCCTCCCTGCACAATGTGCTAGGGCAAGGGTGGTCCAGAACTTGTGGGAGTGGTCAACCAGCATGTGATTTTACCTAAGGCCTATTCTTTCAGATAGAACTCATACCTGGCACAGCCTGGGTAATCAAGAACCAGAGACTAAATAGCCCAGAGATCTAGAGTAAGATCAAACACTACTGGTAAAAAAAGAAAAGAAAATCAATAAAATTATTCCTAAAGCTATTCTGCTATACTTTATCTAGTCATCTTCAGCAGCAGATGGTAACAGAGGAAGAGACTTAGAGTCAGAGCTCAGGGAATCCTGCGGAAGAGGAGGTGGAAAGAATATAGGAGCCAGAGGGTATGGAGGATTCCAGGAGAACAAGGCCCTCTGAATCAACTAACCAAGAAGCATATGTCATGCCTAAATCTTAAGGTTCCCAAAGACCATCAGGAGCTGGACCACGTATGCAAGAACAAAGAGCTTTTTGGGACCTTAAGCTCAGTCTCTCCACCATCACACAGAGGATCAGAGAGGAGAGCCCTAAGTAGCTGAAGCAGAATTTTTATTTGGGGTTTGAGCAAGAACCTGGATTTCCCACCTTAGCAGTTACATGATTGTGTATGGTTGACATTCAGCAAGGGCAAGCTTATTACAAAGTGATTGGCTAACTAACATAACTAACATTGAGAGATCTATCTATAAACCTCAGGAATGTTAGGTTGGTGGGATGCCCAGCACAGTTGCCCCGTCCTGAGATAAGATACCGTCCCATTCTTGAGGTTACCTCCAGATTATTCCTTGTGTAGTGAATTTTATGATTTTCTTATTTCTGGAATTGGTGACCTGTGGCCTAGTCCTTGGGACTGATGACTTTGGGCGGGGGGGGGGGGGGGTGGTAAGTCAGGCCTGGTCCTTTCACACACAAGAGTGAAGCAGCAAGCACAGGTTCTATACTGGTCTGCACCAGGTCCTCTATACATATTTTATAACTTTCAGCTAAGTATTTCTATAGGACTCCTCAGTATGTAAATGAGTAGGTTTCTTGTGCCTGCTCTTGGGGCTCCTTTCCTTCCATTGGGTTGCCTTGTCCAGCCTCGATGTGATTTTTTTTTAATCTTATTACATTTTATTTTTTTATGTTTGGTTGTTAATTCTTAAAAAAAAAAAAAGGAGTGGTATAGCGGAACTATCTTGGATCCATCAGCAATATAACTAACGACAGAGAAGCTTTTTAATATTTTAAAGCTTAGGCCTTTTGATTGAGCAGTCTCCTAGCTACTCTAAACCTAACCTAACTGACTACTCCTTGCACTACATCCTGCCGCGTTGCTATTTCTACCTCTCTGCTACGTATGGTTCATCTGTTCACCTCTGTGTTCACTGGCTGAATATCCTGAGTCACATTTCTTCTCTCAGCCCTCCCTCCACCCAGAAGTTCCACCCTCCATTTCCTGACCAGATATTGGCTGTCAGTTCTTTATTACAACCAAACAGATACAATTCTAGGTTCCCTTAGGCAGATGAGGAAAAACAAATGTTTACAAAATAGAAAACCTGATAATGGGCCATAAAAAATGGTAATACTAAGTAAGATTCTACCAGCACTTAGCTCTCTGCTGGTACAGAATTAACAATTGAATATACTTGAACATACAGAGACACACCTTCACACAATGTACAACAACGTGGTGAGGAGAAGGCAAGAGATGGGGGTGGGAGGGAGTAGAAAACAATGGAAAAAAAGAATGCAATTACCAGGGGGGAAACCCATTAGCAAGGTTACATCAAATTGTTGTGGGCCTGAGAAACATTTGCCAATGTCTCCTCACCCATGACATATTTTTTTTTAATTAGATTTTACTACTGTATTGGAATGATGCTGACTATAAAAATTAAAATACTTTCAACTTGAAAGTTCATGCCTTGGCTCCTGCCTAACTTCAGTTTCAAAAGAAAGAGCATGATAGGCTATGCCTACAGTCCCAACACTCTGGTAGGCTGAGGCAAGACAAGCATGAGGTGCAAGGCATATTTAGTGAGACAGTGAGCTATATAGCGAGAGAGTGTCAGAATTTTTTTTCAAGGCACTGATGAATAGAGTGAGGGAAAGACACAAAAAAACCGCAATACCAGAAATAAGGAGCAGAGTTAATGAGCAATAGAAAGATTCAGTTAAGGATATATATTGACATATTTTCATAATCCAATATTATATGTGTAAAATTATTCATAATTGTGTCAGTTAACGTTCAATGAATGGTTACTAAGTGCCAATACATTCCATACTTTCTCTCCCACATTCTACACACATAGTCTTAAAGCGGAGCAGAGGAAGGTGAGCCATGCAGATTTAAGGATCCTATTCTCTTTACTGCTCCCAGGCTCAGTTTATAAGGGTTGCTCCCACAATAATATATGCTTCAAGTACACAAAAATATGCTCTCAAATGCCAGATCAACCATACAGTTAGGTAGACTAAACCCAAATCCACAAAATACATGAAGTTTATTAAATAAATAATAATCAAGTGACTTGCAGAACTGTAGGTTTCAATACTACTTTCTGAAGGACAGACATGGAAAGCATGAGTTTGACTTAAAACAAATCTTGAGTCAAACTAGAGTGCACAATCAGATACAATCAGAGGCCTCAGTTTTCCAGTATTCAATCTCTATGCTATTGTTTCTGTGTAATCTCTTTAACATCCCTTGCTCTAACATCATCTTGGCTGGTCTTCCCCTTCCTCCAGCTGTTTCATCCAGGAGGTTTTCAACTACCAATAGCAAAGTCTTTACCCAAATGTGACGGTCCATACAGGAAAACATAAAAGACAGAAGAGAGGGAGAATGAGCTCCCAAGATGGTGATATCCATCATGGAAACAGGTTCTTTCTATTATTCGACTTCTAGAGCTCATCACATCTCACAACGAAGCATCTTAGTGGCTGTAGAAAAGTCATAAGTCATGAGGCTTGCCACTGCTGTAGACTTCTGGGTCTAAACCCATGAAACACACCTTCTGAAAAGTTATTTTGCTTCCCAGTTTAGTTCACATGCAAGTTCCTTTATTACCCTCTCCTTAGCTCTGGATACAGTTCCTTTATGCAGTTATTCAGGAAGTATTTCCTGGGAGCCTCCAAACTCAGCGGTCTCAGTAAGAAGATGGACAGGGTAGATCGAGCCTCTGTCATTGTGGAAGTTGAGAGGTTAAGGGGTCACTAGGGTTCAGGAATGGATAGGCTATACCTATTAGGAAATCCAGATTCAGCCAATAGCCATCAATGAGTTTTAAAAAGCAATTAGTTGCTGATCCTGAATGAAGAAAGCAGCTAACCAAAAGGAAGAAAAAGAAAGCAAAAAACAGTGTGCCTAGTTTTTAGTTCTCTTTGTAGTCCCAGAATTCCACACACCTTATTTAATTGCTAAGGACATTTCATGTTTATTTGTACATTATCATATCCTTTCGTAGAAAGCCTCAACTCTTTCCTCCCAGCACCAAAAACTTACGCAAAGCATGGCTGTTATTATTTACCTGCATTTTTCTATGCTGTCTTGGTCTCTAATATCCTTGAGAAAAAGTGAGAGAGTGAGAGAGAGGATGGGGAGAAAGATTTAGAGTTGCTCAACTCATTGTAAAAATAAAAAAAGAGAAAATCAAACATGTTTACAAATGAGGACACCAAATACTTCAAAAGTTAAAATTTTGCCTATTAGCTTCTTATAGTGACAGTGCATTCAGAGGTCCAAGCTGGAAGATCCCAAATTAAGGCCAGTTAGGCCATATGATAAGGCCGGTTTGTGTTACATGGTGAGGGACTACGAAAAAAAAAATAGAACAATAAGAAACAATGGCCCAAATAATTCATTGTTGCCTAAGTTTAACCAGCTTGCTAACTGAATTTTGTCTGGAAGCCATAAAAAAATCTAGAAGGGTTAATTCATAAAAAGCATGAAAGTTAATTCCATGCAACAAAGGAGCTGAAAGTGGCATGGATGTTGTAGGTCTTCAGACTTTTCTTTAGATCTTTGTGGTCTTGTCCAGGCTGTGAATCTACAAAACACAGAACAGGCCAATTCTTCAACATGCAAAACAGTATTTTACATGAATTTGGTCTCTTACATTCAAGATTTTAAACATTTTAGGAACTACATGGCTCTAAGCACAAAAAGACTTTTTTTTTTCCTGAAGCTTGATGGCTTTGTTTGATAGAATTGTATATCCCAATGAGACCCCAAGATTATGTTTATCTGTATAACATAAATTTGCTTTTTAGGAAAGGAATGTGGCTGGAGCAGGAAGCTCCGTAGTTAAGACTACTTGCCCCAAAATCTTAAGGCCCAGAGTTCAAACTGCAGCGCATGCAGAGCACACTGGGCATCCTGCAGGCTCAGAGAAGCGAGAGACAGGATGATCGCTGCGTCCAGCTGGCTTTCATCCTAGCTGAGATGTGAGCCCGAGGTTCAGAGAAACAGCCCACTGCAAAGAAATAGATGGAGAGTGATAAAGGAGGAAACTCAGTGCCCCCTTCTGCCCTCTGCACATGCACAGGTGCCCATATGTGTGCTTACACATACAGAGACGCCTACATACTCGTGCATGCACACACACACATACAAATAAACAAAACCACATATTTTTTAAATAGAAGAGAAAATGAATGTGGCATGACAGAAACAACACCTTTTGAAGTTTGGCCAGAAAAGCAGCTTGGGTGAGTTATGCTGAATACTTTGAAAGAATCATGCAGCTTCTCAAAACCCCTCGAGCCAAAGTTGTTAATGCTACAAAAATTAGCCTTGAAAAAATATCTGAGGCACAGATGCTTCCAATTAACATACTAAAAGCATGTGAAATATCTCTCATCAGCACCAACAAACATTTGTTAGGCTTATCCTATGGATGATTCATAAAGATACTAAGGCATTAAATATCTAAAACTGAATGCTACCTCAGGATGACTCTTGAATTCTTAAGGCTAACTTTTAAGTCTGTAGCTTTTTAATAAGCAGCCAACCTCCAAAATATAATAAAACTGGTTATAAAAAATTTCTGTATTTCTTTTGACCATGCAAACAAAATTTCTGAAATATACTTTACATAGAACATGCTTAAATCATAATATATTTAAAGCATAAAATTTAGGACATTTTAGTAGAATTTATTTCCATTGAAACCTTTTGAACCATTCTATATTATATTTCACATAGATTCCTACTGATGGTCAGTTCCATCAGTGATTCAAATGGTTGTTTGCAGCCTTTAAACTGAACATTTTTCCTACCTTTCTAGGAGTGCCAGAGTAATCTAATCTCCTTACAACTCATGGAATAGGAGACAGACAATGACACATCTATCTCTTCCCTTTTCTTCTTTATGTGCATGAATTGTAAGACCTGACAATTCAACTATTAATATATAAAGCCACCTTGTCTTAAAACTGTCCAGACAGAAGTCTTTGCAAATTGTGGGTAGGAGATCATGCTAAACTTGCTCGGGGGAGGTGGGGGACGGAGTCCTTCTTGCTAACAATAGGGCTCACTTGCTAAACTTATGAAAATAGTCTGAGAACAAGCAGCAGGGCAAACAGAAAGTCTGGAAAGTTGTCAACCACAAAGGACCAGCAGTTGCTGTGTACTTGGGTGAGTTGCCACATCATTGGGTAATAGTAAATGAGTGCACCGTGGCTTCTCCATTACCAGCACAACACGGCCACATACATCACACTGACATCCTTGCCTCCCCGGCAGAGCCGGAATCAGCATGACATCATCCACAGCTAATCACCACACAGCCATGATGGCAGGGGAAGTACCGAGAGAACCCTTTTGAGCCTGAGGGGCACTGTGTGCGTGCAATGGGATTGATAAACGGCCACAATAAGCGGCCCAGGAGTTCTGGACGGTGTTTATCAAATAGCACTCATTGCTGTCTCAAAAACTGTGCCAGGTTCCCCGTAACATCACCACATTCCACAAGAGGAGCCTCAGTGGTGATGGACAAGAGGTGGCCAGGGCCAACCTTTGTTCACCACTCCATCACATGGCTGTATAATAAATATTAGTCACCCAGTGTACACATAGGATGTGGCAAAGCTTCCTGAAAGGACAGAACCCTTTGCCAGAGGTCAGAGTACAATCACTGTTCCAGGCAGATAGATCCCTAATCAGATTTATTGTCTTGGGGGAGCCATGCTTTTCCCAATAAGCACATGTTATGTGGAAAGAGAAGGTTGAACCTTTATTGTAGAGGCCTTCTCATTTCCCTTTTTCCTTCTGACTCTCAAACAGTTGTGGTTCTCTTGTTTTGATTAAAGCAGCTTTGTATTTTAAAGTTTTGGTCTGTCTCGTCTAGCCCTAAGCCAATACAAATTCTCTAAATCATCTCCCCACTTAGGCCTATTGACTAGAGACACCACAAAAGCAGAAGTCATGGCTGCTTGGGGCACAGATCCATCTTGGAAATGTACTCTTCTCTCAACACATGGCTGTGGATCCTTCAGTTATAAAGTAACCTTGTGGTATGCAGTACAGAATCTGCAACATGGCAGCTTATAGTACATAAAAGTGCTTAGTTTGGACTTCGTTTCTTCAGCAGAATAGCATGCTTTCTTGAAAATTCTCTGTCCCAGGAGGTTGGAGAGCTGACTCAGCAGGTAAGAGCACATATTGTAGAGGACCAGAGTTTGGCTTCCGGAACCCTTATCAGGCAACTCTGGTTCCAGGGGATCTAATACCTCTGCCCTCCACGAGCCCCTTGAACATGCACAGGTACACATACTCACAATTAAAAATAAAACAAAAATTTTTTAAAGAAAGAAATTCTCTGTATAATAGAAAAACTAACTGTGCTTCTTCGTATTCAAGAAAGCACCCAGGAGAGAGTTAAGACTGATGGGAAGAACTGGCATTACTTTAGGCATATTGAGGTAAAAAACAACACAACATTTACACAGAGAAAATCTTCTGAGTGTCTTTGCAAAACAGAGTACCCATTTCTACAAATTCTGTCCTGTGCAGACAGAAGGTGGCCTGAGAAGCCTCAGGTCCCTTCGATATGAACACTCCCTTTTCAAAAGGATTGACAGGTCACAGACACTCTGGGGTCATGTGTGGGGAACCTGTTGGCTGGAGAACGACTGTTTCTATGTCTCCATCCCATCCATCACCCCAACCAAGTACCACGTGTTGTTCTAATCCTCCTGGTTCAAGCAACATGTGTATCACGATACCTCACTGGACATGTGGATTCTTTTGATTATATTTATAAATAAACATATCAATATGAATAAAAAACATCTCCTGGCTACAACAGCAGTAACAAGATGGAAGTCTACCACATGCCTGCATTTGAGACATGTTCTTAAGTAGAAGTCACTAACAAGGCTGAGAAGTGTCAAAGATCACATAGACATGCCAAGGCCAAGTGCGTTTTACCTGTGCCTCATACCCAAGCTAGCCATCTGCCAGTCACTTTCCTTTTCTGCACCAGCATTCCCGGAAATGAGCTCTTGGTTTAAAGGACACACAGTCCATCGTGGCGATGATGGCATGGGTGGCCCACAGGTGTGTCTTCTGGATCATGAGGTGACTTCCTCCTATCTTGGTAGACCAGGGGGAAGCAGAACCACATTATAAACTTCACAACCCATTGCCCCAACAATCTACTTCCTCCACCTAGGATCCTCTAAAGTTTAACCATCTCTTTTAACAGCCCATCAGCCAGGACTGAGTGTTCAGTCACGGAGCCTGTCAGAGACTCCACATTCACACCACTGCAACACCACTGTCCCCTATTTCACTCTCCATCCTTCCAATCTCTGTGAAAATACTCCTGCTTTGCCAGTGTCCACGTTTATAAAAAAATGGATGTGGAGTCTCAGCCCGGACTGCCAGTCAGGACCAATGCTCAGCTCCTGAGGTCCACGGGCCCTGAGCTCCACCCTGGCCTTCACCTTTGCACTTCCTGCTCTGCAGCCCTGGACATCATTCTGACATTAAGTGTTCAGAGTTCAGTGGAGGAGGAAGGGGGCGTTTTTCTCAAGCCTCAAACACTGTTGCCTGTTGTAGATGGATTGTTAGTAACGAAATTGATTCATATGATTATTAGATGCAGCTGTTATTATGTAACCCACTGTTACATAAATAAAAGACACAGATACCAATTAAACACTGGGGCTGGACAGAGCTTAACACCCCAACCACTCATCCCATCCAAAATTTCCATAAATACTTGCACATTCCTCATCTGGGCTGCTTCTGTCCATCCTGCCAATCCTCAGAGCAAGTGCCTCCTGGCCACGTTTTCTTTTTCATGCTAATCCATGGTGATCTCCTTCCTCCTCTCCTGCACCTCTCTCCCCGTGATCCTTCTGCTCCCATGAACCTTAGCTCTATCTACCCCTCTTTTTCCTATTTCCAGATAAAGGCAATTTTATTGGCCAATCAGGGATAATTTGGAAGGTTCCACAGCATCACTTGGTGCATGTGAACATTTACTCATGGAACAGTAAAGATCTCAGGGGACGAGCAATTAACACTTAAATACACAGGAGCTCCATATGAATCACAGCAGCGGCTTTCAATGATAAGGATCACACACAGCTTCTAACCTTTCCGCTTCTTCCTCCAGTCCAAGAAGAAACGGTGTCTGAGAGTTGCAGAAATAACAGCAGGCGACAGCCCTCTCCTGCTGTGGTGAGTTCAAATCAGTTAGTGACTTTTGTACACCTTAATATTTTTAAGACTGTTTAAAGGGTGTTCTAAAATTTTCCTCAATATTATCAAAAGAGATGATTTTTAGAAATACTCCAGAAAATATTCTGCCAGAACTAGAAAAGGAAGCAGGGCACATGATGGTTTGTATTTATAATTTCTTCGTACAGGAGGAATGTACCATATGGAAAGTGACTTTTAACTCTGTTTTGCTTGTGGTCAGTGGAATTACCTAAGGCTGAATATCTTTCTGAAAAGTGGCTAGTAAAGCACTTCCAATTCCTCCTCTCCCCACCCGCAATAATGGTGCAGGCTCCTCTGTGCCCTCGGATTTGGTAAAACAGGCAGCACTTCCTAACCACAACACACAACTCCATGGTTATGGAAGGCCTGGACCCAAGGTTTCTCTCTCCTCTGTTAGAGTGTCTCCTCAGGGACCACTGTAAACACAGAGGATAGGGTCAAATTACAGAACACAGAAAGCAGTAAAGGTTTTAATTCTTAAAGAAATTTGAAAAATCTTCTAATGAGCTACGTTCAGAACTATTAATTTTTAATATTCTAGCCATGGAAACTCTCTTCAAAAGAAGCACTGAAAAGCCAGACATAAGGCCCAAATCCCAAAACTCAGGCAGGAGGATTGCCAGACCAGCCCTTGGCTAGATAGCAAGATCCTGTTTTTAAAAAAAAAAAGCAAAAATTGCAAATATCTGAATATGTGAATCAGGAAATTCTTGGTCATGGCTCTTACCTTTCCCAGGGAAAAACAAGGTAAATTTTCAGAGATTTAAAAAGCCATCATTAGTATCCAATCTCTTCAATCCACAGGTAACACTGCCCGGTGAAACAATGACATACATTGAATGTTCCTGAGACCTATCTTTACCTGCAGTTGGCCCTTGGAAGGTGTACGGTAGATCTTAACTACCTAAGCCCAGCACTTTATCGTCTCATGTTAATGACTGATACCATCTTTACACATTATTCCTCTTAAGAGTGTTTACTTTTATTCAGACAGGACTTGGTTCTGTCTTAGTTTGGTTCCTGTTACTGCAATAAAGTGGGCAGAAACTATTTTAGCTCAGGTTACAGTCCATCTTTGCAGGAAAGCGACAGCAAGGGAATCTTGAGAAGGCTAGTCACACGTATAGTCAAAAGAGAGAGGAACAAACCAATGCAACCACAATTATGTTCATGTCCACGTGAGCTTTGGTTTCAGTGCCCTGTCTAGGATGACGAGATTTTTCATGTCTCCCCAGAAAAAGTCAGACATTGCAACAACAACAACAAAAAAGCAACTAATATAAGAAAATCTAAACCAAAGCCAAGGGGAGTTTGCACTTGTATTCCCAGCCCTGGGAAGGCATAGGCAGGAAGAACAAAAGCCCAGGGTAACCTTCTGCTGCATCACAAGTTTGTGACCAGTGTTCAGGATTGTTCCGGTTAGAACATGTCCATTAGCCACGTGTAGCATATACTGCTCTGTGCTGCACCATGAACTGTTCTATGTTTTCAGATGAGCATACAGATTTTAATGTTTGCCAAACATCAGAACAAAAGGTCTCTGTTATTACCAGGTTCCAACCTGGCCTAGCAACACGTCAGCCCTGCTTACGAAATACCAGCTTTTCTGCCTTGTTTTCTGTGAAAGCGCATGTGTTCTCACATAGCCCCTGCCTTGCTTCACATATGTGCTTGTTGATAAGCACAGAGATCCACATTTAAGAATAGAAGGATCCATTCTATCTGTATGTAGTAGAACATGCTTCTCCTAGCACTCAGGAGGCTGAGGCAGAACTACCACAGTAGAGGTTAAAAATACCTAGTTACAAATTTCTGAGCATGCTCTTTAAAGTCTGACAGATACAGAATAATATTCACAGCCTGCAAACACCAGCACTATGAGTTATTAGTTGTTTATACTCCGCGTTCCCCTCTTGAGAATATTTCCCACACAAGTCATCATCAGGCAGAGAGCTGTATATTTTAGCTCCTCCCATGCACTTCTGCCATCATGATGTTCTGTCCAAACAAATGAGACTGAGGGACCATGGACTGAGCTCCCCAAAACCACCAGGCAAGTAAAAGTCTTCAGAAACTAAGTTTCTATGACAGGCCATGATGAAGAAATGAAGCATGCTCATTGCTATGGGTGCCTGATTATGATTTTAGACTATTATTCCCATCTAATAAAGAGTAGGAAATTCAACATCAGCTTTTAAACTTTGGATTGTCCTGGATTTCCACATATATTGCATATGTTTGATGAATGTTTTCTGTTGTTTAAGATAAGATCTCACTCTGTAGCCAAGGACAGCCTTGAATTTGCAGTAATTCTCCTGTCTCTGTCTCTTCAGGATTGGGATGTTAGTCATGAGCTACCATGCCAAGCTAATAAATATGTTCTTAAAAACTGAAGGAAGAACACAAAGAAGCTATGCATGTGTTCAATAGAGCACTAGATAAAAAGAGTTTAAATTCTTAAATTGCAGTTCTTAAAAGAGTTTTTTCATCTTATGCAAAGCTTTTCAGGGTGCAGGATGCAATGCCACGGTAACTGTTTTGTAAGTTTTCAGAACCCTTTTCTGTGTTCAGGTTGTTAGTGGCTTCTGACAATTTTACACTTGGATGTTTTCTTTTATTTCTAGGCATGATGTGAAATTCTAGTACTTAGGAGGTGAAGATAGGAGAATCAGGAGCTAGATTCAAGGCTGTTCGATTACAGATGCTGTGGATTGCTGTTGAGTCTCCTGTCTCAGTGTCCCTGGCCCAAGAGACTGCATCACCATAAAATCCATCTCACCACAGGTCAATTGAACTTGAAAAGAGGCTCCATTATTTCAAACAAAGGCTGTTGCCAGCTATACGAAGTCCCAGTCCAGCCAGCTTTATGCCACACTCTGCCTCAAATTCAAGCAAATGTTAATATAAAAGGCTCTATGCTGCCAATTTGTCATTTATCAGGAAGAGCCAGGCATTAATGCAAAAAATATTAATTCCATAATCATTGAAGCACTTTGTCCAACAAAGGACAAAGTTGGTAACCTCTAAATCTGTAAGATTTGTGAGCCAAAATAAGATGCATGGCAAAGGACACTGTCATTTCAACAAAGTAGCAACCTGAAGAATGGAGAAAGAGTTGTATCAGATATACACCTGATAGAGGAATAATATCCAAAATAAAGAACTTGAAATACTAGATATCAAGAAAACAAAAAAATCAAAATAAAAATGTGGTAGAGATCTAAACAGAGAATGTTTAATAAAGCAAATTCAAATGGCTGAGAAGAAATGTTCAATGGGGTTGGAGGGATGGCTCAGAGCTTAAGAGCACTGGCTGCTGAGTTCAATTCTCAGCAACCACATAGTGGCTCACAACCATCTATAATGGTACACAGCACACATGCAGGAAAACTCTGCATAAATAGATAAATAAATAAATAAATAAATAAATAAATAAATCCTTAAAAAAAGAAAGAAAGAAATGTTCAACATGCTTAGCCATCAGAAAAAAAAATGAAAAATCAAAACTCCTTTGAAATTTTACCTTACACCTGTGAGGATGGCTAAGATCAACAAAAGAAGTCATATCTCATGCTGGAGAAGATGTGGAATTGTGGGTGGGAGTGCAAACACATAGAACTACTATGGAAATCAGTGTGACAGTTCCTCAGGAAGACAGGAATCTAAAAAGATCTAGCTATACCACTTTTGGACATATACCCAAATCATGCCTCATGTTGTCACAAAGACACTTGCTAAACTGTGTTCATAGCTTCTCTTTTCATAATAGCCAGAAATTGGAAACAACCTAGATATCCTCTATTGAAGAACACATAAAGAAAATGTAGTAATTTACAATTCTATGTAAATATTAGCTGTGAAGTCAGTGATAAGTAAGCTACAATCCCTAGAAGTTCAGAGGGTATATTATAGACTAAGGACTAGAGGGAACAGATAGAGCTACTTAGGAAAAGAAAATAGAATAGATAAATATGGATGAAAGAGGGGGCTGAAATGGGAGGATCAAATGGGGAGGGGGTAGAAGGGAGAGATGAGGGAGGGAATACGAGGAGAGAGGTAAAATCAAGGGCCAATTGAGGGGTAGTATGGAAAATGTATACAGTAGAAACTTCCATATATATATATATATGGACAAAGTGACAGCCTCCAGAATGGGGAAAGATGTATGTGTATGTGTCGGGGGTTCCCACAGAAATTCCCAAACAACTCATGCTGTTGCCAAGACTAGAGTTTGTTCTCTCTATAAAGTGACAGCAGGGCTCCATTGCTGAAAAGCACACCTCCGTTGCACATGGAGATGTCGAGCCGGTACCTACATAGAGCCTTCATTCACCCTTATGCTCTAGCATCTTTGGTAAGTAAAATACTCTGCAGGCTACCAAAGGATAAACTTAAACACCAACACAGACACAAACCCTGGCATCCGCAATGGTGTCCTGCCTGCAAGATATGCTAGGACAATGGTGGCACAAAGCTTGTGGGAATAAGCAACCAATATCAGATTTGACTGAAGGCCCACTGCTTGAGATGTATCTATACTAGACGCTGCTTGGGTAATCAAGAACCTGAGCTAGTTAGACGAGGGACCTGGGGTAAAACCAAATAACACTGGTGTAAAGCAAGGGGCAAACATGTAGAGAGAAAATGTCCCTAGCAATATTCTGCTATACAAGTCGATGAGTGCCTTGTTCAGCCATCATCAATCAGAGAAGCTTCCTCCTGCAGCAGATGGGGGTCCATATAGAGACCCACAGCCAGACAATATGCAATGAGTGCGAGATCTTGGAGCACTCAGGTCTAAATGAAATGTCTCCATCAAATCCCTCACCTCAGAGCTTAGGGAACTCCACGGAAGAGAAGGGGAAAGAATGGAATAGCCAGAGGGGACGGAGGACACCAAGAAAACAAGGCCTTACAAGCAACATGAGCAAAGCGCCAATGAATTCACAAAGACCGAAGCAGCTGCACAGCGCCGGCCTGAGTCTGCGCCAGGTCCTCTACACATATATATACATAATGGCTTCCAGTTTAGTATTTTTATTCCTGAGTATGGGAATGAGTGGGTCTCTGATTCTTGTAACTTTTCCTGGGCTCTTTTCCTTCTGTTGGTTTGTCTTGTCCAATTCTGATGTCATAGTTTTTGTTTTATCTTATTATATTTTTATTTTGTTATATTTAATATAATAAGATAAAACAAAAACTATGATTCACAAAATAAGAGAGAATCAACTCTTGTATACAGACACATAGACACACACACTATTAGCCACATCCCTAAATAATGCAAAACAAAAATTTAATATGTGATTAAAACAATATTTACTAGGCCAGGCATGGTGTGGCGCATGCCTTTAATCCTAAAACCTGATAGGCAGAGGCAGGTGGAGCTCTTCAAGTTCTAGCACAGCCTGGTCTACATAGTGAGTTCTAAGCCAGTTGGGGCTAAATAGTGAGACCCTGTCTAAGATACAATGAATAGGGGTGCTAGGTCCTCTCCATACATGGTCCCCTGCTGGGGTGTGGAATGAACTCGGTGACAGGCTCTCTGATCACCTCCCCCTGGGGGTTCAGCCTTGCCAGGCCACAGAGGAAGACAATGCAGCCAGTCCTGATGAGACCTGATAGGCTAGGATCAGATGGAGGGGGAGGAGGACCTCCTCTGTCAGTGGACTAGGGGAAGGACATAAGGGGAGAAGAGGGAGGGAGGGTAGGATTGGAAGGAGAAGGAGGGGCCACAGATGGGATGCAAAGTGAGTAAATTATAATAAATAATAATAATTAATAATAATTGAAAAAAGATATAATGAACAAATGAGTGAATGTGTAAATAAATAGATAGACAGACAGACAGATAGATAGCTAGACAGATGTCTTTCCTCCCAGGCCTGGTAGTAGAGGTCTGTAATCCCAGCTACATGAGAGTTCAGAGTAGAAGTTTGTAAATTGAAGACTTGCCTTAGCAAGTCCCTGTGGAGTTTTCAAGTTGCTAAGGCAGGTATATCTATACATACATACATATATATATTTGGTAATATATTCTCTCTGTACTGGCTCCCAGAAGGAAAACACCTCCCTTCCCCACCATCCTATTGGTATAATGTATTATATGATACATAAATAAAATGAATTTCCTACGGACCATGTGCATAAAGATGTTTTTGAGGATTTTAAAGATATTGTTCACACATGTCATTCATAGGAAATTCCACTCAATCACCAATTTCCTCAGACAATGCTCTCCACAGCATGACCATATCGGCTTAAAATTCATTTCCATAGGATGATTAGACTTCGTCCTGCTGAAGTGACTCGGTTCACAGTTTCTCAGAGCCATAGAGGAGTCAATGAGTTTCCAAACCTCAGGCCCCAGGACTTACTGGAGGGGAACAAAGAAGTTACTTATGTGGCATGGATCACAGATGAAGGAAGGTCAAGAGCTTCCCAGCTGCATGGTCCTCTTAGCATCCTGAAGGGCCCTCACTTCCTCCTCCAGGGTCTCGGCAGGCATCACCCCTTCTCTTTGACTTCTCTCCGTCTTTATGGCCCACCATTACAGGCTCCATCACTTGTTTTCTTAGCACTTGGCAAATAAGTCCGGCAACGTTGACATGAGTTAAATATTTCCAAGACTCTTGCTTTTAGAGACTGTTCAAAGGAGCTCCTTCTTCTCCCTTCCTTGCCCCCCACACCCTTTTCCTCAATTCTCTGAAGACCACAAGATCTCTTTAAAGGCACTTTTATTAGAGAAAGTGGTCTCCATATCCTTTGCAGTGAGGAAGAGCCTAGGGGTAGTGTCAGTAGTCAGAATAACTCAAAATTAATAAGGATAAACAGGTGCAAACAGTTTTAACTTGGTTTTTTCTATTTTCTTTCAGCAACTTTAGTGAAAAATACATACAATGTATAAGAAGAAAATTTTATTTTTTGGACAGAAATAAAATGTTAAATTGTATTTTGCTTGGTAATACATTTTCTATTTGTTGCCTCTTAAAAAGAAGTCTAGGGCTGAAGGGATAACTCAGTGTCTAGGATTGAGGCTGGAGGGATGGCTCAGTGGTTAAAAGCACTCTCTGCTCTTGCAGAGGATTGGAGTTCTGTTTCCAGCAGCCAAGACTTAGCAGTTCACAAATTCCTGTGTCTTCAGCTCTAAGGTGAAGCCTTCTTCTGGCCCCTTTGCACACCTGAACATGCACAGAGACAGACAGGTAGGCAGGCAGGCAGATAAACATGCATGAACTCACAGGCACTGGTAGGTGAAAAGATAGATTCCCTATGCATTTTAGGCCAGGATGCTCTACATAGCAAGTTCCTGGCCAGGTGGAGTTACATAATGAGAATATGTTTCTAACAAACAAAAGTTCCCTGCCCCCAGCACATGCCATTTTTCTTTTCTCTGCATGGTATATTAAGAATGCATGACTTGAGGCTACATCTATTTTCTTAATTTTTTTTGTGACTATTACTATGATAAGCTGGCTTCTCCAAAATTTACTTAACAGTAATTATTTTCTTTCAATATGAGAAGAATATGTTCATTTTTTTAAATAGACCTTAACTGAATTTGGAAGCTGATCTTTTATGACTGACACTTTCTACTGTTTGCTTAAGAGAACCTGGAAAATGCAAGAGTCATGCTCTGTTTTGCATTAAATGAAACTAAAGACGAGCCAGCTTAATTTTTCTGTTCTGAATTTGAAGCCATTGCTGGACTAAGTACCTTTTCTCCTCAAGCTTTGAAAAAAATAAAAATAAAGAAATAAAACTCTTTAGCAAGAACAAATACCAATTGACAAGTTGATTGTTCATTTGTATTATTTTGTTGTTGTTCTTGGTTTTTTGTTTTGTTTTGTTTTTTCTTTTCTTTTCTTTTGGTTTTTCAGGACAGGATTTTTTGTTTGTTTGGTTTGGTTTTTGTTTTCTAGCTGTCCTGGAACTTAATCAATAGGCCAGTCTGGCCTCAAACTCTTAGGGAGCCTCCTGCCTCGGCCTCCCCAGGGTTGGAATTAAAGGCCCATGTCACCATAGAAAAAATATTTCATGCAGTCTGGTCTGGAACTTACTATGTAGCTGAGACAGATCTTGAACTCCTGATGCCCCTGCCTCTTCCTCCTGAGTTCTGGACTTACGGACATGTGCCACCATGCCCCACTTCAAGTTGATTTTTTTTCTCCTAGAGAACCTTCGAGGACAACCAAGCTGTCACTTTTCTGGGCCTCGGTAACCTGCAGTATAAAGTTAAAGCACTCAAGGGGAAAAAAAAAAAATCTACAGACTCTATTCTTAAAAAAATCTTTCTAATAATAAAAGTTAATTAATTCTTACAGAAATCTGTTTGTTTCTGTGGCAAATACTGGCTGCCTTGACTTTATACCACATCATGAGCTGAAACACTCCATCTTAATCCTGATGCCCCACAGCTGGAGCCTGAAGCTGAGTGCACTTTGTTCGGGTGTGTGACACAGTTTGCCTGCTTCTGTTTCCAGTCATAACGTCTCCTGACTGCTTAAACTCCATCTCCTTTAGCACTTACGTGGACATTTTTGTTATAATGTAAAATTGGTGTGGATTAATAGAGCTAGATTTTCATTTTTAAGAATGATTTATAAACTGACTCCAACTAAATTTATTCACCTTTATTTTATTGAAATATATAATTAACCAAAGATGAGATTCATCTTGGGGGTATGTTGCCATAACACTGAAGTGATTTCCCCTCATTTAAACTAAATTGCTGTTCCATGTTAAGCTACATATCTCTGGGTGTTTGTCATGACAATAACCGCATCTTTTTTGGAGTACTAAGCAAATAAACTTCCCACTTTAAACAAAAACATTCCAAAACTTCTTTGATTCTGTTTAACAATATTTAATCATTTCAAGTCAAAGAAACCAACCTTTACATTGTTGTAGTGTTTCTATTGTATTAGATTTCTTCTGCACTGCCTGGGGGATAGCTTTGTAGCCACCTATTGGATTTCATTGTATTATATAAATCTAAGCGTTTGTTAGTGATAGAAAAAGGTTAAAGTTGGTGCTGGGTCAATTATTATATAAACACCATGAAAACAATTGGAGGGGTGTAAAAAAGTCTCACAAGGCAAGAGTAAAGACAGGTTGAGTTTCTTTCCTCCTTATTGAAATATTACCAGTAAGTTGCAAGTAACCAGAAAAGACTCGCAATTTTGGATATGGTGACACGCACCTGTAATCACAGCACTTGGGAAGTGGAAGCAAAAGGATCAGGAATTCAAAACTAGCCTCTGCTGCATAAGGAGCTCAGGTTCAGCCCGGGCTACATGAGACCCTATCTCAAAAAGCAAAGCGATATAAAACATGAAAGAGAAGATCTCTCCGTAGTGGTGGTCCATGAAAAGGGGACATAGTACAACTCGCCAAGGTACACTACTCTGATTGCGTTGAATCCTGTTTCTTCTAGTAGTTATATAAATAGATCATCTGGCTGTTGCCAAAGGCTGAGGAAAAGGAAAAGCTACCAACACAATTATGGAATAATGACATCTGGGCCCAGGTAGGACAGCTGAGCTGAGTTGTTCTGAGTGGATCCCGAAGCAAGCAGAGCCTGCAACTCTTTCTTCAAGGGATGAATGTTGCCATTATCTTTCTCTCATGGATAATTACCTTACCTACCACATCTCTGGGGATAGTTGAAACTAAACACTTCACTCCAATCCATAACAAAAAAAAACAAAAAGAATGAGCACTAAAGTCAACCGTTCAACCTTTAAGTCTAAATAAGTGTCCCAGAGCCCAGACTTTCAAAAAGCAACATTACCAAGCTTTTGGAGCCTAGCCATGCATCCCTCACTCTCATTTGTCTTTCAAGCAAAGTGCCCAGAAAGAGAAATATTCAGGAAAGATGAAGAAACTGTATTATACTGAGCTTTGTTTCAATTTCACCAGTTTTTTTTAAGTAACCTAAGGTACTGAAGCTGCAGGCGTATATACATGGGAAGGATAACGGAAGAGACAAAGCTATTGTCAGTTGTGGAACATTTGTCTAACATGCACAAGGCCTGTGTTTGACCCCTGGGACTACAGTGCAGGGGGAGGGGGAGGGCAGGGCTGCTAGATATGGTGACCTATAACCCAGCAGCTTTGAGTCTGGGGCAGGAGAATCGTTAATTTGAGACCAGTCAAGATAAATTACATACTGAGGGGAAAAAAAAAAAAAACAACAAATGTGCTACCATGTACTGACCTGTTCATCAGTTAAGTCATTCATGCCTGGTTCACACACTTTGAAGCAAACTCCAAACAGCATCATGCAGAGATTTTGAAGACAGCATATTTCGAAGGTGACTTTCTGGATGATATGGTATTACCATCCACTTCTCAGGCCAAGAAATCCATGTAGAGATTGAAAACTAGATGCCGTTAAAATAATCCTATTAATTTGTTATAACCCAAGGGGAATAGCGAATCAGGTGTCATATATTTCTTGAGTGTCCCTTAGCTGCCGGGCTATAAGCCTGCAGTCTTTAAAAAGACCGATGGTCCATATACACCAACACAAAGACATAAAAATGAACACACACACACAAGTTGGCTGGACAGATGTCTCAGCCGTTAAAGGCTAGGCTCACAACCGTAAACATAAGTTATCAAAAGAAAAGATGTATTAATATAATTGTAGTATTTGTTAGATCCCCAAAACAATATGAATTCAATATATTAGATTGGCAAGTATATTCAGCCCTCAGCACTGACAAAAAGCAATCTGCAAAAACAAGAAGCTCAGGCAACTCCAACATCATTAGATATTTGGTCAAGATACACACACATAGACATACACAGACACACACACTCACACACTTGGAGTTTCATTTTGTTGTTGTTGAGGTTTTTTGGTTTTTGGGGGTTTTTTGGTTTGGTTTGGATTTTTGTTTATTTGTTTGTTTGATTTTTATTTATGTGTGTTTTTAACCTAGTCAAAATACCCCTGGAAGAAAGAGCCCTTAGGACTTGAACCAAGCAAACAGAAACACAGCTTTATGGGGCCTGTCCCGGAAGACGGCAGAGTAGTAAAAGCAGGCCTCATTATAGGGTCGTTTTACAGTTCTTACTGCCATTAAAAAAAAAAAAAAAAAGACTAACAGCCCATCTTCACAATCTTGTGGGTGAGACTCAAAAACAAAATAGATGAACTAAAAACCAAATCAAAGCAAACAAAAATCTCACCAAACCCGCTTAGCTGTTTTAGTTGCCAACTAAAAAATTACCAATTAAAAACAAGCAGACGAACTCTTCTCTGAACTCCATCTACATTTCAACCTCAGTCATCATTACACACACACACACACACACACACACACGAGAGAGAGAGAGAGAGAGAGAGAAACAGAGAGAAACAGGGAGAAACAGAGAAAAGCCAGTCTGCTTTTCTGATTCTTTTTGTTGTTTAGTTATAAACAATAAAATGTCACCTGTGAAAAACTGCAGCGACAGGGCAGTCTCTTACCAAGGGTTTACTTTTTCATTTTATATTTTTTGCCAGGTATGGTATTAGATACCTATAAACTCAGCATTTAGAAGGTGCAGACAGGAAACAGGACTTAAGAGAGTCTGTTCCTGAGGAAATTTAAGGCCAGTGTGGACCATGTGACCTTATCTTTAAAAAACAAAGCTATCCTAATATTCTTCTTTTTAATTCAAAATTCCATTTCCTGGCTAGTTTAAACTCCTGCTGTAAGTTAATTCATCAAATATATTCATTGGTAGCTCTCTATAAGATTTCAAATTGAGTTCAATTATATACAAAAATTAAATATATAAGTAAATATAAATATGTATATATATAATGTTATATAATATATTGTATATACCAGTGCATGTTGGAGCACATCTATAGTCCTAGCATTCAGGAAGCCAAAGCAGAGTGATTGTTCTGAGTTAAAGGCCAGCCTTGAGTACATAGTGAGTAATTTATATATATTTATTTAAAATATATTATATATATTTATATAAATAATATATATATGTAATGTATATTTGTAATATATATATTCTTAATCTTGGTTCTTAAAGGATGACTTACATTCCCCCCACCCCCCGCCTGCTCAGAATGCTTCCTTCTCTGTGACTTATTTTCAACCTCCTTACTTGCAAACAGACCAGGACTTCACAAGCACAGTGCACAGAGGTGGAGTCAGACAATAAACTCTCTCTGCTATCATTGCCAGGCAACTTCTAGATAGCTGATGGTTTATCAGCATCTTTTTTTAAAATAAATTTATTTATTTTATGTTCTATCTACATTTACACCTGCCAGAAGGGGGAATCAGTTTACATTATAGATGGTTGTGAGCCATCATGTGGTTGCTGGGAATTGAATTCATGACCTTTGGAAGAGCAGACAATGCTCTTAACCACTGAGCCATCTCTCCAGCCAGTTGATGATTTATAAACTTAAAAAAAAAGTATGTGGGAGTCAGAGGCAGGCAGATCTCTGTGAGACTGAGGCTAACCTGGTCTACAAAGTGAATTCAGGACATCAAGGTGACACAGATAAACCCTGTCTCAAAATAACAAAAAAAAAAGGTGTATTTAAGGTATAAGACATGGTGTTTCCATGTAATAGGTATGACGAAGTGATTAGTTGTGGTCAAATATATTAATAAAATAATAGTATAACCATCACCTTACCCACTTTATTCTCCTTGTAAAAGTACCTGAAATTCTGGCCCGGTGAGTTGGCTTGAGAGAGGGAGGAGAGGTGCTCGCCTGTGGCAGTGCCGTGCCAGAGCTGACGGTGGTAAAGACGTTTGCTGTTAATCCTATCAGCCTAGGTTTGACTCTCAGGAACCCACATGATGGAAGGAGAGAATGATTCCCAAAAAGTTGTCTTCTGACCTATATAAACACACACACTTAATAAATTATTTAATTCATGTAAAATCTGTCTTTTGAACGTACCTAAATCCACTTTCTCAGCAGACTTCAAGTGTGCAGGATTAGTACAGACCTCGTGCTGTGCCTTTGTTCTTCATAGCCATTCATCTTGCAGAGCTGCAACCGTGACATCTTTCTTCTTTCTTTTATCCTGACACCCCAATCACCCATTTTTCTGAAGGACCTGATTCTATTTTACTTGCTACATATAAGTTCTCAGTCAGTGTTTTTTTTTTTTTCTTCCTGTGTCTGGCTTGTTTTGCTTTGCGTAATATTCCCTGGGTTCATCTGTGTTCTCATAAACCACAGAGCTTCGTTGTGTGGGACAATATTCTGTTGTGTGTATATATGCCATGTTTTCTCTAGCTGCTCCTCCACTGATAGACACTTAGGCTATTTCCACATCATGGACATGGTGAATAGCGCTTCAGTGAACGTGGGAGTGCAGATATCTTTCTGAGGTGGTGATTTCATTTCCTTTGGATGTGTGCCCAGAAGGGCCGTTGCTGGGTCATACAGTAGCTCTCTTTCAAATTTGCTTAGAAAGCTTTACACCATTTTCTGCCATGGCTGAATCAATCTATGTTTCTTCCAAGTGGTCCCTTTTCTGCACATCTTTCCCAAAGATATCTCTTTCTTTTTCTTAAAATCCAGGACATAGGTTTACTACATGGCAGTGTCTCTATTAACTATGAATATTGTAAGATTTACATTTTTCAATGTTTGTCCATTAAAGTAAGACTGAAATTTAAACATGTTGAGGATAACTTAGGAATCTTTTCATATTTTATTATCCTTCAGTGTCCTGAGTACAGGCTGATTCTTTGATAAATCACTCCTTGTGGTCCTAAGTTAGTGAAAAACTTGTTATGTTGAGAATGTTTACTCAAAGAAACTCCAAGCCACAAGGAGGAGAAATATTTCTGCAACTTGACATCAACTGGCATTCTGATAATTGGAAAGTGTAGAAAACCTTCTCTGACACTGAAAAATAAATGTTTTCTTTTGTAAAAGTACCATCCAGTTACTCATTCCATAAACAAATCTCTTCAACCCAACTGCCTGTGTTAACATATTGTTTAACAAGGCTAGAAAACCAAAAAAGGATTCAGATGCCCCGAAACAGAATATTTAACACCAAAAGGGAGAATCTCTATAGAATGATAAAAAAAAAAATAATGCCAAGAGCACAAATTTTCCCTCCATCCTTCCCTCCCTACTTCCCCCTACCTCTGCATACTCAACAATTTTTATTATCAGCCACACGCTTCACTTCATAGGAAAGAGGTAGGGAAAGAGTCAGGACTTACATATCTATCCAAACAAACAAAAAACAAGTTTTCACATGTCCTGCTGTTTACTGGGATGAGCAGGGCTCGCTCTCCCCACAGGAGCTGATCCTTGTCCAGAGCCTCTCTCTGCAGCTGCAACCCGGGGCAGCAGGACCTCGGGGGTGGTGTGTGGGGAGGGGAGGTTGCAGGGGAACTCTTGTACTGGCTTCTACCAGGACTGTGATGCATTTGTAGCAGCCAGGCGCTTCCGGAGCCATTGGGACCCACTCAGGACAGAAGCAGGATCTGAAGACAGAGAACGGATGCATCCAAATGTGCTAGGACTTGGAGATGAGGTGGAAAGGACTCACGGATTTTAGGTGCTTAAAATCTAAAATGACTGTGTTTGAAAGGTGGAGAAAATACAGCCTGAAGTATCAGGCTAATTGCGCAAGGTTCGCAGTAGCGAGAACCACCTGATTTCCACAAACGTGTCCTGATCCTGTAACTGGCAATAAGATGTGTTAGAGTGGACTAGCAAAACAGCTTTTGCGTCCTCCGCTCCAGTTGTCCATAGCCCAGTGGACATGATCCCCCTCCCCCAGCCTCTCCCCTTCCAGCCCCACCACCACCACCATCACACACACACACAAACATACACTCCAGGCAGCAGACTGGAGTCACAAGGTGAGTGTCAAAACCCAGAGAACAAAATTGGAAAACCCTTTCAGTGGTCATCTGAGATAGACTTTGAAAACAGTGACAGAGCTGGTCAGGAAAGGAAGAACTAGGGAGGAAGGAAGTTGGCCCCGAGGCTTCCTGCATTCACATCGGTTAGCCTACTATTGAAGAGTCTGAGTTTGCCATCTTGTTTGGTTTTTGTCTATACAAGGCTGTAGCTTCAGGTAAAACAATGTAGCTGAGAGAGTGACAAACACATTAAGAAAAGAGAACCCTAATCAGCCAGCCACCTTAAAGATGTCTGTCGCTGACCACCTGAGGCCACCAGCAAGGAGCCCGGACTGGTAAGCTTCCTACAGATAGAGCTGCTGGCCTTTGATCACCCAGTCTTCTTTTCAAAGTCATTTTGAGTTCTGTCCCTGAAATTTCATACAACTCACTCTCACTAGATACCATAAATATAGGGTTAGTAATTTTTGAAGAAGTTATTGTCTTGGTCATTCATGTTTCTTATGTTATTACATTGGTGTTATTTGCTATATTCTTTCAGTTGAAGCAATGCTCAGGTAGGATATGGATGTGGTAATATTGAGTCGGTAGTATAGAAAACTGGGGCACCAATCAAAACTGTTTTATAGCATGATTATTTTGTGCTAGCCAATTAACTATAGTAGCTCCTTAGGCTTCTACAAATGTTGATGGATGAACAATCAAGGATAATATGTTAGTTCTAAATGAGAATGGCCCCCATAGGCTTATATATTTGAATACATGGTTTCCAGTTGGTGGAACTGTATGGCAAGGACTAGGAGGTGTGGCCTTGTTGAGGAGGTGTGTCACTGGGAGTGGGCTTTGAGGTTTTAAAAGATTCATGTTGCTCCCAATACTCTTTGCCTCATTGGTGTGGATCAACGGATAAGTCATCCCGGTGTTCCTTAACCCTGCCATCCTGGACTTTAGCCCTCTGAAACTGTTAATCCTAATTAAACATTTTATTTCATAAGTTGCCTTGGTTAATGTGTTTTATCACAACAATGGAACAGTAACTAAGGCAGATGGCATGGAGTATACTCAGATTTTAGGTAAAAAGATTAAGATTGGGAAGGAAGAAGGATTAATTGAAAAGAACAAAACTCAAGATGAGTAAATTACCTAGGAGGAGAAAGCTGGGACACTGTTAGGGTCACAGATTTTAGAAACTTTTAAACCCCTGGGAGGGTAAAAAGAGGGTGGGATACAGATGAGAGAAAGAACAGACATGGGAAGAAAGGTTTATCTAAGATGTGGCTGGAAGGTATAGTAAAGAATATCACAATGAACCACATGGAGAAACACAGACAGCCATTTGAAAACCTAATTGAAGAATATACAAACAAAACCATATAAAATATGTGGAAAGAATAAAAATTAAATAATATAAAGTATGGAACAAAAGAACACAGAGCGTGGGGCTGGAAAGATGGCTCAGAGGTTAAGAGCACTGGCTGCTCTTCCAGAGGTCCTGAGTTCAATTCCCAGCAACCACATGGTGGCTCACAGCCATCCACAATAAGATCTGGTGCCTTCTTCTGACATGAGGGGTACATGCAGACAGAACATTGTATACATAAAAAATAATTAAATATTAAAAAAAAAGAACACAGAGCTTGCAGAACTGCGCTGGGCAGAAAGGCAGCGTTCCCAATTCTTCTGGCTCTAGCAGGCTTCCTGTGGTTCTGTGTGGTGGAAGGAGGGGAGAGTGGGCTTCTATGGTTTCTCTAACCTCAGTGTTCATTGGGGTTAGGTATGTACATATGTACATATGTACATATGTATGCATGTTGAGGGCAGGATTAGGTCCTTTCCTAGTAGTTCCCTCAGAGCCCTGCACTCCCCCAAAACTCCTACTGAAGGTCCAGCATAACCTAAGTAATATTTTCAATTTCTGTGCTGAGATAATGCTTCACTAAGTTACCTACCCAGCATGGCCTTGAACTCACTCTGTAGATCAGGCAAACCTTGAGCTTGTAATCTTCCCCACTCAGCTTCCAGAGTAACCCGGTGCAAACAAATTAGTGATGAACAAGGTCAGAGCCTGGCACTCTGTAAGAATTCCTATAAAGCCATAATACACTAGCTAACATTGTGTCGGCCAAAGAACAGTGATGTGAACCAGTGAGGCTCAAGGTGAGCCAGCTGACCTCTGGCAAAACAAAGTTACTTTACTAAGGAGAACATAGTCTGTTATAGACACAAAAACAAAAGGCAGAAACCATCCCGGAGTGTGACCCAATACAGAAATTCATCCCAATGTTTCTTTGTTTGGTATTTTGCTACAGGGTCTCATGTAGCCCAGGTTGGTCTCTAAGTCATTATATTGCTGAGAAGGATCTTGAATTCATGATCCTCCACCTCCAAATGCTAGGATTACAGAGTTGGTATCACAATGGCCCCGATGATGGGTCTCTGTTGTTAGCCCTCTTCAGTGTTTATTTTTCCTTCAAATAAGATAAGTTATTAGGGGCCATGATAATTTAACCTTTAGATTGATAACTACTAGATCCTTACGTCCATCTTGAGGGAGGAACTGTCACGCAAGGATGCATTCATTCCCGATAACCAATATTCCAACCATTCAAGCTGCTTGGAATACTTGACAAATACCTCTAAGAAACTATGTTCCAGCTCTCAGGAACACTGCAACTGGGATGCTGAAGGTAGACTTTAGAATGCCTTGTTCCAGTCATGACTGTTCCAGGCAACCTACACCAGCCTTGGAAGACTCTACTAAAAGATAAGGCGTGCTACTTCTAGATGACCCTGCTCACTCTGGAACGGCCTCTTTTATATGAGACAGGAGAACAATTCAGAAAATTGCTGTGACTGGCATGCCTGTAAGGCATGGTTGTGACTGTTCAAATTACAACCCTTTGCTGGCCAAATCAGCAGATTGCTTGGGAATCATCTAAAAGGCTTCTCTCCTGCACACTAATCCCCATTGCCCCAATGAAGATCTCTCCCTGATGGAATTTTGGGCTAATAACTGAGTTCTTAACATAGGCAGAACTGGTTAATTATAGAGAAACATACAAGCAGCAATAAGAAGGTAGCTAAGAAGTTCAAGTGGGTTACCAAGGGCTGAGAACCCTAATATTCAAAATTTGAGTAGAAACGCTAGCAAGGAGTGAGTAGTTAAGAGTTCAGAGACCAACAGGGGACAATTTACAAGGAGGCAAAATTATGAGAGACAGAGGCAAGCAGATATCTGTGAGTTTGAGGCCAGCCTGGTCTACAAAGAAAGTCCAGGACAGCCAAGGCTACACCGAGAAACCTGAAAACTAAAAAACAAAACAAAACAAAAACAAATTCTATCTCCCCCACCCCCAAACCCAAACAAACATTGCTGGGGAGATGGCTTAGTGGACAAAATGCTTGCTGCACAAGCATAAAGAGATCTGATTTCAGATCTTGGAGGTCAAGGCATGCTGGAGGAGAGAAACAGAGGCAGGAAGATGTCTAGAATTCAATGGCTAATGGGTCTAGCAGAAATGCCAAATTTTGGGTTCAGTAAGAGAAACTCTGCCTCAAAAACAAGGTAGAGAGTGACAGAGAAAGATACCAGATCAACCTCTGGCCTTTGCATGCCCAGTCACAGGTGCAGGCAGGCAGGCAGGAATGTGAGCACGTGTGGACAAACACACACACACACACTCGAGGGCTAAAGATAGGAGTGAAGACTACTGAGGACTGAGGCCTCCTCTCAACCATAGACATTCCAGAAAACCAAGCACAGTTAAAGCTGAGGCTCAAGAGATGTACTGGGTATTGGTATTTTAGGCCCTGTGCAATAAATCTCCAGCTTTGAAATTTGGTAGTCATAGCCTCTAACTCTCAATGTTTCAAACTGTATATCTAGATCTTAAAGCCTACTTTGTTAGCTTCCAGAACTGAGGGCCAACAGAATTATGAGAGGCTGCCTTTTGCCTCTCTGTAATTTCTCTCCACACAGGGCAAAAGAACCCAGCCAGCTGTTCCTGACACGGAAAGCTCTGCCATGTTAAATGCAAGCCTTCCAAGGAACATCTTTTGCTTTGCCACTGATGATCAAATATAAATCTTATTGATTGCAGGACTCAGGCATTTGCCAAATGAATACTTCTGGGATTTTAATCATCTGAACATGCAGAATTTCCAACCAGCAGACCCTCGGCTTCTTCAGATGATGCATAACTCATTAACGCAAAGCCTTATGAATGTCTCGGTTAGTTCTTCTTCAGAGAGCCATAAATTATGAAGGAATATGTTTGATTCTTCCAAAATATGCAAATTATGTATGTGTTCACAAGGCATGCCTGAGTGATCTTGGTATTAAACTGAGAAAAAACACTGTAGGTTCAAACATGAAGAACAGAACATAAACACTAATCCTCTCAGCTTCCTTGGCTAAGTTCTTTTCCATATTTGATGCTGCTTTCTTTTTGACTTGCTCAGCACATAACTATGGGGTTAAGCAAAGGATACCTTTTCATCTGTGTGGGTTTGGAGGCACAGTTGTCTGTACAAAGTTCAGAGCTCTCTGCCAATGCAATAGGCTTCAGCTCTGCAGCATAGATAGATGCCTCAATTTACTGGATAAATTCTGTTGTGCCATACTGATCACGCTCAGGTTAACAACTGATCTCAAAGGGAATCTGATACAGTCCTGAAGTGACTGTGGTTTTCAGTCCTTATGACTCAAAACCGCATCTATCTGAATGACTGAGTCTCTAGTGGAGGGACTTGAGCCCCTGACTGTTTAAAGGAGATGTTTTTAATCTTGTGATAAAGCCAGCAAGCCCATACGTCTCTGTGCAGGATGGAAGCATGGGGGATATGTTATGATAAAAATCCCAATTATGCTGTTACCATCTGTTGATAGCATGTGCTTGTGGACACGTTGCCAGGAAATACTGAGAACAAAGGAAAAGAGGCCCTCATTCCAGAGAGCCAGATCTCAGCCCCCACTGGGCTTCACTGGGTTGCTTACAGATGTGTTGGGGTCCTTGGGGTCCAGCCACACACAGGCTGAGCCTTGGTAAGGAAAAGACTAAGAGAAGCACATTTAAGAAAATGGACCCAACGGAAAGTAATTTTTTATTCAACAAAGCAATAAAAATAAAATCAAAATGTGGAGGGAAGGGAGAAGAACCAATTGAGCTTTCAGTTTACATATGTACAAGACCGACTTAACTATAAAGCTGTTTTTAAAATGCCAATCTTTAACAAGACTGGTGGTTTGTATCTGCAATCTCAGTACTTGGGAAGCAGTGACTAGAGGATCAAGAGTTCGAGGTCAGCCTGGAACATATACAAACAAAACCCTAACAAGCAAAACAAAACAGCAACAAAAGCCCCTTAAAGAAAAAGCATATACCTGTCATATAATTTTGTTTGTGTGTTTGAGTGTTGAGTGTTTGTGTGTTGAGTATCGCTATGTAGCCCAGGGTAGACTCAAAAAAATTTTATAACCTAACCTAGTGACTCAAACTCATAGCAACCCCCTGCCTCAGCTTCCCAAGTCCTAGACTTAATAGCCTAAACCACCATGCCTAACTGCATGTTATGCCTTAATTCAGTTTTTATAAGAAGTTCAAATTTTAACTTTAACTAAAGCTTAATATAGACCTTTTCACATCAAGGAAAATTTCTCTTCAAGATGTTTAAGGATAACCATAATCAGCATGATGCAGTTGTAAACCGGAGCAGTAACTTTCTGGGGGTGATCATAACTCATACCCACAGTGTCAACCCACGGCGTCTTCCGCTCACTGAACTAGAATCAGAGGCAGCTCCTCATAAGAATTCGATTAGAGCTCTCAGCTCTCTTACTTGCTTGGTCTGAGGAGCAGGTACATTGTGGTCCAGGTTGATTCCAAACTCACTCCTTAGCCAAGGCTGGCCACAAACTTATGGCTAGTCCACCTCATCCTTCTGGGGGCTAAGATTACAGGCATAAACCACTACAATTAACTTAATATATTTTTTAAGTTTTATATTGTGATTCTGGAAAAGAGGTGTACCTTAAGCATACATATATTATGTTGGACTCCCGAGGTGGAGAGACCCTCCATTCCTCGGGATAGATGCCAGACCCCAATAACTCACAAAACAGAACTCGATGCAATCAGCAAGAGGTGTTTACTAGTAGCCGGCATGCCGGGGCTCTGCACACAGCTCCCATGCAAGGGGGTGGTACAGAGCTCTGAGCAGCAGAATCACAGAGTTTATAAAGGCAAAAGCCACAAA
>CM053766.1:22511579-22579136 GCA_028658305.1 Pachyuromys duprasi | reverse complement strand
CATGGCCTGGCAAGGCTGCATCATCAGGGGCGATACGCATGTTCTTTTAAGTAACTTATAAAGTGTGTTTTTGTATAGCTTTTTAAAAATAGAGCCTTTGTGTGATTTATGTCTCCTTCCTCATCTCTCTATGGGTTACCTTTCTTCCCCACTCAGCAACTCCACGCACGTACTTCCTCTTCCTCACTTCACAGCATCTGTGTTCTACTATCTCCCTTTCTAGAGCCTCCCCTCCATTGTTCCATTCTTCTCTCTGGGTTTCAGTGGGAGGATCCACAAATAAGAGAGAACATGCATCATTTGTCTTTCTAGGTCTGGGCTACCTCACTCCATATAACATTTCCCAATTATATTCATTTACCTGTAAAGTTCATGCTTTCTTTTTGTTATATTATTATTATTATTATTATTATTATTATACAGCTGAATAGTAGTCCATTGTATATATGTGCCACATTTTCATCATCAGTTCATCAGTTGCAAGACATTTAGGTTGTTTTCATTTCCTGGCTATTGTGAATAAAGCAGCAATGAACATGGTTGATCATTCTCTGGGATAGAATACTGCATTCTTTGGGCATATGGCAGGGTGTCATGTGGTAGATCTACTTTTAGCTTTTTTAGAATTTTCTACGTGATTTCTATAGTGTTTGCAATTCCACCAACAGTGAAAAGGTTCCTCTTTCCCCACATCCCCAACAGCATTCGTTGTCAGTTGTTTTCTTGAGCTTGGCCATTCTGAATTGGGTAAGATGAAATCTCAAAGTACCTTTAATTTGTATTTTTCTAATTGCTAAGGAAGTGGAACACTTTCAATGTGCTTTCAGGCACATTTAATTTTTTGTTTGTTTTCTAAGTTCCTTGGTTTTTGTTTTGTTTTGTTTTGTTTTTTGATCTTCTCAATACTAATCCTCTGTCAGATGTATAACTTGCAAATGTTCTTTCACACTCTGCCAGCTTCCTCTTCATAAGATAGTTTCCTTTTCTTGAAGAAGCTTTGTAGGTGGGTGTGGTAGTGCACATCTTTGACCCTAGCCCTGGGGAAGCGTAGGCAAGAGGATCTCTGTGAGTTCGAGGTCAGCCCAGTCTACAGGGTAAGTTCCCAGACAGCCAGGGCTACATAGTCAGATACTGTCTGGAAAAAAGCAAAGCAAAATAAATAAAACAAATTTAGTTTTATGAGGTTTCATTTGTCAATTATTGACCTGATTCCTGAGGAAATGGAGTCCTATTCAGAAAGTTCCTTCCTGTGTCCATATCATGTAGGGTAGTGTCTGTTTCTTCTAGCAGTTTCAATATTTCAGATTTCATGCTCAAATCTTTGATCCATTTGGAGTTGACTTTTATGTAGAGAAATAGCTATGGGTTTAACTTCATTCTTATACCTGTGGACATGTAGTTTTCCCAGATAGTATCCAGGAAAGGAAAGATTTGATCATATAGGTTATAGTCTATCACTGAGAAAAGTCAGGGCAGAAGCTCAAGGCAGGAACCTGGACGCAACCATTTACTGAAGGTTTTGTCTTTCCTCCAGTGTGTATTTTGTATTTTGGCATCTTTATCAAATATCAGATAGCTCTAATTATGTGCACTCATGTTTGGGTCTTTTTTTTCCCCATTGATCTACTGTCTGTTTTTGTGCCAGGACCATGCTGTTTTATTACTATAACTCTGCAATATATCTTGGAATCATACATACAACAATATCTCAGTATTTTTTTCTCCTCATGGTTATTTTGGCTATCTGGGATCTTTTGTGCTTTCTTGAGCATTTAAGATTCTTTTCTCTACTTTTGAAAAGAATGTTATAGGGATTTTGATTGAGGTCACACTTAACCTACCTGTACATTGCTTTTGTCATCTTCACAAATACTAAGTGTACCAACGCATGAGCATGGAGACCTTTCTATTTATAGTGTCTTCCTCAATCCCTTTCTTAGGAGATATAAACTCTGTTAAGTTGGTAGAAAGTTTTGGGTGGTATAAGAAAGCAAGCTGAAGAAGACCTCAAGGGGGATGAGTGGATGTCTGCTGGAAGATGAAATAGAACAGATTTTGCTGGTGGACTAGAGGCAGGAGGCGATGAGAACAGGAGGGATCAGGCATGGGGGGAGGTATACTACCAGGAGACATGACTAGAATTAGGGGGCATTTAGGGGTGATGTGAAAACCTAGTACAGTGAAAACTCCCTGAAATCTAACATGAGTGACCCTAATGAAGACTTCTCCTAATGGGGAACATGGAGCCTGAACCAGCCATCTTCTATTACCAGGCAAGGCTTCCAGCACTGGGACTTGGATAGCAACTCAACATAAAACCTTTGACCTAAAATCTGTCCTGCCTGCAAGATGTGCGAGGGAAATAGTGGCGCAGCACTTGCTGGCATGGCAAACCAATGACCTGTACAACTTGAGGCCCATGTTATGAGGGGGGTCCCATGCCTAAAACTGCCTGGATAGCCAGGTTCCAGAGGCTAGACAGCCTAGAGACCCAAGATAGAACCAAACACCACTGGGGAAAAAATCAACAGAATGATTCCGAATGATATTCTCCTACAATCATAGATAGTAGCCAAATTGTCATCTGAAAGACATCATCTAGCAACTGGTGGGAACAGATGCAGAGACCCACAGCCAAATAGTAGAAGGAGTCAGAGTAACCCCGCAGAAGTGAGGGGGAAAAGATTGTGGGAGCCAGAGTGGTTGAGGACACCAGGAGAAGATGGTCCACAGAATCAACTAAGCAGGGCTCATAGGAGCCTACAGACACTGAAGCGATAGGTCCTCTACATGTATGTTCTATTTGTGTAGCTTGGTGTTGTGGGACTCTTAACAGTGGAAGTAGGGTCTGTCGCTGACTCTTGCATGCTGTTGGGACCCTTTTCTTCCTTCTGGATTGCCTCATCCAGCCTTGATATGAGGATGTGTGCCTTAGTCGTATTGTAACTTGTTATGCCGTGTTAGGTTGATGTCCCTGGGGGGCCTGCTCTTTCCTGAATGGAAACAGAAAAGTAGAGCTGGGCAGGGGGAGGCAGAGCAGGAGGGGCACTGGGAGGAGTGAAGGGAGGGGAGACCGTGGTCTGGATGTAATGTATGATAGGAATAAAAAAGGTAATAGTCACAAGAGAGAGAGCCAGTAATCAACTTTCTTTCATAGTTTCTGTTTCAACTCTTGCGTCCAGGTTCCTGCCTTGAGCTTCTACTCTGACTTTTCTCAGTGATAGACTATAACCTATATGATCAAATCTTTCCTTTCCTGGATACTATTGGTCATAATGTTTATTCCACAATGCACTGCCAATCGGAGATAACAGGTGACAAGCTCATGTGACTGGTGGACCACCTTTAGCCACCTGGGATTATGTCACATGCTCCCGAGGCAGGCCCAGGAACAAGGAGGGAGCTTTGTCCCTTACCTTCCATTGTCCGGATGAGATTTTAACTCTCAAATTTGAGATTTCTGGGGTGTGAGTATGCTCCATCTTGCTAGTCCCATTCCAAGTCTCCTGGAGGCCCTGCCCACGAGCTCCACAGCTTATCATGGCATTAGAAAAGCAAATTAGAACAATGGAGTTATTTCAGATTTTCTGTATTTGTTGAGATTTGTTTTGTGCCCCAGTATGTGGGGTATTTTAGAGAAGCTGTATATTCTTTGGGGTTTGGGTGGAATGTTTTATAGGTATCTGTTAAGTCCAATTGAGGTACGATGCCATTTAATTCCAATGTTATTCTGTTTATTTTTTGTCCAAATGACCTGTCTAATCAAAATACTAAGTTACTGAAATAAACTATTTTGTGTGCGTGTGTTTTTAAGTTTTATTAAAGGATTTCTGTTGAGTTGTCATTTTATTTTCATAATTTGCAGTTAAGATATAATTATGTCATTTTCCATTTATTGTTCTTCCTCCACCCCTCTCATGTACCACTTTGTTTTCTCTCAAATTCATATCCTCTATTTCCTTAGTTGTTCTAGTTGTATATATATAATGCTGCTTAGTCCAAATAATTGTTACTTGTATGTGTAAAATTTGGAGACTGACCAGTTTTATTGGATAACCAATTGTGGGAACCCCTCTCTAGGGAAGACTATTTCTTCTATGCTCAGCATTCCTGAAGTTCTTTGTCCAGGAGTCATGAGCTTTGCCCCTCCCGTGTCAGTAGGTCTATTCTATTAGTGTCATCTGTGCACAGATCTTGTTTAGGCGGCCATATTGATGAGGTTTCATGGGTATAAGTTCTCTAACCTTTCTAGAAAATAAAATCTCACAGCAAACTTTCTGTTCCTCTGGTTCTTACATTCTTTCTGCCCCCTCTTCTGTTGTGATCCCTCAGCCTTAGGTGCAGAAATTGTGTCATAGCTAGATCAGTTGGGACTGAACACCACACAGTCACTTATTCTCCACATTTTACCAGATATGGTTTTCTGTAGTGGTTGTCAAAATGTTTCCAATAGCTGCAAAACAATGTTTATTTGATTAGGGATGTGACCTATATTTATATGTTGGTGTAAAGATAAATATTTAGAATGTAGTTAGGAATTATGCTGGTTTAGTTACATGATTGTTGAAGTTTCTTCCAGGATTTGTGATTTTTACTAGCACTGTGTAGTTGTCAAGGTTTCCAACACTAGGCATGATTTTCCTCTTGTCCAATTAGAATGTTGATTACTGCCAAGGTATGTGCACAACCATTGCACGGTTAGGGACGTTTTTTCCAATGCTTGTTGTTGTGGTTCTAAATGTCAGCTGGGTAAGACTGTTGATTGCCTCCCTTCCTTGGAAGTCTGCATGGCTTCTTCTGATACCATGAAAGCTGGCCCTCAGGCAGAAGGCTCTCAGATCAGATCCAGTTTAGATCTTCTAAATCTTATGTCTGAGACGTATATCATCTTCAGCAATAGGAACTTCCTTTCAATCTCTAGGATGCAACTGAAGGCAACAGCAATAACCTATGTTTTGAGATTTTCTTGGATTCCCCTGACCATCAACTCATAAGGCAGATTCTCATCCCTTGTGTAGAGGGTTTGTTAGACAGTCTATACCTCCTGTTGTGGGTACATTGTCAGACCAGATAAAATTTTCATTTACACTATATATGTATACAGAGACATAATTTTAGGCAGACAGATAATATGATCCCTTATAACTTTTTCTGAATCCTTTCTGTTGTTTGCCTTCTCCTTTCTTCTGAGTTTATCTTCTTGCTCCCTCTATAAATAAGACCCCTCCTTTTCCCATTCAAATGACTTACACTTTTGTGCTCTTATCTATGCCCCACACTCATGGTGCCCTTTTACTTTTCTAGTTTCTGAAGGAAACCACCTACTCTTACTAAGTTGGAGTTAATCTGTATCTTGAAGTCTAGTAGCACTTACAAAATCAAAAAAGAAAGAAATTGGCTGTGCCAGAGTTTGGAGTGTATGTATATGCTTAGAAATATTGTCTTCTTGGCTAATTTTTTTTCCTTGATCTCTTCTTATTAGTTTAGGCTTGAAGTTTACTTTGTCAGATATTAGGATAGTGATTCCTTTTTTCCTGATCCCCTTTGCTTGGATTATATTTGCCTATTCTTTTACCTTAATATGGTACCTATGCTTTAAGGTAAAACGAGTTTCTTGTAGGCAACAAAGAGTTGGATTTTTTTTTCTTAATTGTTTAACTATTATTTAAAGTTATTGTTGGAAGATGTGTGTTGATTGCTGTCATTCTGTTTTGTTTTGTTTTCTGTTTGTGTTCTAAGTACTATTTTGTGTTTCAGTAATTATTGCTTCAGTTGATTTAATATGGTACCTATGTTTTAAGGTAAAACGAGTTTCTTGTAGGCAACAAAGAGTTGGATTTTTTTTCTTAATTGTTTAACTATTATTTAAAGTTATTGTTGGAAGATGTGTGTTGATTGCTGTCATTCTGTTTTGTTTTGTTTTGTTTTCTGTTTGTGTTCTAAGTACTATTTTGTGTTTCAGTAATTATTGCTTCAGTTGATTTCTTTCTGTAGCCTCTTGGCTGTGTTTGTTTATCTCTTCAGCCCAAAGTATTACTTCCACCATTCTCTATAGGGCTGGTTTGGTAGACACAAATTCTTTTATCCTGTTTATATCGTGGAAAGTTTTTCTTTCTCCTTTAACTGCAGCAGTTTTGCTTTGCAAAGTCATATGGGTTGCATCTGTGATCTTTTAGAACCTTGAGTACATTTCTCCAAGTTGTCTTGGCTTTTTAAGTTTTCATTGAGCAGTCAACTGTTATTCTGATGGTAAAAGCTTTATATGTGACTTGTGGTTTTTCTCTTGCAGCTTTCAACACCCTGTCTGTGTTCTGTATGTTTAGTATTCTAACTATAATATGCAGTGGGGGGGGGTTCTCTTCTGTCCCTATATGTTCAGTGTTCTGTGAGCTTATTTTATCTGTATGGGTATGTCTTCCTTAATTTAGGCACATTTTCTTCTATATCCTGTTGAAAATCTGGTGTATGCCTTTCATCTTGGATTTTTCTTCTGTGCCTATAATTTGCAGATTTGGGTTTTTTTTATTTTGTTTTGTTTTTCATGGTGTTCAATGTTCCTGCATAATCCCACAAGTGATTTTTTTTAACTATGTGTTTTGCATGAATGGTCCAGTTCCTCAATTCTATCTTCTTAGTCCTGAGTTTTCTGATTATGTTGCCTACTTTTTCAATTATATCTTCACTTTTCCCCCACATTTTTCTTTAATATGTCTGTTTATTGAATTTGGTTTTCAAATCCTGATTTGTCATTTCATTCAGGTGTGTATTTTTTTTCTTGAACTTCACTTAGTTTATTCCTCTCCTCTAAATCCATTGAGGTGTGGTTTGTTTTCTATTTAAAGTGTTTGAATTTTTAAATCATGTTTATAATTCTTCGTTTAAGTTCTGTGTCCTAGGGTTTACCTAAGAAATTCTCATTCAGAGCATTTCCATAGAGCTAGTAGATTTTAAGGGGGTCTTGCCTTGGCCTATCATAATGTTTGTGGTTTCTGTGATGTCACCCAGGCATCTGGACTTCTTTTGTTATTGTGTGTCTGATGTGATGGACTAGCCTGCTCCTATTGAGGAAAAGTTTGGTTTTGGTTTTGCTGTTGCCCATGCCTGGTTCATTTCAGCTCAGGTGTGAAGACTTAGTATGTCAGTCCTTCAGATGTTCCATGATGGTCTTTGATTGGAGTGATGGAAGTGATTGCAAATCAATGATAACCAAGAAAGTGTGTGAGAGGGACACACAGCTGGCTCTGGCATACAAGCTGTGCTACCTCAGCTATGTCTAGGAGTGTGACAGTGATGTTGTGGGCTGGAATCTGGGGCACCCCCTAGGCTCAGGTGATACAAAGTCTGTTTTTGACATTATTGGGACTCTACCAGAGATATTGTCAGCTTGCCCCTCCCCCTTTTAGGCCATCAGAATCATTTGAGATACACCTGCCTCTGACTTTTGAGTGCTGGGATTAAAACCATATGCCACTGCACTTTGCTTATCTTTTTTATTTTCCTTCCTTTTCCCCTTTCATTGAAAATAGATTACTTTCTCATACAATATATCTTGATTATAGTTTCCACTCCCTCTACTCCTACCACTTCCTCCCCACCTCTTCTCCCCTCAGATCCACCCTTCTGTCTTTCATTAGAAAAAAAAAAAACAGGCTTCTAAGAGATAAAACCCAAACATGACAAAATAAAATATAATAAGACCAAATAAAAACTACCATATTGAAGTTGGACCCAGCAACCCAGTAAGAGGAAAAGAGTCCTAAGAGTAGGCTCACAGGTCAGAGACCCACTCATTCTTACAGTTGGGAGTCCGATAAAAATGCTAAGATAATAGCTATAATATTTATGCATAAGACCTGGGGCAGACCGGTGTAGGTCCTGCGCTGTTTCAGTTTCTATGAGCTCATATGTGCCTTGTTTAGCTAAGTTATGGGTAGGTAAAAAGAGTTTCCTAGCTATCTCTTCATTGGCTACTGGCTTATTTCTAAAGTTATTTCTAAAGTTTGAAAACTGTCATGTTAAGTGCAGAATCTTTTTTAAAATTTTGTCTAGAGTTGGTCTCAGAAGGCCACCAGCTTCAGTATTAATGTGTTTAAATTGAATTTATCATGTTTGATATCTCATAGATCATTACATTGCATCACATAATCACTCTTGGTAATTGTGATGTCCTCATAGCTAAGCAGAGAGTTAAGTAGTTTTCCATTTCGATTGAGTTCATATTTCCACAAAGCTGAACATAGCGTACATGTGGAAAGAACTGCCTGTAGCAATTATTGAATAAATGAAGACTATCATAATCTGTAGGGGAAGCAAACAAGATCTATGATACTTTGGGATTGTGCCAGAAATAAAGCTTAGAAATCAAAAGGACCTGGCTTACAACGGAAGTTCCCACTTTGAAAGTTATGTGAACTTGATCGCACTATATCATTTCTTAGAGCCTCGATTTTCTTGTCTCAATACTTATAGACACCAATATCTTTTTATGTTTTATGCTCTGATGCCTTCCAATCTACGTCATAACTATCAGACAATTCCAACATGAAAACAACTACAGATGATGAGCTTAGAGAGTGAACAGCACTGTTTCTAGAAAGTTTTATTTATGATGTGGAAATTTATATTTCATATATTTTCATGTATAATTCATTAGTTTTTTAGTGCCCTCCCTTGTTTAAAAATGTAAAAACAACCCTTAATCCTAAGGTCATCAAGACAGGTGAAGTAGAACCCCCGGTACCCGGTACCCAAGTAGAGGTCACAAATGACACGTTTGACCCATGCTGAGTACAATGGCACATGCCCGTGATCCCAGCACGCTGGAGGTTAAGTGAACCACATGCTTGAGGCCCAAACTGACTACAGAGCAAGCTCTAGGCTGTTGCTGCAAAGTGAAATTGTATCACAAAGGGGAAAAAATAAAATAAAACAGCTCTGACTTGGAGTCACAAGAGCAGCTGTTGGTCAGCTTGTTTTGAGAAATTAAAAAATATAGAAAGTGTTCATGGTAAATGTAAGAACCAGATATCATTATGAAGATTGTTATCATTTTATGCCATGGTTTAGAGAAGTTTATAATTTTCAATTATCATGCGGTTTTCTAGGATTCATAAAAGTCTAAACTATGAAACGTACCAAAATGCCAAAAAATCAGGGTCTAGTAGATTCAAAACAAAACAAAACAAAGCTGATTAATCTGAGAGAAATAGTGTTAAAACAATAAGCAAAAAAACACAAAACAAATTTTTATTAAAACGTGTAAATAAAAAGACAGAAATAATACTTAAATATTTTTATTTACTTTTGTAACAGCTAAATAATTAATATTTGCATAAAGTACCAGAAAAATCTGGGATATTCTTTTTTGTCGCATAACATATAATGTAATATAACATAACAACTGATAAATCAGCAAAAAGGATGATTTGTAATTATAATTGGGCATGACTTGAAGTCTTTAGAGTTTTGTTGGTAGATACAGTTTCATGTGGTAAGTTTCTAAAATAAGACAGCAAATGGATAAAAGGATCAAGACATGAATAAAAGCATGAACAACTGCAAATAAACTGGATTCCTGAGTAATAAATCTTGAATCTCACTGTTTGATCATCCTTATCAGGAAGAAGCCTGAGAAAATAGAAGCACTGTGCATCCTGCCCAGAAGGTCAAGGACACACTTGGCATCATCCGCTTCACATTCCTAAGACGAGGACACTCCACTGAGAATGCAAGGAATGGCGTTTGGGTCTTGATGAAGCCACTGCTGAAGGGGCGGAATTTCCACTGGATCACAGCAAGGCAGTATTCAGGGGTTTCAGAATTATACACTTTGATGCTATTCATAGGTTATGCGGAATCTTTGTTGATGTGGGCCAACTGCCCCACATTCTGTTAGGTGAGGAAAACTTACACAAAGGTAGAAGCAAGATGTGATACAATTTTTAATCAAGTGACATAAGAGAAACGGACATGGAAAACACAGCAAAGGCCTTGCCAAGCATAATGGATGCTGTCTCTGTGTGGCAAGATTTAAACTGACTTATTGACCTGTTTCCTCTGACTTTTTCTTTGTGTTCCAAGCTTGCTACTGTATGTGTTAACTTTAAAATAGAAAAGTTATTTTTAAACAAGACCAGGTCAGGAAGAAGTTACCAATAATAAGGTGACATTAAGCAAATAAAACATAAATTATCTGACAATTTTTGCTAAGCAAATCAATGCCGTGTCTCAGTACATTATATGTTAGTATGGTATGGTCACAAAATCATATCTTAGAATTTTAATCTTTTGTATGGGGCGCAATTAGGAGGCATTATACAATTTTTATTGTGGTTAGTTACTGTTACATTTCATTAACAACTCAAAACTTTTAAGAAAGATGCATATAAAATTGCATATTCACAGACAGTGAAAGTAATCCCAAAACCTGGACTGTGAGTCCTGCTAAATTAGACTTGTACCAACTTGTAGCTCAATGAATGATCGAGATTAAGTCGGCACGGCTGCCACTATGGATACAACTGCCACCATGTGCTTACACGTTTTCTGTCTTTAGTCACTGACACCAGCCTGTAGTTCTCTAACAATGCTTGAGCCCCGGAGCCTTGTCACCTTGTGAATTTCAATTTTTCAGAATCTTCAGCTTTACCTAGCCACTAAAAATAGGCACAGCTTTTGGCTTAATCCACTGTTCCAAAGTTACATAGTGAGACTTTGTCACTTACAGAAAAGAGAGAGGAAGGGTAGAGGTGCTAGGGAGGGTTGGGTGGGTACGTGTTGGTGTGTTCTTTTGTTGCCATATTAAAATCTAATCCAAGAAGAAGGAAGTGCCCTGTGAATATGACCATTTACCTCATTCCTAACACCTCAGCAGAGATGTAGTTTAGTGGCAGACTGCTTGCCTAACAAGTATAAAATGAACAAAGTCCCCACCCCTACTCCCCACCCCCCGCCAAAAAAAAAAAATCCTGGAGTGGATAGCATTTTGGAGATTGAAGTGGCAGCAGTCATGAGTTCAAGACCAACCTGTGCTACACAGTGGGGTGAGGCTCTGTCTCAAATAATTAAAACAATAAATAGTCTTATATCTATGATCCGAGAGCAGAAGCAAAATCTGACCCCTCGGGGATTTTTGACACTATACATTCATTCACCAAGCATTTGTGAAGTACAGGCATCATAAGGAATGTTGAGATGTTGGTGGACACTTGGTTGCCAATCGCATACCTGTAGCCCTCAATAAATTTACGTTACCCCTGAGTTTGTGTTCTAATTAGATCACACAAATTCATTCCCAAATAAATAATACCAAAACAAACAATTCCATTCCATGCCTTGAATCTGCTTAACATCTGTGTGAGAGTTATATTTGGGCAATTTTAATTGATTATCCCTGTGCACAAAGTTGAGTTCCCAGTGTTCTTCCTGAGAATGCTAGGTAAGGAATCTAAAGGCAAATTTCTAAACAGGAAGCTTGACCTGCGTGGATAGCACAGTGTGGCTTATTGATAGCAGGTAGTAACTTATCCAAGTCAGGGCTGAAGGGTTAAACGCATCTACTAAGGAACTGACTGCCACAGGCTCTGGGCTTCCTGTCCATATTAAATGTCCCTTACTCAGCAGAACACTCCAGTTCCTTCTGTTTCTCCGCTCAGAGCCCCTCTTCATGATAATACCACTCCTCTGTTCAGGCTGCCTTATTACTAGTTGTTCCCTACTGTTTCTGCTAACAGCCTAATTTCCTTCTGAGACCAGCAGAGGCTACTAACTTTCTGTTCCAGAAACTCCTCCAATGCACAAAGCTTCAAGGTAAAGAGAAGTGTATTTGCAGAGGACCGACGGAGAAAGGCTTTGCCAGCCTTCCCCAAACCCGCACAGGGGAACTACCACGGCTTCCAGCAGATGCAAATCAGTGCCCATCATGTCAGCCCAGGTCTCTTTACACCCATTTCTTTTCCCAGATACTATTACTAGACTAAGCCTTGCCAGCATCACAAATTTTCAGGGTCTAAGGAAAGCAATGTATAGACATGCCTAGAAGACAGAAGTCGCATGATGGAAGACTATAAAACTAAAGGTGATTTCACCGATAGGGTTAAACTGTTCACATTCTCTTTTCTACAAAGAGAGAGAGAGTGAGTGAACTTTTTCAGACATAATAATTGCCATTACTGTCAAGAAACACACAACTGATAAAGATTCATCACCAAGGGCAAAACATGGATGTTCCGAAGTATGCATAGAAAAGGTAGGTGTGGTGGTGCATGCCCTAATTGGGGAGGCAGAAGCAGGCTGAACTCTGTGAGTTCAAGGCCAGCCTCATCTACAAAGAGGGTTCCAGGACAGCCAAGACAGGAACCCTGTCTGAAAAACAAATGAACAAACAAAAATTTAAAAGAACCACATTCCAAAAATAGCAGCTTGCTGTAAAAGAACAGAAGTTAGAAACAGCTTCATCATGAAAGGACTTTGAAGAAAGTAAACAGAGGAAATTGAAAGGGAAGGAGATTAGGGTTAGTAATATCTAAAGTACTTCTTAATATTTGTCCCCCAAACCATAAACTAAAAATAAATACCTTTTGGCAGCTGGGTGTGGTGGTACTTGGGAAATAGAGGCAAGGAGATCAGGAATAGAAGGCCAGCCTTGACTACAAAGGAACTTTAAGAATAGCTTGGACGGCAGGAGACCCTATTTCAAAACAACAACAACAACACGCCACCCCACCTCCACGCCTCACCCTACACACACACACACACACACACACACAAACAGAACCCACACAAAGAAAGCTTTTTGGTATAGAGTAATAACTACAAAGAAAGTTTCAGAGAGTTACAACTCCTCAGTGTTGGGGTATTCACTGAGCTGCTTAATTTTTGCCTTTAATCGAAAAGTATTCCTTGAAAAATCAGTCTTTGACATCAGATTTGATAAGTTGTCTACTGTTTCAACCACTGCTGCTTTAGGAGAAGCTAACGTCCTCTGCTGAGGAAGGTTGGAAATAAAGCTCCTCAAACTGCCTAGGAGATAGAGTCAAGGCCTTTCCCGGCTAAGTACAGGTTAACCCTGCCACCAATTTTGCTGCTTTGTTGTATAGCAGTGACGACACTAAGACACCTGCTAACCCAGGCAATTTGGTGTAGCTAGAGTTGATGTTAGTGGTTGTTTCTTGGATACGTGTGTGTGTGTGTGTGTGTGTGTGTGTGTCTGAAGTCAGTGGACAGCAGAACAAACTCTGGAAGAAACTGACATTATGTAGCTTAGGATGTTAGCAGAATGTGGATGCCAGTGGGTGGCCTTTGTGGAGATGGGCTGAAATTGGGCAGTAGGTATGATCCATATCCACCATAAAAATGCACAAATCCAGTTTCAAAGCTAGAGGGATTAAAGCTAGAATGGCGTTTTGAGTCCTACTCTCACGTGCAGCCTCCAGCCAGGGGTGATCATTTAGGAGATATAAGAAACCAGAGCTCCCTCTGGCATTCCTGGTAGGAGAACCAAGGACAAATCTGGAACGTTGGTTTTTGCAGCCCTTGTCCTTAAATTAACTGTTTCTGTCTCCTGTCATCACATAATCACTGTGGAATCCCACCAAGTCTTATCTAAGGAAGCTGGAGCCTGAATGTAAGATAGTAAACATACCAACAGGTTTTTTGTTTTGTTTTGTGGAGATAAGGTCTCAAGTAGCCCAGGCTGACCTTGAACTGCCTTTATAATCTTGATACTCCTTGCCTGCACCTCAGAAGTACTAGCATTATAGGCATTCAGTGGATAGCATGCGTCTAAATTAGGGTTCCTATTCCTGTGATAAAACACCATGATGAAAAGCATCTTGGGAAAGTAAGGGTTTATTTGACTTATACTTCCAGGTAATAGTCCATCACTAAAGGAAGTAGGGGCAGGAACTCAAGGAGGGCAGGAACCTGGAGGCAGAAACTGATGCAGAGACCATGGAAGGGTGCTCCCACCTGGCTTGCTCTACAGGGCTTTCTCAGCTTGCTTTTTTATACAGCCCAGGACCACCTGCCCAGACGTGGCACCATCCACAACCAGCTGGGCCCACAAAAAGCCCAACCCATTCACTAATTAGAAAATACACTACAGTGTTGCCTACAGGCAAATCCTAACAATGAATTTTCTGAATTGAGAGTCCCTCTTCCCAAATGACTCCAGCTTGTCTCAATTTGACATAAAACTAACTAGGACAGTATACTGCCTATGTGTTGGCTGCTGAAAATAGGAGACTAGACAAAATGTGGATAGAGCTCTGGACCATTTTCTATTCAAGTACTAACTCATGAAAATCCAGAAGCCTCTGGGTAGCAGTAAGAGCTTAATTTGGTTGGTGAAATGAATGAATGAAGAATTGAATAACTTCCCTAGCTCGTCCCAGTACATGAAGGGACTGTAATCACCTTCAACAATTCCTGACTTCTTCCTAATCAATGATGGTAAGGTTAGTGCAGACCATGTCCAAAGATGGTAATATCTTCACCTAAATACACTCTATCATATTTTTTAGTCTTTACCATTTGAGAAAATCCTTCAATAGGAAGTATAATGGACTTGTTTCCCCTTTTGTATCTTTTTATAAATCAACTTAATTTTTGCTTACTTGTTTTCTGAGACAGGCTCTCACTCTGTAGGCTCTGTTAGCCTGGACCTCTTTTCCTTGCCCACACTGGCCTCCAATTATGATAATTCTTCCTCAGCCTTCCAAGTGCTGGAATCATAGATGTGTACCATTATGCCCAGGACAAATGAGTATTCCAAAGTCAGTATCAAGTGTGTATCAAGAGTTAGCAAACTATATAATATGTATCGGGATTTAGCAAACTTTATATAGCATTCCCACATCCCCTGCCCTTGCACACAGCCTCCCCACGGTCACAGTTCTACACTAGAGCAGTGTACTTGTCAGCAATTGGTGAGCTTTCTCATTGCTAAGCACTAAGTGTTCTTTCCAGACGTTGGATAACTGCCTTAATCTTCCTAAGGCTTGTCTTCTGCAAACACTTTCACCCAATCTGTGGCTTGTCTTCTCACTCCCTTGACTCTGATTGTGTCATCACATGTGAGCCAAAAGACAGAAAGTGTTCAGCCCAAGAAGGGATCCCAAACCTCCACATCACTGAGTCACTGAGCGGGAAAGTCCCTCTCTTTAGAGAAATGGTCCTATGCATAATGAAGAATGTATGGTCCTATGGCATTTAGAAGAATCCCAATCCTAGACTCATCAAATGCCAATCATAGTCTAGGTATAACATTTAAAAATGGCATCCAATGGTAGCAAATGTCCTCTAGCCACTAGCTATGCCTGACTGAGAACTTGTAATCCAAAGGAATGAATCCATGATGATGAAATTTAAGTGAGCAGTGAGGAAAAGAAGTGCTGAAATAGTTCGCTTCCTAGATCTCCACAGGGCCCCAGTAGTTATAATGGTAGCTTTATGTTGAGTTCATTCTGTTCTGTGTACTGAGCCTGCATGCTAACATATCCAGGACATATGTTCACCACTTAGATGAATTAAATGTACTCTTTCATTCTTAACCATATCCCTGTTCTGGGCCTGGGCATATGTCACAGCAGAAGAGTGCTTTCCTAGCATGCCCAAGACCATGCCAAAACAAAAGCAAAGCATATGATAATTGATAAAGTCCATAGTTCATGGGGAACCACAATCTGGGCTTTTCTTGGTGACCCTCTGGCCTGAGAAGCCTGTACCAGTAACTTCTGGGCACTGGGCCATTCCTTGATTTCACATTGAAGGCATGTGCAAATGCAAGCATGGACTCAGCAACTTTCTGAGTCACTATGCCCAGCTCAAAAGTACATTTTCTGTACTTTTGAGACATTGTAAGGCAAATAGATCATATCGTTAAAACTGGTTTTACAATCATCAGATGGTGTGTTGTTCTGTGTAAGTGCCTCACGCTAACTGACTGTGCCACAGGGGGCTTTACTAGTTCCCTCTGATGGGGCCTTTTAACCTATCAGTGCCCAGAACACATATGACGGCCTGATGGTCACAGCTTACAGCACTGAGCAAAAGCTGTGTTCGAGTTCTGGCAAGGGTTCTGCCTGTTTTAAAATCCGTATTTATGACTAGCTTAGCAGATAGAGAGGATGTTTACACACAAGGAGTCTGGCCCCAGAGCCCATGACCTGTGGAATTTGGTTATCTAAATGTGAGAATTTCTGGTGAGGGTCAGAGCAAAATAAATTGTTAGCACTCATCTTTGATTTGGGATGGGGGTAGGACAGCTTCTAAAATGTAGCGTTCTTCTGTGAGACTGGGCATTAGCAGGCAATCCAGAACTAAAGTATGCTATTTGCCTAACTTTCATGATTAATAGTACTTTCTATCTAGAATCAGAAAACATTACTTTTGACTTTGGAAACAGAAATCTAGAGGCTCATGAAAAGACACATATGTAGTAAAAAGGCTGCTTGAACATCTCATGGTTCTTAAGAAAAAAGGGCTTTCTTTCTTTTGTTTTTGCATTTTATTATTATTATTAATTTATTCATTTTACATCCTGATTACATCCCTCTCCCTTGTCTCCTACCATCTCACCGTTGCTCCCTCTTTTCTCTATCCAACTGACCCCAGACTATCAAGTCTCTTTAGGTCTGCCTGAATCTACTTCCCCTTTGGCTGGCCTGGGAAGACCATCCCGCCCGGGAGAAGTGATCATAGAGCAGGCAACAGAGTTCCTGTCAGAGATAGCCCCTGGTCCCCTTACTAGGCAACACACATGAAGGCTGAGCTGCCTATCCAATATATTTGAGCAAGGGGCCTGGATCTGCTCCATCCATGGTCCTTGGTTGGTTGGGGAATCAGTAAGAGGGCTTTCTTAAAGAGGAATGTGAATGAGGGAAAACATAAGGCTTATATTTCCTCTAAAAGCTAACATTTGAAAATCAGTGAAGGACTATCTCAGGAAAGAATACATACAACTTATAGAAGGCGGGATCCGGCCTCCCTGTGTTTTCCCTTAGCTGTGGCAAGGGAGCGCCTTCCAAGATAACTGATGTTTTAAGGTGCAAAACTGATGAAAGCAGCAAAAAGAGAGCTGTATGTAAACAGGTCTCTATCCATATGTAGAAATTACAAGTGTGAACCACTATAGGTGTAAAATTTCACTGTGTTAAAAGAAAGAAAGGAAGGAAGGAAGAAAGAAAGAAAGAAAGAAAGAAAGAAAGAAAGAAAGAAAGAAAGAAAGAAAGAAAGAAAGAAAGCAGTAAGCAGTCTTGGTGTTGCTAGGACTTGAAAGATGGAGGAAATCTCTCCAACCTAGGGTAGGACAGCCCTCTTCTCCGTGGCTATCTCCACTGTTAAACACTAAGTTCTTTTTAAGGCCCCAGTTCTCCTACTCTCTAAAGCACTGTGGAATTCTGCTGAATTACATTTCTGTTTAACCCCCAAATTAGCTGTGAATTCCTTCCCTCCAGCTGTAGTCTTCCTGGGCCTCTTGGTTCCGCTTAGACTCCCCTCAAGGCCAGGACCTGTGGAATCTCAGCTCCACGTCTGAGGTGATTTCTGCAGAGAAGTTTGGCACAGCTAGTTTTAACGTACACTGTGGCACCAGGTGGGAGTGGGGAGGGAGGGAGAATACAACTCAACTAGCCTGGAGATTCGGCTGGAACCTCTGTTAGGCTTCTGAAACCTACCCACACATTACGCAGACAAACTCCAGCAGGGTGCTAATGAATACTCCATATGATAAACTTTGGAAATCACCAACAGACATAAAACAAAACAAAACAAAAAAAGCAAACTTTTTCCTTTTCCTTCTCAGGCCAGAGTCTCCATGACAATCCCTGAGGCTCTGAGGAGTTTCAGGTGGGTGTTATTTTAAGAACAGAATGGAAGAGGTTGCTTGTGGAACGCCAGCTTCCAAGTTCTCATTTCTCTTTCCTTTAGCTTTGGAGGAAGCATTATTCTAACAGAGGGACAACCGGAACAAGAGCCAGACAGGAGGTTGGCAAAACCACAAAAGACTCTCAAGGAGACCTTTAATTCCTCAACAATAATTGACCACCAAGTCATAGACCGGATTTGAACTCCAGCTTGTCAAAGGCAACCCTCACTGGGAGGAGAGCACCCTGAATGGGGCTCACCTGTTTTAAAGCAAGGTCCACAAGAGGATTTGATGGGCAGGTCTCTGAAGCCTCCTGTGAACTTAGGCCAGTGTGGTCCCCGAAGCCGATGATGTGCCTCAAGTCTCCACAACATTTGCTTGGTAAAAAGTGCGGAGTGTGGAAGTGTCAACACATTGCTTGGCTGGGCAGTTACAGTTCTTCTAGGATCATAGGATACTGAGTGTCAGTTTGATTGGAAAAGGCAAGGGGATACAGCTGCCTCTTGCTTGGGGATGTCTTTAAGTGTCACCCTAACTGCTTTGTAAATGTGATACGGGTTATATGTTCATTTATATGTATTGTACTAAGTAATTAAGCAAGATTATCCCTTGGTAAAAATCAAACCCTCATGAATAAACCAAGAATAGGTCTTTGATGATTTAGTATTCTTTGTTTCAATTATTTGCAAAAGAATTTTTAGCTCACATGCAGTATATTAACTTTTTTTACGCTGTATGCGACTCTGCACATTTTACAAATGTGAAAAATCAGGTAGTTCATCACAACCAGAATAGAGAGCAATTCTCTTATTCCCATGCTTGATTTTCTCTCTCTCTCTCTCTCTCTCTCTCTCTCTCTCTCTCTCTCTCTGTCTCTCTCTGTCTCTCTTTCCCCATTAATTGTGTGTGTGTGTGTCACAAATGCACAGTTAGAAGTCAGAGGACAACTCTGTGGTGTCAGTTCTCTCCTGCCTTTCTACGGGTTCCAGAATCAGCTCACTAGCTTGTATGGTGCACTCCTTTACAGTTGAATACCATCTTTGGTCTTCTACTCTTTGGAGTCAAATCCTCCAGCCTGACCCTTACACCCATCTTTCAACTCCATAGAATAGTTTCGTCTTTCTCCAAACTTTGTTTCTGTTTTTGTTTTTTTGAGAAGAGTCTCACATAGCCCAGAGACTGACTTCCAACTCCATATACTGTTGAGGCTGACCATGAACTTCTCTTCTGCTTTCAAGTCCCAAGTGCTAAGATTACAGGTATATGCCAGCTTTTGATTTTGGCTTCTATCACTTAGCATTAAGCATTTGAAAGTCACAATGTTGTGTTTTCAATACTGCCTTTTCATTTACTGATGAGCAGAATTCCGTTGTATGGATAGTCTGTGGTTTTTTCTTTCATCTATCTACCCACAAAAGGATATTTGGAAGATCCCAATTGTTTATAGTTACATATAATAGACATAAATGTTTAGATGCAGGGATTTTTTTTCCTTTGAGTTAAATAGCTAAGAGGAGGTCAACTGAGCCCTAAGAAATTGCTTCTGTTTTTCATAGTGACTCTAACTGCATTTTTAATGAGGAAAGCATGGGAGTCCAGTTGCTCTGTATACTTGCCAGCACTTGGAAATATCTATTTGCTTGTTTGTTTGTTTTCTTTAGTCATTCCAGCAAATGTAATTTTGTTTGGCTTTACAGGATTGGATATGTTAAATTATCTTATCTGTTGTTACAGACAGTCTCACTCTGAAGCCCAGGTTGGCTTAGAAGTTGATATGTAGCCCATGCTGACCTCAAATCCAAACAGGACCCTACCCCAGCCACTTAAGCGCTGGGATTATAGGCCTGAGCCACCACATACCCCTTTTCATTCTCTGTAGAGTGCCTTCTACAAAGTGAACATGGAAGAAGACCAATGTATCAACTTTTTTGTGGCTCATGCTTTTGATATTTTATGTAAGAATCGTTGCCTAGTCCAAGGTCATGAGGATTTTCTCTTACATCTCTTCTAAAAGTTGTTTAGTTTTATTTTAATTTTTAAAAAGATATTGATCTGTGACTTATTTTATATTGTAAGTTTTCTAAGGACTTTTTAAAAGAGGTTATTCATTAATTCAATCAAAATGCCCATTTTGTCCCTGGTTATATAAATACTATGAGATTTTTTTTTTAATCAGAGGTATATCCAGTATTTCATGTTCTTTAATCAGTCAACAAATACTGATTAATTTGGTATTTCACTTTCATTACTGCTTTCTGGGAACTGTAGGAAGGCTTTATTGGACACTCTGTACCCCAGGTCACATCTGTCTATTTCACAGTCATTCCAGTTTGTCCATGGATAGTTTTCATTAGCAACCTACCGACAGACAGGCTACAAAGGAGTGTGGAGTCCAAAGATATAACTATTTTGTATCTCCCTTCATAAGAATCCAGTTTTCTCCCTTTTTCAAAAAAATTTGTAGTCAAGGATAATGGTTCATACTGGCAATCTCCAGCACTTAGGAGGCTGAGGCAGAAGGATTTCTGTGAGTTTGAGGCCAGCCTGAACTACATAGGGAGTTATAGACTAGCCTGGGCAACATAATGAAGTTCTGTCTCAAAAAACAAAACCATTTTTTTTTTCCTCTGAGAAACAAAGTGAATGAAAACAATGTGTCAGATTCTTGAAGCTTATAGAATTCTGCTCAACATTCCCATCTGGTCATCAGGGATGTTAGAGTTTTACATAGAATTACAAATACTTTAGAGGTCACCTTGCCTTTATCCAAATCACTTAAACAAGTCAACAAGTGTTATTACCAGCACATTCTGTGAGCCAAGGGCTAGGACATATGGATGAGAAAAACAAGCATCTAGCCAAGGGAAGGCTCCTCTAAGGCTATTCCAGTGCAGGGGCTAAGATCAGCATCTCAGACTTCCAACTCCTTTAGGCACCTCCACACCCTGCAAGGTCCAAGAATCCTGGTCTTCATTCCCAACAGTGTTTGTTCTAATGAATAACAAAATAGACTGCAGTTCAAGGAAGTGGATTAGAAGGAGTGAGGCTGCTGGGAAATGAGTTTAGAGAGTAGCTTTGAATAGCAGCTTTGGAGGATAAGGCAATCCAAAAGTATGGTTGAGGGAAGATAATTGTAAGAAGATAGATTAGCTGGGTATAGTGACTCACACCTGGATCTCAATACTTGAGAGATGAGTTCAAGGGCAAACTGGGATACACTGCAGTAACTTCCAGGCTTCAACTATTATATATTAGCTAATTTTAAACAACCACTCTTCCTTATTTTGAAAAACCATTTAGGCAACTTTCTAATTGACTGGTAACAATTGCCCAGAGGTTGAGATTATTTTCTCTAATTGTGTTGGGATAGAAATCCACACCCCTTCAAGACAGTCCAGAACAGAAGCAGTGCACCAATAATACTGTGATAACACTGTAAAGCAACTACCACCCATTGTGGCATACACTGGGTTAGCCCTATTTTAGAGAAGCCGAAGTGATAATTCCTGTTCTTGGAATAAGAAGCTATGAGTTGGGGACCCAGAAATGGATCCACTCCAGAGCCTGTAGATAGATGGAAAAGATGGTCTTCAAAAACCTTATGTGGATTCTTGGATGAAACTAAAAAGGTGAGACTGCCAAGCTCTTTTGTAGAGATGGAAATACTTGGAACTCCAAGCATTTATCAGGTGCTACTATGTATTAATTAAATATGAGCAGCTGGAACTAGTCAGGATAACTGTGCCTGTAATTCCAGCATACAGGAAGTAGGATCACCACAAATTCCAGGCTAGCCTGGAATAGTAAAATCAGGCCACAAAATAGCCAAAATAAAAAGACAAGTGGTTATTTAAAAATAATTTAATGTTCATTCAACCAGTATTCATTATGGCAAAAAGCTGAAGTGTCCATCAAATGATGAACACATTAACAAAATGTGCTATGCATATACATTCATAATGCAAAACATGATTTTGATCTCAAGAAGTTGCAATATATAGCAGAATAAATGAATCTTGGAAACATTCTGAAATATATAGTAAAAAAAAGGCTGTATACTGTGCAATTCCATTCATACACAAATTCTAGAATAACATATATGTTCAAGGTAAGGAGATTTGTTTCACAAACACACACCCACCTCTAGCCACCATGCCCTGCTTCTCCACAGGCATAGAGACCACAGACCCCAGCGAACACATGACTCTTCTGGAACCAGGAACCAGTTGATATTTTCTGGTATTTTGTTACAGTGGCGACAAGGATGCATTTCTCAGAATACATTTCTGTATTCTGAATATACATACAGTGTGTCCATACCCATAAAAGACTACCCTTTTTTTTTTTTTTACCACCAAAACCACTTGAAAGCCATTTGTGCCTCTGATGCTAGTTTGTAATCTGACTTATGGTAGAAGCTCAGTAGAATGCACTCTCTCAGGTTCACCAGTCTTGGTTTATAAGAGAACATTTTTAGCTTCCAACTCTGTTTCCATTCTCAAGAGGACTGTGTGAGCTCTCAGCAAGAGTACTCCTCTCCTTAATCCAATATCATCTGCCCTACCAGACCAGTTAAAACTCCCATTGACTCCCAACTTCCTCAGTTCATCCTGGAAGTAGTGAGGTCTACTTTATTGCATTCTTTGAGCACTAGCATCAGCATGATGCCAAGCTGGTTACCATGGCTCTATATTCATACCTCACAGTACATTCCCCATCACTGCAGCCAATGTGCTTACAAATGAGAAGAGTACCAGGGCTTGCAGGAGAAGTGACAGGGCTGAATTTGGAGGCAGGGGCTACAAGCACATCTGTAGTCTGTGGAAAAGAATATTTCATTGGCACCATTTACTTATCTCATTTACCAGTTCCAACTTGGATTTAAAAGCTAAACAACAGGCATGTTAATAATTTAATCCCAATTGACAACATCTGAATCTGCATTTCTCTCACTAGTAAGCCGAATTATTGAAAATTAAATCAGACATCAAGTACAAGATAGTACTCTATTAATGTGCTGTTGTGGTCTGTCTATATATTGATTACACCACAATGTATTTACTGTAGAATTCTTGTGAAAATTAAATTTTCTTCTGAAGAGGTAAATACCTAAGAGTTATAAGGTGGTCTGAAAAATAGATTATTTTTATTTTAAAAGAAACAAATGGTCATATATCATACAAGATGTATTTACTTATTTCTATTTTGCATATATGGAGATAGGGTCTTACTTTATAGTCCTGACTGCCCTGGAACTCACTGTGCAAATTTAACTGGTCTTGAATTTTGGGGACCTCCTGCTTCTGCCTTTCAAGTACTGGACTTAACGGTGTGTGCCACTATAATCAGGATTATATGTGTTTTAAAAGATAAAATAAAATACTTATTGAGAACTTATTATGCCTCAATCATAGTAGCCACCCAACAGATGATGTTTAAATAAACAAAATGAAAAGGGGACATCCTGTATCCCCACCATTCCAAAGCAACTGTGATTAATTTTATGATATTTAACTTCAAGACTTTTTCCATGTATATTTCAAGTGTACTGCTGTTTTATAAGCTGCAGTGTTCACTTCACAAGGTGTCATGAACATTTTCCAGATCACTAGCTAGCTGCAGGGTACCCTTTCCTCAGCTGGCTCAGGTCTAACTTTATCTCAAATACTGGTCTATGGGCATCTTAGAGTGGAGGAAGCATTCCAAACTAAATTGTTACTGCACTGTATTAACACCTTTTTGTTCCTCCCCAGGATAGTAAGCTGAGAGAGGCAGAGCTTAGCCTCAGCCTGAGGGGTGACTGTGGATGCATGATAGAGCAGAAGGGTGTATGGTCTTTGCCTTATCAAATTCTACCTGTTCAGTGACTGGACCCCCTTCCCTAGAAGTTTATTTAAACCATTGCCTATGAGGAGAGCTGGTGGCAACTTCACTGGACTTGTGACAACCATCAGCAAAGAAAAGCTCAATTCACACTGTCCCTAATCTCTGGAGCTGAGCCCCATAGATAAATACTGGCTTCCTTCCTTACTAGGCAGTAAGGACTACAGACTTACAAAGATGGCTGAACTGTGATTGAGGGGAAACAACTCTTTCTTGGGAACATTAAATCTGCTTTAAGGATCTTAAGTTGGCTTCTTAAATTGTGTATCTGAAAACACATAGACTACCCAGTTAAGAAATTAAAGCCGCAGACACGGTACAACTACTATACTCCAGTTTTTAAGAACCAAAGTAAAAGGGGGAGGAATATGTTTCTGTCGTGGGAAATCCTTTTGATCAAAAGAAAGGATGACATGACAGCATTGAGGAGGTTGAAGCAGGAAAAAACTACATTACTCTAAGAAGCCTTCTGGGTTCCATATTTCTTAGGTTTGTAGTTTGTATGAATTGGAGCATTGCATCTCAAATGTATCCTTTAACAAATAAAAACATCTTATCTTCATAGATAAAACTGCCAGCACGTGGCTACAATAGATATATTTAGTTTAAGGGTTGCAGTTTCACTAGGTTTAAGAATGTATCAAAGCATATATTAAGACTCACAACCAAGCCTTCCGCAGAGTGCAGGCAATCATATGAAAGAAGGGGGAGTTAGTAAGACTTGGGGAGAACAAGAGCTCCACAAAGACCAAATAGATCAGGGCACAGGGGTCTTTTATGAGACTGTTTCTCCAACCAAGGACCATGTATGGATATAACCTAGAACCCCTGCTCAGATGTGGCCCATGGTAGCTCAGTATACACCTAGGTACCCTAGTAAGGGGAACAGGGACTATTTTGGTCATGAACTCAATGGCTGGCTCTTCAACACCTCCCCTCCCCCCACCAGGAGGAACAGCCTAGCTAGATCCCAGAAGAGGACATTGCAGCCAACCCTGAAGAGACAAGATAAGCTAGGGTCAGATGGAAGGAGAGGAGGTCCTCCCCTATCAGTAGACTTGGAGGGAGGCAGGGAGGAGATGAAGGAGGGATGGAGGGAGTGGGAGGGAATGAGGGACGGGGCTATGGCTGGGATACAAAGTACATAACCTGTGATTAATATAAAAATAAATAAATTAAATATATATATATATATATATTAAAAGAATGTATAGTAATTCCTGATGGTATTTCCAAACTTTTCTTCTACTGTTTGTTTCATTACAGTGGGCAAGTTCCTTGGTTTTTTTGTTATTACTTGTATCCTCAATTGTATAAAGAAGAAAAATAAAGTGTACTAGAAAGATGACTCAGTGGCTAAGAGCACTTGCTTTCCTTCCAGAGGACCCAGGCTTCATTCCAAGCACCCACATGGAAGGTCACAACCATTTAGAACTCCAAGGAAATCTGGTTACATTTTCTGGCTTCTGTGGGCACCAGGAACTCATGTGGTGTGCATAGATCCATGCAGGAAAAGCTCTCATACATTTAAAATAAAATAAAATTACTTTTAAAATTAAGAAATAAAATTAAAGGATAGTAATTGTAAATCAATATTAATTTTATTTTTATAATTATTTTTATTAATTACAGTTTATTCACTTTGTGTCCCCCCTGTACCTCTCTCCCTCTTCCCCTCCCAATCCCATCCTCCCTCTTCCCCACCCCTGTCCCTCTCCCAGTCCACTGATAAGGGAGGTCCTCCTCCCCTTCCCTCTGATCCTAGTCTACCAGATCTCATCAGGTGTGGCTGCATTGTCTTCCTCTGTGGCCTGGTAAGGCTGTTCCCCCCTCAGGGGGAGGTGATCAAATAGCAGGCCAATCAGTTCACGTCAGAGACAGTCCCTGTCCCCATTGCTATGGAACCCACTTGGACACTGAACTGCCATAGGCTACCTCTGTGCAGGGGTTCCAGGACATCTCCATGAGTGATCCTTGGCTGGAGTATCAGTTTCAGAAAAGACCCCTGTGCCCAGACTTTTTAGATCTGTTGCTCTCCTTGTGGAGCTCCTGTCCTCTCCAGGTCTATCTCCCCCTTCTTTCCTAAGATTCCCTGCACTCTGCCCAAAGTTTGGCTATGAGTCTCAGCATCTGCTTTGATACCCTGCAGGGTAGAGTCTATCAGAGGCCCTCTGTGGTAGGCTCCTCTCCTGTTACCTGATTTCTTCCTCTTCTGATGTCCATCCTCTTTGCCTTTCTGAATGGGGATTGAGCATCTTAGCCAGAGTCCTCCTTCCTGATTAGCTTCCTTAGGTGTACAGATTTTGGTGTGTTTATCCTATATTATAGGATAATACTATAGGTATATACTCACTCATAATATCCACTTATGAGTGAGTATATACCCTTTGCGTCTTTTTGCTTCTGGGATACCACACTCAGGATGATCTTTTCCAGTTCCCACCAATTACCTGCAAATTTCATGATTTCCTTTTTTTTTATCACTAAGTAATATTCCATTGTGTAGGTGTACCACAATTTCTGTATCTATTCCTCAACTGAGGGGCATCTGGGCTGTTTCCAGTTTCTGGATATTACAAATAAAGCTGCTACAAACATGGTTGAGCAGATGTCCTTGTTGTATACTTGAGCATCTTTTGGATATATGCCTAGGAGTGTAGAGCTGGGTCATGAGGAAGCACTATTCCTAATTGTCTGAGATAGCACCAGATTGATTTCCAAAGTGGTTGTGTAAGTTTACATTCCCACCAGCAGTGGAGGAGGGTTCCCCTTTCTCCACAACCTCTCCAGCATGTGTTGTCACTAGAGTTTTTGATCTTAGCCATTCTGATGAGTGTAAGGTGAAATTTCAGGGTCATTTTGATTTGTATTTCCCTGATGATTAAGGATGTTGAACATTTCTTTAAGTGTTTCTCTGCCATTCGACATTCCTCTATTGAGAATTCTCTGTTTAGCTCTGTAGCCCATTTTTTAATTGGATTATTACTTCATTTGTTGCTGTTTAACTTCTTGAGTTCTTTATATATTCTGGTTATTAGCCCTCTGTCAGATAAACGGTTGATGAAGATCCTTTCCCAATCTATAGGCAGTCATTTTGATGACAGTGTCCTTTGCTTTACAGAAGCTTTTCAGTTTCATGAGGTCCCATGTGTTTATTGTTGCTCTTAGAGCCTGTGCTGTTGGTGTTCTGTTCAGGGAGTTGTCTCCTGTACCAATGAGTTCAAGGCTCTTCCCCACTTTTTCTTCTAACAGGTTTAGTGTGTCTGGTTTTATATTGAGCTCTTTGATCCACTTGGACTTTAGTTTTGTGCAGGGTGATAAGTATGGATCTATTTGCATTTTTCTACATGTAGACATCCAGTTAGACTAGCACCATTTGTTGAAGACACTATGTTTTTTTCATTGTATGGTTTTGGCATCTTTGTCAAAAACCAGGTGTCCATAAGTGTGAGGGTTTATTTCTGGGTCTTCTATTTGATTCCACTGACCCACCATTCTGTTTCTATGCCAGTACCATGTAGTTTTTATTACTGTTGCCCTATAGTACAGCTTGAGATCAAGGTCGATATGAATTTTAAAGTAAATACTGTCCAGATTGATTCCTGTGATGTGCAGCATTCAGCATGGTGCCCAGTTGTACCTATATGTATCAACCTTACATTATTTCAATACTTCACAATGGATACCATGAGTTCATTTTTATAACTTTACATAGTATATAGGGAAAAAAAGCAAATTATCAAACTGTCTCTGCGTTTTCAGTTCTGGCTTGTATTTTCACCAGGCCCATTGGCTCACCAAAAATTTCTCATTAGGTTAAATCCTCAACTTTGTTTGATCTGTACTTAGACTTCAAATCCAAAGGCAAACGTTAATATACTTGTTTATCAGCTATACTGATAAAGAATTGGTTGAATAAAACATTACTAGGAGCTTTAAATTACAAATAATAAAGACCCCATAAGGCATCTTCATGTGCATTTTGAAAGGAACTATTTTCTCTTTGCATACTCTGCCTTCCCCTGTGGTATCCTGGGCACAGAGATTGTGGAGGACAGACTAGATGTCAGCGTCCCTTGAGACACAACCTGAAGCATGTTCAGCAGCCCTGAAATGGGCTGTGAAATGTAACAGAATTTAGAAAGTTATTTGTCTTTGGTATACTCTAGCCAACTCATCCCAAAATGGATAATTTGACTGAATTATAATCACAAATATTGTCAGTGTTTTGGGGAAGAGGAGAGAAGAGTAAGACACAATGAGTTACCAAATTCATGGGGATATCTGAACAAGTGAAACTGAATTAAGCCACCTACTTGTGGTGTAGAAGCCAATTGAGTATAAGTACTTTTACTTGTAACGTATGTCAGTTTTATTGGACTTTGCTGTTGTTACTTTAAAAAAAAAAATGTCTTGCTATGTAGCCTAGGCTTGCCTCAAGATCCTCCTGGCTCAACCTCACAACTCCTAAGTGTCACAATGCCTCATTAAGACTTTTACTTTTGACAACTTTCTTGAAAAGAATTTCTTATTGGTATGAAGTGTCATTAAAGCTTTGAACAATATGGCTTTAGAAACCATGAACATACATTTGAACCCAGAGCCTCATGCTTGGTGGCCAAGCACTCTCCCAGCTGAGCTACACCCCTGGCACAGGCTTATATTTTTATATAAGCTATATGAGCAGAGAATGCTCACCTAGTACTCAGGCATAAACATTGTTATTATATCACAAACAGTTTATTTTTACAGGTACTAGATTTGTTTTTATTACAAAAATTGTTTATGAAAAGATAATCTGGGCCCATTAACCAAAATTCAGAAGTTATAAAATGATATGCAGGGAACATTCTTAGCTGTAGCTGTACATGGATTTCTCTACTTTTGGACTTATCCAGTTCTCAATAGATGATATAAAAAATTAAGTTCATACCTTGTTCCCTCTTTGGATGTTTTTAATGAAAAAAAAAAAGAAATACTCTAATTTCTAAATTAAACAAAAACTAAGCATTTCACTACAACGTTCCCAGGTTTCTTTTCAAAAGGTTTGTTTCAATCTTACTGACATCCAGGTATACTGTTTTTTTACTCCATTCTCAGTGGTGTTAGTCATATTTTCAGCTATTTCAGAAAGAGTTAAATATGAACTTTTCCCTTATACTAATATATTAATCACAATTGGATCTTTCTATTTATTTAATTTCACAATTAAAAAATAACATCCATAGGTGGCTGTTATTGTTTGTCAAATGCCATGGAAAAGACTAGATGCTTTAGATCTGTGCATACCTCATAGAATTTCAAACATACGTTACCACTGGCATTTACCATTTTATGAATAAAGAAACCAAGGCTAACATTCTATAGTTCTAATATGAAATATTCCTCACAAAAGACATGTTGAAGGCTTGGTCCTAGCTAGTAGTGCTACCGGAAGGTGATTAGATCATGAGGCAATAAATTATCCTATAGCAGCATGATAGTGAGTCATATTGAATGGATGATTCGGAGAAGAAACCTGCTTGGAGTAAGCAGTTCACTGAGGGTGTGCCTTTGGAGGGTTTATCTTGTCCCTGGCCCCTTCCTATTGCTGCCTTTGCTTCCTGTCTGTCATAAAGTGAGCCGTTTCCCTGTGCCTCACATGGGCCCCAGAACAATGCAGCCAACAGACCGTGGGCTAAAGCCTCTGCCAACAAGAGCCAAAATAAATCTTTCCACTTTTTTTTAATGTAATTTATTTATTTTTATATTAATCACAGGTTATGTACTTTGTATCCCAGCCATAGCCCCCTCCCTCATTCCCTTCCACTCTCCCCATCCCTCCCTCATCTCTTCCCTGCCCCCCTCCAAGTCCACTGATGGGGGAGGACCTCCTCCCTTCCATCTGACCCTAGCTTATCTTGTCTCTTCAGGGCTGGCTGCAATGTCCTCTTCTGGGATCTAGCTAGGCTGTTCCTACCGGCGGAGGGGGGGAGGGGTGTCAAAGAGCCAGCCTTTGAGTTCATGACCAAAATAGTCCCTGTTCCCCTTACTAGGGTACCTAGGTGTATACTGAGCTACCATGGGCCACATCTGAGCAGGGGTTCTAGGTTATATCCATACATGGTCCTTGGTTGGAGAAACAGTCTCATAAAAGACTCCTGTGCCCTGATCTATTTGGTCTTTGTGGAGCTCTTGTTCTCCCCAAGTCTTACTAACTCCCCCTGTTTTCATAATATTCCCTGCCCTCTGCTGAAGACTTGGTTGTGAGTCTTAATATCTGCTTTGATTCATTGCTATATAGAGTCTTTCAGAGGCCCTCTGTGATAGGCTCCTGTCCTGTTGCTTGTTTTCTCCTACATTCAATGTCTACTTCTTTCCACTCTTAAGCTGTTATCTTGGGCATATTGCTGATGCAATGAAACTGACTAGCACACCATGTATGACCACAGGAAGTCCATAGGGGTGAGGGTCTGACTGTCATGGGCCTCCAATGACTGTGCTATGTAGTAGCATACCATCCTTTTATCTGTTACACTTTTAAAAAATACTCCCCCAATGTATTATGTTTTTGGGTGTGTGCTCTTGTGTTTTTATGGACAGAACACATCAATATTCTAATTGGTTTGTTTTGTAATTTCTTGCATTACTTCTGAGTTTCAGCTGGTGTTTCAGTTCCAGAGAGCTGAGAAATATTCAAATGTATTTCTCTTGTGTCTATGTGCATCTGTAAGTGGTGTGAATAGAAGTATGTGAATAGAAATATGTGAATAGGCACATGCATTTATATGTAAACATACATGTGTAGATATACTCTTTAGTCCACATGACCAATATCTTGGTGGACAGAACAATGTATCTAGGGCAGCTCTTGTGAGTCACTGAGGTACTGAGCCACCAGAATTCAAATCTTTGACTTATATTTGTGCCAGGTGATATGATTAAGCCAGGACTATTTAACCGAAGCACCAGTGAGTCATTCCTAACCCTTGAATCATCTGGCTGACCTGACAAAGTTTCTGCTGAATTACTGCCTAGAGAATTCTTTGCATGACTGGTTGAATACTGGATGTCTTCAAGCCTTATAATTTATAGCCCTGTATCACTTAAGTGCATGTCTGACCCAATGGGCACACCCATTATATTTCTACAGAGAAGAAGTATGCTTGGTGTTATAAATCACTAGATCCAAATTGGTTCTAAAGTTTAGGTAATTAGAGCAGAGTATGTAGAATACTACAATCATTGTGTATGTGTATACACATACAAATATATGTATACTGTGTTTGTGTGTATAGATTTCCTCTGTAAAGTTATAGAAATGTATATAGACATGATAGAGAATACCTATATATGAAAATAGGCTACAGCTAAGAATGTTCCCTGCATATCATTTTATAACTTCTGAATTTTGTTTAATGGGCCCAGATTATCTTTACATAAACAATTTTTGTAATAAAAACAACAAATTCCTCTCTTTATTTATGTTTAGATTTGTTTGTTAATGTTTTATTAGCATATATCAATCGTCTACAGTAACAGGTTTCATTATGACACTTTCGTACGTGTTTTATAGTGTATTCATGCATGCACACACATACCTTTGCTTTTTCTTGGCCTTTTCCTACTAATCCCATTTCTTTTCCCCACTTGTTTCTCTCCTATTTTGATGTCTTCATACACGTTGTGACCCAATGAGTTTATAGAAACATGGGCATCTTATCAGTGGTTATACCAACGAAAAAAAATTTTTTTTCTCCTACTCCTTCCCGAACCCCAATCAATCATTACCTGCATGTAAATCCTGACTGAGGGAGGGAGGCAGGAGGGAGAGGGAGGAGGGAAAGAAAGAGCCCCACAGCCCTTCTTCTTTGAACGACAGAGTGTTGAGGGGCTCAGCTTTGTACACGCAATCACAGCTGCTCTGAGTCAGCTCACGCCTGGAAATCAGCATTCGACACCCTACCTCACCATCCTTCTGCTCTCACATTCTTTCCATGTCTTCTGCCATATTCCATGAGCCTTCAAGAAGGTGATGCAAATGTTTCATTTACGTCTGAGTATTCAACAGTCATTTATTCTAAGTACTCTAGCCAGTTATGAGCCTGCAGCCACTGCTCACCATTGCAAAAAGCAGCTTCTCTGACCAAAAAAGACACAGCACTAATCTGTGGACATGACTACACTTATTTGGAAGGCAATTTGACAGCCACATCATTTCCACTAAGCAAAACAACAGCAAGAGCGTCCACCCTATCACCACACTGTTCGCTAAAATAATGAAATTTAAGTTTATGAATTTCACTGATGGTACAGCAGTATTTTCTTACTAGCTGTTTATTTATTTATTTATAGACCGGTTCTCACTATGTAGTATTTGGTGAGCATGGAACTCAGTATATTTACTAGACTGGCCTTAAACTCACAGTAATTCACCTGCCTCTGCCTTATTAAAGACATGTGCCACTATTCCCAGTTTGATGATACAACAATATTTTCTTCTTAAATTTTTTATTAATTATTTATTACAATTTATTCACTTTGTATCCCAGCTGTGGCCCCCTCCCTTGTCTCCTCCCAATCCCTCCCTCTGTCCAGTTCCAAGGTGGTTTGTGTAACTGTATATTATACAAAATGTATTTCTTCTGTTATGTCCAGTCTAGTTGCCTTGTATGTACTCAAACTAGGACCCTGCTTATTTTCAGAGAACTACACTTTCCAGGTTGCTTTGACTTCTGACTACCAGCTGGATGCAGCCAGTGGAATGCGCTCACAATAGAATGAAAAGCAGAGGGCAGGAAGAAGCCGGGCTCTGCAGGCTGAAATTCCTGTTTGTACCTGTAGCAGAGTTGTTCCACATCTCTCCCAACTTCGTTACAACATCACCCATGGATAAACAAGGATGTCCTGCTTCATTTTTAAAAAAGAATAACATTTAACTTTATGTGCATTGGTATGAGGGTGTCAGATCCCTTAAAACTGGAGTTGCACAGAATTGTGAGCTGTCATGTGGATGCTGGGAATAGAGCCTGGGTCCTTGGGAAGGGCAGACAAAGCTTTTAACCACTGGACCATCTCTCCAGCCCCAATGTTCTGCTTTCATTTGGGGTTTTACCCAGAAAACAGGCAAGGCAAGTTTAGTGGGAACTCTGGAACATTCTTTCTGTTTCCTTTGAACGGGACCTAGGTTTTCATTTCTCTTTCATAACAAGCCTTGTCTGACTTCGCAGGTAAATTATCCTTTTTCTTTAGCAGACACGGTCTTTCACATCTCTGAGCACAACTTAGAAAACTCTGAAGCTGGGTGAAGCAGCTGAGTGCTTCTCATTCCCTTCACCAAGTTTCCACAAAGAATGCGTCTTATGACATGCTGCCTGTCAGCTTCTTGGACTGTCCTTGGCTCAAGAGTGGAGTTTTGTCAACTAGTCACAGAGTCACCCAGTGTCCATTCAGTTCTTACATCCCTATGAAACGCAATGGTGCTGCAATGCCTGTGAGAGCAGAGCCAAAGACACTATATTTTTACAAGAACTTTGACATTTCTTTCAGAACCAGAACACTCAGGATATTACATAGGAAACTCTCTGGTCAGACTTCCCAGAATACTGAACAGGGGGCATTCATGACGCATACATATGGGAGCTGTGGGAGAAAGCTGGTCTTCAGAGCCTCTCCTGGCCAACCGTAAGGGGTAAAGTCCATTAATGGGTTTGTGTGACATTCCAAAACAGATTCAATACCTCCCAGCTAGCTTTGCTTCAGGTTTCTCTAGTGTTAAGAAATCAAAATCCCTAGTGAGGGAAGGAGGGACTGTTTCAGTCTTGAACTTGATGGCTGACTCTTTGACCCTCCCCCATACAAGCCGGGGAGTGACACACTGGCTAGATCCCAGGGGAGGACATTGCAGCCAGCCCTGAGGAGACAGGATGAGCTGGGGTTGGATGGAAGGGGAGGAGGTCCTCCCCCATTGGTGGACTTGGAGGGGGCGGGGAGGAGATGAGGGAAGGTTGGGGAGGGTGGGAGGGAGTGAGGGGGGGGCTGCGCATGGGATGCAAAGTACCTAACCTGTGATTGATAACAAAAAAATAAAATAAAATATTATTTTAAAAAAAAGAAATTAAAATCCCATTCATCAGAAAAGATGATTATTCTCCACCAAGCCACTGGCTGTACACTGGTGTTTATACTAAGCCAAGGTCCTGCTGATTGTATGTTCACCTGGGGTTTGTCATCATTCTGCTTTAATTCATCCTTCATTCTTACAGGTTGTGTCTCATGTGGCTTCTGACATAGACATGGCCCCTACGCTGCTTACTCTGCCCCTGCTGTCCTTCTGGACTAGCTGGGGTACCACCATTTCTCACCCAACTGCACTGGAGCTTTTTTGTTCCATCTGCTGCAGGTGAGTATGTGCCCCTTCCTTCCCTCCCAGTCCTCTGCCCTATTGCTGACTATGTTTCTCTCTCTCTCTCCCCATAATGGCAGTAAATGTGAGGCTACCCTGAACTCCATTCTACTTCAGGTCTAAAATTTGTCCCCATTCTCATGCTCCTGTATTAGCCCTTGAACAAGCCCCATGAGACCTTTCACAGATTAGAATCATATGCATGGTCCCATCTGACCTCAAACAACCTGCCATGAACCCTGACTAGCTCAAGATCCCTGGTGCAGGAACAACCAACCCAGCTATAAACTGTCCCGTTCTTCTACATTGATTGTGTTAGGATCTCAGCGTTTACGGTCCATGATCCCTAATTGCTCACAACTATTCTTCATTTCCCTGTTAAAGCCTCCCTTCCATCAGTCATTCCTTTGGCAGGACCCTGTTGTACTTGTAGGGGCAGGTTTACCGGACTGCTAATAAAACTCTGATTTCAAGCATCCTAGCTCCATCGCTTCCTTTCAATGTCTCATACCTTATTTTGTATTTATGGTTGTAAACTTACCTTAGAGAGGGCTCCTCGTGCAATACAATCTCAGGCTACCACAAAACCTGAGGCTATTCCTATTTAGGTGAAGGGTTTCTGGATTATCTCTGGGTTGTGGGCAGGTTCTCATTGCTAGGGAAAATACACTTAGCAATTCCAGAGTGAACTCTGGGTGCCCTCAGCTTCACAAACACTGTTTTACCTATTTTATATGTTAAATGGATTTTTGCTGTTTGGCTTTGAAAATCAACCACTTAACAAGTAATTTGTAAACTCAATTTTGGACTGTAAGCCAGCTCTACACTGGCTTCAGGGATTTAACTTGAAGAAAAGCCCATAAACTAGAGCTATGCACACTATTTATACCTATGTAGAAACCTTTGTGATATAGTAATATTGTCATTTGGCCACAGGAAACTTTTCAGTTAAATCTAATCAAAAGCCATACACATAGTAACAGTCTAATAGTCATGCTTTATAATTATCACAATCAGATAATCCAGAGTTTCGGAATCAGTTTCTATTTTAAATATGGATTATCTATCATCTCCATAGTGAGTCTGTTTCCTCATTGTCATAAACTGGAAACAGCTGAGTACCTAGCACACAGTAGGCATTCAAGCAATGCATGCAAAATAAATAGCCGACTGACAGACTGTGCGTCCTGCTGTCCTGGACTCACCTTGTAGACCAGGCTGGCTTCAAACTCACAGAGATCTGCCTGCTTCTGCCTCCCTGGGTGCTCGAGTTAAAGATATGTGCCACCACGCCCGGCTAACTTAATTCTTCTTGAGGCAGGGTATTTTATAGGTCAGGGTAATATCAAACTGATTCCTCCTGATCCTCCTGCCTTCCACACTTTACTTCCTACTGCTGTCTCCATCCTCCTTTCCAGGATTACAGGTGTGTGCCATTGCATCCTTTCTGTGACATGCAGAGGATCAGTCCTCAGGCTTGATATATACCAGGCAAGCAGTCCGCTACCTGGGCTACTTCCCCAGACTCTTCTATTTTTTTTTTCAATGAGACTGGCAATTATGCAAATTTATATAGACTTGGAATCTCACTTGAAAAATAAAATGTCTTATACTTCAATGGAAGATACTATATGGCTATTAATGTCTCTGTCCTTGGCAAAACCATTATTTACCAAACAAGTTTGTACAATCTCTTCCAGATTTTTATGTTTAATTGCTTATTAAGCAAAGAAATGCTTTTATATCTAGTTTAACATCTAAATTGTTTCCTTTTCCAAATAGACAATATAACCAAAGCATGCTACCTCCCACATACTTCTGCTATATGCTACAAATATGTTATACAAGCTTCTATTTTCTACATGTGAACTCATTGACTTTTGGTGAGTCGATGGCCTCCCCCCAGTGAGTAGATTAGCAAGGTGGTTTTGGTGATGAAAAAGCTCTTACTCTACATTGTCTCGATACTTCTGAAGCTCCAAAGTGATTGCATACAGTAGATTGATGACTAGGGATGTCTGATTCCTAGAATCTGGGCTGCCCCAGAACTTCACATTAGTTGTAACTTCTTGAAGTACCACTTTCCCTTCACCTTTCAGCCCTCATCCTCCACTAGAATCATCAACTCCTCGGGACAAAGACAGTAGTCAATATTTAGAGAGGAAAACATATTTTAAATGTTAGCTTGGCAGTGCATTTTTGATTTGGTGTGTAGCTTTGGCATCAATGTCTCCATCTGGACAAAGGTGTGTTCTTGTCCATTTCTACTACTTTACCTCCAACTCACACATAAGAACACTCCTGAAAAACCTTTTCTCTTCCTCTTCCCCACCAAATCATACAAGAGCACACCAAAAAAAAAAAAAAAATCTCTTGATTCTGAGTTGTTGGATATGTCCACTTCTCCCCCCAACTTTTATAAACATCCTACCCTCATCCTTAGCCAACAAGTAACAACTATGGCCAGCCCCCTTCTCCCCAGAGCATGCAGAGTAGGTACGCTGTTACAGATTATTGTTTTATAAGTGTGTGGATGGTTTTCGCAGAACAGTAAAACTGATAAAAACCTGGAGAAGTTTCTAGAATACCTGAAAGCCAGATTTCACTTAGTTTCTTTGGAAGACAATACAGATTTTGAGGCAGTTGGTATTCACTTTACAGACCCATCTCCAACCCCTTGAGCCAATCTTAAGTTTGAAAAGGTAACTTTTCAGAGAACACCAGTTTCTCCCAATCCAAAAAGCAGCTGCAAAGTGATGGCTTTCTTCTGGAAAGTTCCTCTACACTGGAAATCCAAGGTTAGGGCATTCCCATTGTCCCCATCTTACTTGTTCGTGCAAAAGGAGTTTGTTGTTGTTGTTGTTGTTGTTGTTGTTGTTGTTACTGAATTGAAAAATTTTTATAAAGAGAACTTGAGGCAAAATTTCAAAAGACCCCAGGTCTGCTACCTTGTTTTATGGCTATGGGGAAACTAGTGGGAAGCATTAAGGAGGAAATAGAGGTGAGTGTGGCACACAAAATACACAAAATACACACACACAAACAAAACAACCCATTTCCTCACTCTCCCTGGGGTTTCAGGCTTCCTCTTTATGGCTTCAGTGTGTCCACATACAAGAGGAGAGAGCAGTTCCATCTAGTTCCCAGAAGATGGCCCTGAGATTTTTTGCTCAGCAGTTTCGGGTTTTTAATTACCAGTCCATGCCCAAAGCAAAGGAGAAAGCAGCTTGGAGCCCGAGAACTCCTTGCTAGATCCTTTTCTGCCTAAGGAATGAATTTTTGACCTTGTTCAAAAACTTTGTTTTAATGGTCAAATACAGTAATTTAACACTCCTGGATGTTTGCCTGATCTAACAAATCACCTTTTTGAGCAACTTTCCACTTTCCGCTGGAGCCTCTCTATCCGTCAGTATTTGGGAGAGATGATGAAAGTTGCATTAAAACAAGAAAGAAGTCCATAGTTGTTGGTAATCTCAGAACATGCCTTCTCAATGCTTCTTAGTCCTCTAAATAACTAAGCACAAACTCCATCTTTTCTCCATCTAACATGGTGAGGCCCCCTCTCCCCAACTTCACAATCATCACAATGTTTCCTATAAAAGGAGCCATTCAACTTCCTCTTCAAAAAACATGGGATGCTTGACACCACAGTCATCAGGGAAATGTAAATCCACACTTATCACAATGGTTGCAAATAGAACTCTAGGAAGTGGCATGGGGTGGGGGTGGGGAGAAATTGGAACTCCCATTCATTGTGATATGGTACAGCCACTGTGCAAAAGCCTAAACACAGAGGTACAATATAACTTACAACATAATCAAGAAACAAAAGCATGTCCACACAAATGTGTATACATGAATGTTCCATCATTTTATTTATGATGGTCAAAAGATAGAAAAAGCCCATTGTTGTCTATTAACAATCCGATGAATACAATATAATATGCAAAAAATCATCCGTGCAAAAAAAAAATTAATGGGGTGCTGATATGTGCTACAATCTAGATGAACTCTGAAAACATGCTTTGTGAAAGAAGCCATCATAAGATGCCATGTATTATATGATTCCATTTATACATGCAAACCTACAGAATCAGGAAGGAGATTAATGAACGTCCCAGATGGTAGAAGGCAGTGACTGTGGGTGGTTGGTAACATATTCTAAAATTAGATATCGGTGATGGTTGTACATTTTGTGAACATACTAAGATTCACTGAATTATAGCTTTCAAACGAGCCTGGACATGCCCAGGATAATATTGCTGTCGAATGGACATTTCAATGTGTGAATTTCATAATACACAAATCAATTTGGACCTGGTGGCATATGCTTGTCATCCCAGCATTTGGGAGGCTGAGGCATGAAGACTGTGAGTTCTAGGCCAGCTTAGGCTACATAATGAGACTTTGTCTTAAAATTTTTTCAAAACTTGTCAGCTTGATAAAATGCATAAGTCATAGCTTAATGAAGCTATTAAAGTGCAGATTTTATTGGAGAAAGAAAGAAGCAAAGAAAGGACGGAGGGAATAGGAATGAAGAGGTCAGAGCATAAAGTAGACCTGTTGGTATAAACATTTGATTGACTTAAACTTACAGCTCAGTATCTTTTTTTTTCATTACTTATGGGGAAGGATGGAGCTTTTCCTCTATGTCCATATTTGCTCCTAGGAAACAAATACTTTACAGATAATTCATGACATTTTGCCTCCTGGTAATTCATGAAACTGTCTACCGTATCTAAGTGACTCATCTTTCACTATCATTACAGCTGCTTGGCTGTGTACTGAAAGAGCTAGCCTGCAAAGACTGGTCTTGTGGCCTCAGCTGTCACAGACACTGACTGTAGGTATAGTCACTCAGAGGCTGCTATCACCCCTGTCCCTTAGCTCACCACTACTTCATGGCTGGTAAGAACTAGCCTCCCCTGAGCAGGCCTGTTCAGACTTTCCCAGCTGACTATGTAAGGCAGAGAAGAAGGGTCAGGTGGCCCTTATACTTTAGGCTTCTTTTACTGGTTTCCCTGTGCTTGGCTTTCCTATTTTGTCTACATATCTGCTCTACTTGGCATGGCATATCCCTGTTCCTATAGAGAATGCTGGAAGAAGTTAGTCTCAGCAGTATAGACTCAACATCTGCCATTCTCCCTTCCTCACTCCAAGTCAATTCAAAGTGGATCTTATGTAAACACTGGAACTTCTTCCTCTGTGAGTGTTTCCTCTCACTTTATTTTCACAACAGCCTGTCAAGAAGGTACTATTATTCTTGCCTTTCAAGATGAGAAAATACATTCAGAGAGGAAAGAAGTTCATAAAACTCCCATAGATTTTTTTAATTTTTGTTAATTACAGCTTATTCACTTTGTGTCCCCCCTGTACCTCCCTCCTTCCTCCCCTCCCAATCCCACCCTCCCTCTTCCCCACCCCTGTCCCTCTCCCAGTCCACTGATAAGTGAGGTCCTCCTCCCCTTCCCTCTGATCCTGGTCTATCAGGTCTTATCAGGAGTGGCTGCATTGTCTTCTGTGGCCTGGCAAGGCTGATCCCCCCTCAGGGGGAGGTAATCAAAGACTAGACCAATCAGGTCATGTTAGAGACAGTCCCTGTCCCCATTACTATGGAGCCCACTTGGATATTGAACTGCCATAGGCTACCTCTGTGCAGGGGTTTCAGGCCATCTCTGTGAGTGGTTCTTGGCTGGAGTATCAGTTTCAGAAATAATCTCTGCTCGCTCTTTCTTTCCTTCCTTCTTTCTTTCTTTCTTTCTTTGACTAGCTGCTGTGTCAGATGCTGTACTTTACCAACAATCTCATTGATTCCTAAACATTCCAAAATATAGACAGTAGTATTCTATATAAAGTTAGAAACGAGTTTGGCTACAAATAATGGAGCCCCTACCTGCAGTGGGCTAGGTAAACAGGAGTTCAGCTTTATTCCATAACAAGAGCTCTGTACTTTACCGACAACCTCATCGATTCTTAAACATTCCAAAAAATAGATAGTAATATCCTATATAAGAGATGAGAAAACTGAGGTCTAGAATGATTCCATTTTTTGTTTGTTTGGGTTTGGGAGTTTTTTATTTATTTACTTTTTTTTTTGAGTCAGGTTCTCACTTAGAGCCCACAATAGCCTTCAACACAAATCCCTCCTTCCTCAGCCTCTGACTGCAGGGCCACCTGGATGGTTACATGAGTCCTGAGAGTGTCTAGATTTCTATGTGAAAGACTGCAAACTTTGAATATGTTTCTCTTCTCCTGATAAAGGTAAAAGATCATTGTTGGGTAAAGAGGTTAAGGCAAAATGATTGCCAAAACCAGGTCACAAAAATATCTTCCCAAATGTCATCAACTTGATAAACAGCAATCTTCCTTCAGAGCTCTTGTTATAGAATACGGCTGAACTCCTGTTTACCTTGTTCACTGCAGTTAGGGTCTCTGTTATTTGTGTCCAAACCCTTTTCTAAAACATAAGTGAAGATATTTTTATAAGTTGCCCATAAAACAAGTGTATATAGACATTAAGTATTTTTCCAAAGCCACAAAAATAGTAAGTGGCTGTAGCCTACTGCTAATTGCCTTTCCTATTCTCTTTTATTTTTAAATATTTATTCAGTTATTTATTTTTAAATATTTATTAGTTATTTAGAATCCCATGACCTCATGTTCTGCTTGCATGTATGCATACCTGACAGAAAAGGGCACAAGATCTCATTACAGATGGTCATGAGCCACCATGTGGTTGCTGAGAATTGAACTCAGGACCTCTGGAAGAGTAATCAGTGCTCTTAACCTCTGAGTCATATCTCCAGCCTGTCCCTCCTAATCTCTTAGTAACTGACTTTTCTAGGTTATATCTAGCTGCATAGCTGTTCCCTGAAACTTCACCTTTTCAAGGACTCCTGGAGCTTTAGGGGCCATATGACATATATGGGCTAATGGGATGTAAGTAGAAGGAGGGGTATGGTTGGCTTCCAGATCCAGCCCTCTACTTCCTCTTTCTTCATCCTACTGTTGATAATGGTGATTCATCTCTAATCATGTGGCCCAGGCTAACTAATGAAGGCCAGCGTGCCAGCATATAGAAGGAGCTTGGGTTCCTGAATGATCTCATGGCTTAGAGCTTTCCTGAATCCCATGACCTCAGATGTTTGTTCAAGGGAAAAACAAACTTTTATTTAAGCTATTATGCTTTGGTGTGTCTTGAAGTTCTATTTTCTTTTACATTTGTGTGTGTGTGTGTGTGTGTGTGTGTGTGTGTGTGTGTGTGTTTAGGCTAGAGGTTACTATTGTCTGCACTAGCTGACCAACAAACCCACAGGACCCTCCTATCTCCACCTCTTTGGTACTGAAATTACATGGATAGCACTGCACCTGGCTTTTTTTTTTTTTTTATCTGAGTGCTAGGAATGAACCACAGGTCCTCATAGTTGCATAAAAAGCACTTTATTGACTGAGCCATCTCCTTAGTTATTAAAAGGTTCAAGTTGAGGCACAGAATAGTAGTCTGGGTCACCTTACAGAAAACGGATGCCTGAATTACAACAAAATTGTTCTTCATTGATTCATTACATGCTTGGGTTATTATTAGTAAAGGATAGCCCTTCTACAACAAATTCACAAAAGAATCTCTTAGAGTAATGCAGAAACAACATTAACAGACTGTTTGGCATCTTCTAGATAAAAGCAAGAGTTCTGGATGCTATGGTAATGCTTTTCAGCATTGGCCAGCGCTCTGAAGTTCAAAGAAAACACAGCCGTGATCCAGATCTACACCCAAGATCTAGAGTTTTGCCACCTACATCTACCCACTGTTACCCCAATGCTTAGATTTTAATCAGCTTCCGCACTATACCCAGATTTGACCAGTACAGAATCAATTGACCCTGAATCTAATTAAAATTTCCAAAACTTTCCTCTGGCAGCTCAAGCATGCCTATTGAACTTTAAGCCAATGACTTTTGTAGACGAACTGTGAAAAGCAGAAAACACATTATTTACAGCCACTTTCTCATTTGATGAAGCAGTATCACTAAGCATTTCCCTGGAGTTTCGGTGTTTGCCTTTCATCCATAGAGTCTTAAAAGTGAGAGCCATCAATGTGTACATGAAAACTATGTTCATAAAAACAAAACTACTTCTAAAGCTTTCTCTAGTGAGTTCCCTACCAAATTCTTCCCAAGTATCTACACCCAACTCAAAAGTTATTTATCTTCTTTGGGGGGCCTTTCATATGGGTCTTAGCCTTTTCTAGGAAAACTGGATTCATTTGCCCTCTATACATATGAACAAAGTCTTCTGCCTTGCTAAAGAGGCATGTTCCTTTCCTAATGGGTAAATTCACACTTTCTTCTCCACAGTGTCAGTTGTGGTGTGATACCTGGCTCATGAGAAGTGCCCGGTAGAAGGGGTCACCATATGTACTAGGTGCTTGTTGTTTTTATAGTTTGTTGTGTTTCATTGTGTGTGCCTCTTAATCACTCGTTCATTATACTTGTGCCTGCAATGTGTGGAAAAAAGATTGACAGAGAAGTCTGAAGCCCAGCCTGCAATAACTGAGTTCAGACAAGTTAAATATGTTACCCATTTAGAGAGACTCAGGAACCAAACTACCTTTGTTTCTGTTCCACATACTGGCCATGAACCTCTGAGCAAGTTATTTAACCTTCCTGCCTTCATTTTCTTCAACTTAACAGCACTTCGGTGTGGTCCTGCAAATATGGATGAGATAAATCATACAAGAACTGGAGAGATACTTCAGCAGTTAAGAGCACTGAATGGTCTTCCAGAAGACTCGGGTTCAATTCTCAGCACTCACATGGTGGCTCACAACTGTCTGCAACTCCAGTTCCAGGAGACACCACACCCTCCCGGAGGCATACATACAGGCAAACCACCAATGTACATAAAAGAAAAATAAATAAGTTGTTAAAAATAAGAAATGAATTACATCAACTGGATGACCATTTGAAACATCACCTCACAGTTCTGGTGACTAAGCTATCTGGGGGGTCAGCAGGGTTGCTTCCTTCTGAGGGCTATAAGGGAATGTTCCATGCCTCTCTCTTTCACCCATTGATGCCATCTGCCTTTGTCTCCTCATGGCATCTTTGCTCTACACACTTTTTTTTTTAACGTTAAACTCACACACACACTTCTTTGTTATACTTTGTTTTGTTTAAGGGTACCAGTGATTTGGTTTAAGGTCAGCTCAGTGACCTTATTTTCAATTGATTACTTTCAAATAAGAACACTCTTAGCTATTGGGGAATCAGGCCCCCCACATATCTCTTTTGCTTATGGGCAGGGGCAAAACTGAAGTAATAACAGTATTACTGGATCACAGGTGGAATTATTATGCTTCCTAAAATCCTACTACAGTGCTAAGCCTGGGGCACACGCCTGAGCTCTCAGCATCTGGGGGCTGACACACAAGAACTGCTATGAATTTGAGGTTGGCTTGGACCATATAGTGAGTTTAAGGTCAGTATAACTTACATTGTTTGACAGATAGAAGGCACATTCTTCTCAATGGCTCATGGAACCTCTCTAAAACTGATCATGTTAAAAACCACACAGCAACTCTTTTGTTAATATAAAAATGTTTTAAGTGATTTCCTGTGTCATATCAGAACACAGTGGAATAAAAGTAGAAATCAACAGCAAGAATAATCCCACAAACTCACAATTATATGGGTAGTAAATAATACATTTCTGAATGCATAGAGCATCACTGAAGAAATCAGTGAGAAAACGAACAAATTCCTAGAATCAAACGACAACATTAGCACACAAGCAAACAGAACCCCGGCACACCGCCAAGGCAGCCTGAAAAGGAAAGACTACAGCTACAAGCATTCACATTCAAAAAGCAGAAAGACCTCAAATAAATTATTTGGTGATGCACCCAAGGCTATAGAAAAATAAGGGGCAATTCTAATGGATAGGAAGAAGTAACAAATATTAGGGCAAAAATTAATTAATTAAATAGTCACTAAAGAATAATGCATAGAATCAAAGAGCTGCTTCTTTGAGACTAACAGAGAGAAAAGATTTGCATAATAATTTCATCCCCAGTATTAGAGATGAAAAGATAGTTGATACAACACACTCCCACAGCGTCCAGATCATTAGGGGATACTTTGAAAACGTGTATTTCAAAGAAATCTAGAAATTTAGAAAAAAAAAAAGAACGCAAAAACTGCTAAGCTCAGCATGACTCACCAAAACTAAACCTAGATGATAAAAAACTTTTAAGCTGTCCCAGGACTGGAATGCGGGGAGGGGAGGAGCAGCTCTGGAGCGATGGCTCAAGGGTTAAGAGCATTTGTTCTTGGAGAGGAGCCAGTTTCCATTCCCAGCACCCACGTAGTGACTCACACCGCCCGTAACCCCAGGAGGATATGATGCCCTCTTCTGACTTCCAGGGGCACCAGGCACACACATGGTGGCGCACAGACATAGGTGCAGACAAAATGCTCATACAACAAAATAATAAATAAAATAAACTGTCCAAAAACAAACACAGCTTGAAGCAATAGTCTTCCCACGAAGAGACATCTGTGACTAGCTGGGTTTACCGCTGAATTCAACCAAACTTTTCAGGAAGAGCTGTCCCAGGCTTTTGTTTGTTTGTTTGTATTTATTGTTAAAAGAATGGCTCATGGGTAACAGCCATGGTTGACCTCTGGCCTCTGCATACATTTGTGCCACACATACACTCAAGTGTGCACACAACAACAGGGTTGATAAACTTGCCAGAGAAAATAAAGGTAAGCAGGCAAAAAGCCGTTGCTTTCTTCTTGTTCTTTTGTCTAGGTTGCCCCCATAAAGCGTGGCTCACCACTGTCAAACAATTAATCAAGAAAATCCCGTATTGAGGCACCCCAGCAGCTTCATTTTTAGTTGATTCTGGATGCAGTCAACTTGAAACCAAGCTCAGCCATCAGAAAAGATGTCTGAGAAAAGCTGCATCTCCCTACTTTATAAGCTGGTTAAAATATATGTTAGAGGTGGTGAGATAGCTCAGGACCCAAAGACACCTACAGCCAATCCTGGCGCGCGCGCGCGCGCGCGCACACACACACACACACACACACACACACACACATTCTTATATTTTTCCTTGTGAGCCTAGCCTTTAACCGCTGAGCCATCTCTCTAGCCCCACACATTATTCTTAATCCTGAATAGTTTCTAACTTTATCTTTAACATATTCTATCTGTGGAGCCATTCAGAGATAGGTTCCAGAAAATTAAAACAGTAAACTAAAGAAGAAAAACAAACCAAAACAACAACAACAGAAACCATGGACTTGAAGAAGGAAAGTAATTGGGAAATACTGGAAGCATGACATATGGGGATAGCTTTTCAACACACAAAGCATAGGTCTCATTTGAACTATGTAGAATAATAGCTTAAAATGTAGGTGTCTGAGAAATGAATGTATAGAGAGAAAAGTCCCATAAATTCCTTGTTACCTTTAAAAGCTAAAATACCATGCTATAAACCAAACCAAAAACAAAACAAAACAAAAACAGCTACATAAAAGATGAGAATGGAGAGGAGGAGGCAATCAGAAACCAGAAAAGCATGAGGCTATACAGAAATAGTAATATTCAATATAATAAGGCAGTAGTATATCTTTACATGGCCATAATTTTGTAAACTCTGTTCATCAGTTTCAGTTCTTGATGCCAAACTACAGGTGAGGAAAATGTTTAGGTCTAGGTGTAGAACAAGGTTTACAGTTTCTTTCTCAATGGCATAAATTGAAATTAAGTATTTGTTTGGGATAGGGATCATCAGAGAGATGGAGAAAAGTGGAAGCACACTCATAAAGTGAGTACCTCACAAAGCAAGAATTAGAGATAGTGTGGATAGTTGATGGAGAAAATAAGTAGCATGGCCAAAGCTTTCAGTCTACACTTGGGAGTCTGAGGCAGGATTGCTACAAGTTCAAGGTGAACCTGGACTACATAGTAAAACTGTTTGTTTGTTTTTTTATGTTTGATAAAGATTGAAATAAGAACACAAGTGTATTTTATGTTTTGAGAAAGTAAAAAAGGTTTAGAAAACAAACAGAAATACAAGTCCATATCCAACGGCAGAGAAGTCAGCACTGCTCATTATTTTGATTGGCATGATAGTTCTGTAGTGTACGTGTGCATACTGTCAAAACTTAGCAAGCTGTTTCCTTTAAACATAAGCAGTTTATTGTAGATACATGTCTTAATGAAAGACATGACATAAACAAAATGCAGTTGTATTATTTTGGAAATTTAAACGTTCAGATAAGTAAAGAGAAATTGGTGAAAATTGTTCCCCATGAGAGAAAACAGTAGGGATGGCAAAGGCAGGCAGGGGACAGAGAATGGTGTCTCATGTAAGCCTTTCTGGATAAGTTTGTCTTAACAATGTGCATATGTGTGAATTCAGATGCTCAAAGGAGCAGCTGCTGAGAAGGAAATGCATTGGCATGAAACGTTCTAGGGGAGATCTGGGAAGCATAGGAGAAGGGAGGAGTGGGCAGGGAGAGAAGCCAAACTGATCTCTCTGAGAAGTGCCTCAGGACCCAAAGCTCAGAGGACTTGCCAGACAGACAGGGAGTGCCCAAGTAAAGGTTACCCGTGAGATTACTGATCCAAAGGTCGGGCCAGCACTGGTATCCTAGGACCAGTATGGTATTGGCTGAGAACAGCCCAGAGGGATGTAGCTTAGAGAAAATGCCATATGGATCCAAAGAAGCAGCAGCTGGGGTTGTCACTCTGCTACATACCCACAACACAACCTCTTAAAGGGACATCTCTGAAGTTGCCACAGAAGGTATTGGTTTAATTTTTAAATGAATAGTTTCCCCTGTTCAGGTGAAATGAACAATTACTTTGGGAGCACTGCTTTATAGTTTCTTTTTTGTTAAAAAAAAAAAAAAGTGTTGAGTTCAGTAGTTTAAATGTATTTGGCTCCTTCTTAAGAATCGTAAAATACAGAGAGGCAGTCACTTAAAGAAAAGTTTCCATAGAATGAGTAAGTGGGGATTTATATGTGAATGCAAAGAGGATGACCTCCAGAGAACAGATGGATTCTGATACAGCAGTCCTAGAAATTACGTGAAATTGTTTGGAATACAAAGAATTCTCTAGAAATCCTCTAACTCTATACCTCTCAAGGTTTTGAAAATTTCACTTACTCCATAAGAGAAGCCAATAATAACTGATGTTCATCATGTACAGTACTCAGAGAAAAGCAACTGAAAATTGCTTTTCTTTACAATTTGGAACCAAAGAGCTATTTCCAGGTTTGTTTATTTGTTTGGTTGGTTTTGTTTTTGATCATGAAACTTACAAAGTTTTTTAAGGTAGAAGAATTTTTTTTTAAGCTCATTGGCTTGTGTTTAGCAAAGGCAAGGTTCTAGGGCCGCTTCCTAGCACCAAAACAAACAAAAGCAGAATATAAAATTCTGCAAACAAAATGATATTATAGGACCTCTCATGTACAAAACCATGTACAAAGAACAATATGTGTCCTGGGGATGGTGTAGACCAAAAAGAGAAGACAGCCTGAACCAAATGATAATGTCAATTTTGTACAAATGTACAACATGTGAAAAACAGTATGACTCTTCTCTTCCTTATAGCCCCATCACAATCTCAGCCACATCAAACTTATTAGAGGACAAGCAGAAGATTAAAAAAAAATACAGATTCCCTCATGAAGTATATAGAATACTAAAAGTTTGGGGAATTCATGGGGTGGACCCTCCCACACAAGATAGTATGGGGAAAGAAAAAAAGAAGAAAGAAAGAAAGAAAGAAAGAAAGAAAGAAAGAAAGAAAGAAAGAAAGAAAGAAAGAAAGAAAATGCATAGGGCACAACAACTATTCTGAACAAATAGTCTTCCACGCATCTAGCATGCCAGGCATTGGTCAGTCCTTGTCAGAACCTGGCTCCAACTTCAGACACTTTTATGGGCCCTTTATATATTCAAGAATGTGAACTAGCAGGGCTGGAGAGCTGGCTCAGCACTCAACATTTACTCCTGTAGAGAACCTGGCTTGTTTCTAGCACCTACATAGTGGCTCACAGCCATTTGTAACTCCAGTTCTAGGGTATCTCATGCCCTGTTCTGACCTCCTTGGACACTAGGCAGGCATATGGTACACATATGTAAATGCAGGCAAGGTGTCATACACAAAAATGAATAATAACAATAACAATAGGAAGAAGAGGAAGAGGAAGAAGAAAAAGAAGAAGAAAGTGAACTGGTACAGTCATTATGGAAATCAGTATGGAAGTTCCTCAAAAAAAAAAATGAAAAGATATACCCAAAGGACATACCACAGAAATACTGGCACATCTAGGTTTACTACTGTACCGTTCACAGTAGGCAGGAAGTAAAACCAGCTCAGATGCTTATGAACACATGAATGAGTAAAGAATAAAGAAAATATTGTACATAAATACAAAGAGATTTCATTCAGTCATTTTTTTCTCACCCCTCCATTCAGCCATTTTTTTAAAAAAATAAAATAATGATACATTCAAGAAAACAGATGGAACTGGAAATTACTGTTAAGCAAAATAAACCAGACAGAAACACAAGTGCTACATGGTATATGGTGAATCCAGATTTCAGTGTGCATGTGCATACTTGGGAAGGCAGAGACAGGCAGATCTCTGTGAGTTTGAGGCCAGCCTGGTCTACAGAGTGAGTTTCAGAACAGCCAGAACCCCACATAGAGATCCTGTCTCAAAAAAACCAAAAAACAAAATGAAACAAAAAAGTAGTTTTACATTTTTACTTAAAAAATATTAAGAAAAATTGCATTAACTTTCTACAGATGCACATACACAAGGTTCATATCCATATGCACTCATGCTATATACAATGTCCTAAAGACTTATTTTCCCACCCCCAAATTCTAAATAGTAGATATAACCAGTGTGGTTTGAGAATCACAGAATCAGTGGGTCCTAATTCCATTAAGGCCCATAGTGGTTAGCTGTCATTGCATCAGAAATTATTCCAAAACTTAACAGCTTAATTTAATAACACATTATTTCACAGTGCTTCTATAGGTTCAGCATCTGGGCATGCCTTAGCTGAGTGATTCAGGCTCTGCTTCAGATTCAAGGTCTGTCATGAGGCTGCAGTCCTGGCTGGGGCTGCAACTTCTGAAGATATTCAGGTCTGGAGGATCTGCTTCCAAGATGGCTCACTCATGGTGCTGTTGGCAGGAGGCCACAATTCCAGGTCATGTGGGTCTTTCCACGTGACTACTTCTCAGCATAGAGGTTGGCTTCCACCAGAAGAGAGACAGACGGACAGACAGAGATCTACAATGACTTTTATTGTATAGTTATCTTGTTACATGAGCCACATCAATCCTGATACAATATGGAAAGGTACTATGCCATAAATATTCAGATACAGGGATCATTTAGGGCCATTAGAATCCATTTCCAATATCATTGGATTCTTGAGAAATTACTTTCCAAAAAGCAAGAAATGTGTGATTGTTAGTCAAATGTTTAGGCCTATTAAGCAATTAAATATTTGAATCCTATTTTTGTAATTCTGACTAATCAAAAACTGCTCTTTTGGAAGCTTACCATATCGTGTCATAAGTGTAACATGTGGCTCTTTTGTTGTTACTATTATTTCTATTTTATTTGGGTCCTGGAGATGAGTATATGCCACCAAGCTTTCATGACAATAGAAATAGTAGTAACAACAACAACAAAAAACTACACATTTATAACTTGTGATATAGGAAGCTTCCAAAACTCTCCCACTGACCCTCTTTATATTTCTGAGACAAGGTCTCAAGTGTCCCAGACTGGCCAGGAACTTGCTGTGTAGCCAAGAATGACCTTGAACTGAAGAACCAGCCTGCCTGCATCTCAGGCTCAAAAGCCATCTCACAGTAAAGACAAACTAGGTTCATTCCTCTTTATGATTAAATCTGTTTCTCAAGGATTGGGCTATGCTCCGCCTGTATCCTTTACTTTGTTTCAAAAGGGTTATTTTGGCTGCCTTGTTATGACCACTTGTTATTAAGACCACCTTACAGTTATATCATTGTCTTAGGAGGTCATTATGACTAACTTGTTATGTGTATGTTCTGCTCCTGTAACCCCACCTGTTTTGCCTGCCAAATCGCTGATGTAGAAAGCCCCTACCCTTGAGCTATAAAAACTTTGTCTTCCTCACAAATAATGCTGATGTCTCAAACCCAGCCTTAGGGAGAGGTTATTCCTGCATACAGGAATAAAAAGGCTTGCTTTAAGCAAAGCAGAGTAGTCCACGCCTATAATCCCAACACTCAGGGAGGCAGAGGCAGGCAGATCTTTGTGAGTTTGAGGCCAGTCTGGTCTACAAAGCAAGCCCAGAACAGCCAAGGCTACACAGGGAAACCTTGTCTCAAAAAAAAAAAAAGAAAGAAAGAAAGAAAGAAAGAAAGAAAGAAAGAAAGAAAGAAAGAAAGAAAAGAAAAGAAAAAGAAAAAGAAAAGGAAAAAAAAAACTTACTTTAGCCTTCTACCCTTCATCCCATCACTCAGGAGACAGAGGTAGGCAGATCCTCATCAACAAAATTAGTTCCAAGACAGAGAAAGCCTGATTCTAAAACAAAACAAACAAAAAGATTGTTTTGATTAATTGCTTGCTTTAATTAATCTGGCCATGCTTTGGGTTGATGGTCTTTCTCCTCCCATCTTTGGAATTAAAGGAACTTCTGAGCCTCCTGCCTCTACCTCCAGAGTTCTGAGCTTACAGGCTGACACCACCATAACCAGTGTATGGGGGCATGAAGCCAGGCATGAAGCAAGGATCTTGTGTGTGATGGACATACACTCTACCTACTGAGCTATCTAGTGTGGCTCTTAAATATGCTGTTTTCATTTCTCGGAAAACTCCAGAAGTTTTTGTTGTTGTTTGTTTGTTTTCTCTTCAAAAAGTATTGTGGAGATAAAATGAAGGGTTTATTTAAGGGGAAAAAACTCCCCTCACCAATTGGTGTTTTATGGTCAAAAGTAAAACCCCTTTGTGATGTTCTTCCCTGTTAGATAGATTCCCAAATTGATTTTTAAAGTATCATCTTTCTCCCCAAGACTTTGAAAAGAGGCTTACTCAATCAATATAAAAACTGTGTAGTTACAAAGCATGCAGAATATTCTCATTTTGTCCACTTGGAGTTTTCTTTTAGTGAATAGATTGATTAAGGTGAAAAGAAATACAGAGAAAACATAAGAGCTAAATGTGGACTGACTTGATTTTAGAAAAGAGTAAAGTAAGAAACATCTGGAAATTAGGGAGGCATGTGGACAGCATAGCACTTCCCAGGGAGCTGCTGCTTCTAAGACAGGAACAGGAAGTTGCTCAGGCCTGCTTTCAGAATCTCTGGGAACAGGAACTGCCCTGCTCAGTCCTGGCTGTTGAATTCCCCAGGGCCATTCAGACTATCAGGCACAGATGGAATATCATGAACGAAGCATTTGCCAAATGTATGAAAACGGGGTTGGAGAGGGCCAGGGAGAGGAAGAGGAGAGAGGGAGGACAGAGGAGGGGGCGTTAGAGAGAGAGAGAGGGAGAGAGAGAGAGAAAGAGAGAGGTAGGGTGAATAAGGGGAAGAGAGAAACACAGAGACAAAGACCAAGGCCAAAGGGTGGGGTGGAGGGAGATTAGTGTTTAAGGAAATGGGCAGGTCACAAAGCTATTTCTCACTCACATTCTTGTTCTACCCTCCACCTCCCACCCTGTTCCTCAGCACATCTAACTTCAAAGAGTCCCCAGAAAAGAAATGATCGTGGTATCTGCAAATTCCCAGATTCTCTAATATCTTGCCACTTGTCATCTTATTAAGTAATTTCCTGTTTGAACAGAGATATTTATTTGTTTGTTTGTTTGTTTGTTTGTTTATTTATTTATTTATTTATTTATTTTGGAGGCTGTCTTACTTTGAAGTTCAAGGTGGCTGCCAACAAGTTAGAATCCTGCATCAGGTTCCTGAGTGCTGGAATTACAGGCACGCAGTACTTTGGTTGGCTAAACTGATACTTTAAATTATGATCCATAACAATACTAAAGAGAAATTTCCCAACTTCTCATCTTCACCATCTATTTCCAAGACAAAGCCATAAGTGTCTCTGCATTCACTCCCTCCCTTAGTGCAAAAATTAAACACCTTCTGTCAGCTGCTATTTACAAGCTCTTTAATTTCTTTGATAACACTTCAGCCAGGAGTCTGAGCTCTTGCACTTAAACTTCTGCAGAAGTTCAAAGGGGCTCTCCTGTCCCCGAGATCTAACATTTAACTTGCTGCTGCCACAAGGTATTATTCTGTTTGATAACTTGCCCTCCTCTGAGCCAGGTTCTTCTCCATCTCTGTGTAAAATAATGTGTCAAAGCCCTGGACTTTGACTATGTTCCCACAGGCTGTTAAAGGACACTGGAAGGATGAGCCTTCTTGGCCTGAGAGGAAAGAAACACAAGCTGGTCAGACAGGATCCTGGGCTTGGCCCTGATTCATCCCACCTTGCTTTACCTGGACGAAATGCTGGTGCTGGCGAGGTTAGCAGAGATGGGCATGCTCTGTGGATCCAAGATTTCACCATCTGCTATTAGGTCACATTTCGCCAAACTCAGGCTTGCTCATTTCTGAATTACTAAACTCATTATTCACTGAGTTGAAAATATGTGAGTCCCCAGTGTTGCCCCAGTATATTTTAATTTTAGGACAGACAGTTTATCAGAAACAATCACAGTCCCTGGTAAACTGTTGTGAGTGTAAAATATATATTTCTTCTTCTCTTCTTGTTCTTCTTCTTGTTCTTCTTTTCCATATTCTTTTTCTTCTTCAGATGTCAGGGGTCTAGTAGAAGTAAAGAGTACTCTAAGACCTACTAATAATCAAAAGAACGGTGTTGGCTCTTCTGTTTGTTATCAGCGCTAGGAAAGTAATTTTTCCAAGTTTCAGAAAGAATGAGAACAGAAAAAATAAAAACTATGACAGCTCTAGGCTAGTTTCCCCCTGGTTTTGGTATGTTTTCTTTTATTGTTAAAACAAAAGATAAAAATTTAAATTATTAATTATTTTCCACTTCACTTATTTTGCCTGCCATCACAAACACTGTTCTCCCGTTTTGCTGTATAGGCTCTTCTGTGGCTGTTAGAGATGATTTCTGACACAGACAGGATTTAGTGAACAAAATTAGTCTGGGAATTCTTTTTAAAAGGAAGAGAGGGAAAGAGGAGGAGATGGATGGGATAGAAGAAGTCCAGATCACCAAGCCTTTGGCAGAGGGCGAGAAGTGATGATAGAAATGGAGGAGGTTGGTGAGACTTGGGGAGAACAAGAGCTCCACAAAGACCAAACTGAGCAGGACACAGGGGTCTTGTATGAGACGGTTTCTACAACCAAGGACCACGTGTGGATGTGGCCTGGAACCCCTGCTCAGATGGGGCCCATGATAGCTCGGTGTCAGACTGAAGACCCTAGTGAGGGAAACAGGGACTGTTTCAGTCATGAACTTGATGGCTGACTCTTTGACCCTCCCCCATACATGCCAGGGAGTGACAGACTGGCTAGATCCCAGGGGAGGACATTGCAGCCAGCCCTGAGGAGACAGGATGAGCTGGGGTTGGATGGAAGGGGAGGAGGTCCTCCCCTGTTGGTAGACTTGGAGGGGGCGGGGAAGAGATGAGGGAGGGAGGGGGAGGGTGAGAGGGAGGGAATGAGGGAGGGGGCTACGCTTGGGATGCAAAGTACCTAACCTGTGATTGATACAAAAATAAATTAATTAATAAAAAAGAAAAAAAGAAAAAAAAAGTCCAGATCACAATCCAGATCACAATTTTTATCATATTTTATCATAACATTATTTTACATGAGTATCTCACAGTATTGCTCATCTAGACAATGTTCTAATATACATTGCATGCCTTTAAGGGGAAATTCTAAAATTTGTGTTTGTCTTTGTTGTTTCTATTGCTGTGCTTTGAGCTGCTGAGTATGGAACCTTTGGTCTTTGTACATACTAGGCAAACGCTATACCAATGAGCCCCAACCCCAGGCTCCAGAATTATTTTAACCTTTATTTTTCAATAAGGCACCGCTGATACTTTTTATCTTTTGTTTTTAAAAATTTTTTAAAAAAGTGCATCAAGGAACACGACCATCTAGAAATCTGAGTTTTATTGGAAACCAAGTTATTTTTTTTAAACATATTTCCTAAGGACGAAAGTGTTTTGCCAGCCCCAGGACAAGTGAGATGAGCGTCTCCCTTAGTATTCTGAGGATTACTAAGCGGTACAATGCAAGGAGGCCTCACCAAAGTCCGCTTGCCATTTCAGTTGCCCAGCTCTAAAGTGTACTAAAGAAAAACAAAATGGGGGCCGGCAGGTTTAAAATTGAGCAAGGGTGAGGAGGACAATATTATACGCTTGTATTTCTTTTACACTTGATATTCTCCCATAAGGGAGAGAAAGGAAATATGCACGAATGTGGAAGGCAGTGTTTTTAATAAAAACCTTGGCTGCCACTCTGTAGGAACTGATGCTAGTAATTTTATCTCTTCAGGGGCTTTCAAAGTAAAAGAAAGAAATTAATTGACAGGACTTCGTAAGATATTTGGGAAATGTACTGCTTTGCGCTTTGTATAATTCTGCTAAGAAAAAAAAAAAGCAAGATTTCACCCAGATCTAGTTCTGTTTTGTATTATAGTTAAGGATTTAAAAAAAGAAAAAAAGAAAAAGGAAGAGGAAAAGAGGGAATGGAGGAAGGATACTCTCAAACCCCACACTATACTACCTCACTTGCAGTTGTTGTATTGTCTTTTTTTGTAAGATAATAGCATTTTGTTGTTGCTTTTGTTTTCTCGTAAGATTTGATTAACAGTACAAACTTTGGTTACCGTTTTGTACATACTTTTCTGACACGATACGAAAACAAGCCAGCCTGAAGCCCCGCTGGCAGAGGTCTGCCGCTCGTGCCCGCTGGGAAGGAATTCCTTGAGAGATCGTGTTCTACCCTTCTGCCCTCAGCAGTTCAGCTGTGCTCCATTCCAGAGTGCATTTTTGGCTCCGTGTGACTCGATAACATTGAACCTGGCCCCTCAGAGGGCGCGTCTGAGAGATCCAACAGTGACCACGCTTGCGCCACATTCTCTGCAAGACTCGCTGCAAGGCGCTGCGGTAGAAACTAACTCAGGGTATGTCTAACACGTTCTGTTTGCTCCCGAAGGCAGGATGTAGACCAGGCGCTCTGCAAGGGTCACTGAATTTTGCAAGATTTCTCTGCCCCCGGCTAGTGGGAGGAGCCAGGGCTTGTAACTTGGATTGAAGATCATATGAAACCTATTTGTTGTGGGTATTTTTTTTAAATGTTCTCTTTTTTCTTGGAGCAGAGACTGAATCTGAGTCAAAAGCAGTCTGCAAGCATCCTGGAACTAGAACTCATTACAGTATGAGACTGCAAATGAACCGAAATAAACACAAACTCTTTATGAACCAAATCATTGCACTACACCAGTCTTCAAAGCACACAGGCTCCTGGTGCTCTCATAAATCCAAACTGCATCGAAAGGATATGCCCCCAGCTTCCACCACGGCTTGAATCCACATGCACCATATTCAGCTGCTTTTAAACCGGCAAAGTGTTATCTGCTTGACCATGCACTAACTACTGTCCAGAACTGTATTCAGTCCAGATGGCGGCTCTACCAATTCCTGACTTCCATCCTACTAAGTGTAGACGATTTTGCAACGAGGCACCTAGAAGACCAGTATCCCAACTGAATTGGAAAGACCTACTGTTTTGGAAAGTTAGTGAACCATCCCCCCCTGCATAGTGAGCATCCGAAATACCCAAGCCCTTCCCCATAATGCGCATTGTATTCCTAAGAGCACCATCGCCACAGGCCTGTCCAGGGCCATGCCTGATTTTCAGTGATCTCACTCTCATCTTTGACCAAAGGCAAATTAGGATACAAATGAACATGACTATTAGAAAAATAAGTGCTAGCATGTTGTAGAAAACTATTATATTGGGCCAGTTAGATGGTTTGGTGGGTAAAGGCCTTATGGAACAAGCCTGGCTACCTGAGTTGAATCACTGACACCCATGGTGGAGGGAGAGACTGAGTCCCCAGAAGTTGCTCTCCGACCTCCACATATACATGGTGGCACAAGTGTGCCTATACACACACACACACACACCGTTACAATATCATCATCATAAGTACATTTGTAAGCAGTGGTACTTCACTGCTTACTCAGCACAGGCAACCAAACATACAGCTGTTTCAGTGCTGCTGCCCCATGCAGACCACCACTGCATGAATGCAGTTGTTGTTCATGCATTGGAAATTAGTTTGCTCATCTTGTTGTATAAACCAGAGCCTAGGTTTCTGAAAGGGTTTAATTTTTTTTTTTTTCAGAAAATAAAAACAATGGGTGGGGAGGATCATTTTCATTTTATTCCTAGAGTAGTAAATAAAAAGTCCAATACATTTCTAACAGGTTGTTTTTATGTAGAGAAATTACGCAATTTGCTTTTTACAAATCATTATGGTTTTGTTTTTGGTTTTTTGCCATTTGAACTTTTACCTATCGGCTTTATTTACATGAGTAGGTTAGCATGAATTTTTATTGAATGAACAAATAAATACATGATACACGAGCCCTTGCAAGGGCATAAGAATTGATTCCTGAGCATTTTTATATGTACTAAGTGAGACCAGTGGCTTTCAGAGACCCTGTATTTCAAATCCTCCTAGTGATTCAGTCAAGTTGTGTGTCAGGTCAAGGCAGCATCAACATTCTTACTGACTCACTGTGCTTGGCACACAAAGAGCTGCCACATTCATTGATCCATTCAAGTCACTCAACAGAAAGGAGTATGTTCATTGCTTTTCTCAATATTAGACATTCTGCATTTTGGTAAATGGAGTGATGGCAGTTAGTTTCTTAAGATAAAACTATGTGAGAGTAAGGAAAATGGTAATTCTTTAGGGAAAAAATCCATTTACTTCATGCCCCTTGCTTTGTACCCTCTAGCCTGGGGAAGGTAGGTCATACCAAGACTGGTAGTTAGCACTAGTGAAACATCCAGGTAGACCTCAGTTGCCCCGAACTCCAGAGCCCACAGTGTACAAAACCTGTGGATAGTGCTTCACACCTGACAAGCCTCCTTTAGGCTTCAGTTAATACGTGTATTTTAAATTCCTGGAAGAGGGACTGAAGAGATGGCTCAACAGATAAGAACACTTCTCCGGCTTCCGGAGAAACCAAGTTAGATTTCCAGCACCCACACCAAGTGCCAACAAATCACAACTGCCTATAAATCCTGGGGATCTGACAGTCTCTTCTGGTCCTCATAGGCACCCACACACATGCCTCACATACACCTACAAAAATACACATACGTAAAGATGAAAATCCATATTTTAAAAAGAAAACAAATCTTTAAATCCACGAACATGAGAAGGATGAAAAGATGACAGTTGGTAGATGCTAAGTTGCCGTTAGAAAGGAGAGAGAGTTGGCATGCTACTGCACAGTAGGGACTTTGATTCTGAGCTATATACCTGAAAAAGCTGCAAAAGGTATTTTGAATGCTTTTACCATGAAGAAACGGCAAATGGGGCTATATTGATATGTCTCTTGAAGAGCTGCTCTTCAAGAGAACCAGGGATGGATTCCCACCACCCTCTTAGTGGGTCACAACAGTCTCGGGGAATCTAATGTCCTTTTCTGACCTTGTTGGGTACCAGTCCTGCATGTGGTGCACAGATACACATGCAGGCAAACTGTGCAGGAACAGAAAATTTTTAAAAAATCTTTTAAAAAAGAAATGCCAAATATATAGAGACAGACACAATTAACCTGATTTAAACTCTGCACAATGTATACATTCGCCAAAAATATCATATCACTCCAAGTATGTATACGTTTTTCAGTTAAAAATAAATTGAATTTTTAAAAAAGTTTTAGTGTAAATTACAAGAAAGAAATGTTAAATCCAGTCTTTGCTTGAAGTAAGTTCTGTAAGTTATCTATAATGTCTTGCTCTGTAGGCATATTAACTCCACCCAGAAGTCCAGGTTGCTGAATATCAAGTTCAGTGCCAAATACAAGTTACTGACTCTTGTTTGTTAAGTGTATTCTGGAGATTCTCAAAACAGTACAGGTTCTTGCCATTGCTCTTGGTTGCTCAACCAAAGTTTAGTAGGAGCCTTCTATTCCTGAAGACAACACACTTTGGTCACTGATATGGAGAAATCAAGTTGGTACTGACTAGGAATCTTCCCCCTTGCTGCCTAAGTTTCATAGTAACAAAAGATGCTGTGAGGGTAGGGAGTTGGTGGAAGAGAGTCATCAACAGTCACGTGCAGCCATCGACCCCATGAGTTACACTGACCTAGTATGGCAAGACATACCCGGCGCCACAGCCGAATGAACAGTACAGGGATAGCTAACTGCGTTCTGATTAGACTTGGAAAGAAACACATGCCTGGTACTGCAGATCTAATCAAGAAGCCATGGTGGGGGCAACTCACTGCACGTAGTAACAGACTGACCCCTGAAAGTATGCATGCCTGCTGTAAGTTAGTGCTGCTCTCAGACCTCTTCAAAGATGTCCTTTTGTACAATGCATGATGGGTAACACAGAAACTCACAGCTGGTCAGAATGCAGTGAAGTGCTCAGACACAGATGACATGTCTATGTAGCACCTCCTTGCACCAAGGCTTAGAGATCACGTTGGAAAGATTTTAAGAGCCAGAGGTGAGGGAGGAGAAGCACGAAGCAGTATCCTTTGGACTTGACAGTATTACTGTACTCATGAACTCACCCGCAGCCATGACTGCCTGCACAATTCCTACACAAGGTCAAGTCAGGCAACATTCCAGCATGAAGGGGAAAGGTCAGGAGCCCCCACCCTTAGCTGAAGGCCTGTTGACAGTTGGTGGCTTCTAGGGAAAAGAAAGTCAGTCTTTTTTTAAGGGTGTGGCCTCAAAACAGTCGACCACCTGCCAGCGGATGACCCTACAGCCTTGAGTATACATACAGCATAAATTAGGCCCAATGGGTTTTTAAAAGGGGGACAGAAATTTAGAAAGGGTTTAGAGTGGGTAGATCAGGGGGAAATAAGGGGAAGGAGTGGGGGTTAACATAAACAAAATACATTGTGTATATGTGAAAATCTCAGAGAATTAATAAAAAAATGTTATGTATTTTTAAAGAATAATTTGCTCTAAAATTCTGTGAGGGTGCTTTGTTACTTCCTAGCCTTTCTACTGTGAAATGACATTAATTGATGTTCATTAATTCTACCCAAGTATGATCACATTCTCATTACTTCAATCTGTCATCACTTAAAAATTTATGTTTTGCCCTCAGTTCAAGGTGGTGGCATCCACTGGCACCTGAGGGAGAGGTTCTGCGGATCCTGACAGACCCACTGGGGCTTCAAGGGGGACACAGCGGTGGCGGAGGAGTCTGCAGAGGGTGCAGTATCCCCGGAACAACTAAAACAAGGCAGTGTGTGTGTTGGAGAGAAACAAAACTTAGAGGCACAGCAGCGACAGGTATGGGCGCGATCACAGCTGTGGTAAACAAAGAAACAGGTCCTTGCTGAGTAGGGACAGGCCTTAGCCCGGGAAGCATGATAGTCACCTGAGAGCTGGCGGGGCAGCTGGCCACGAGGGTAGGAGGTATGCAGCGGCCTGGAGTTCTCACGGATCCTGCTGCAAGCTCACCCTGACTCCGGGCATTAGCAGTATTTACGGTGCTTCCGAAACCAGAAACCTTGAACCAGACCGATGACTGCTTGCAATAAGTATTTGCATTAAAACTTTTTTTGGGAAAAAAAATAATACTATGTGGCACACGGCAGTTTGCAATGCCACTTTGATGGATGAATGTGCAATGGAGAAGTGAGAAAGAGGGTAGAACATAGAGGCAGAACCAGAGACACCGTGAGTAGGATGGTGTGGTGTGCCTGGAGCTCACACAGGCTCTGTCCCCAAAAGGTGCTTCCCAGCTCCACAAGCATACCGGCTGTGAACATCAAAAAGATATCAGAGATGAAGAACAGTTCATGCTGGAAAGACCTCAAACGGTCTGTGCTACTGCTGGAAACCATGTGGAAGTCCATGATCCACGCTGCCACTGCCTGTTGTTATAGGCTAGTTGGAAGTCCATCATTCATGCTGCTGCTTAAGCAAGGAAGCTTCCTCTGCAGTGGTATCGATGACTGCAGACTCATAATTGACAATGAGAGACTGCGACTACATTTTCCCCTCCCCTCAGGCCCCCAAAAGAAACAGTTCAGACAAGAAGCCATTGAAGAGAGTCCTTAAAAACTGTGATAGAGATGTTGGAGTGCAGTTCTTCACAGTTGATGGCTTCTGGCGGGGGGGCGGGGGGGGGCAGGTGGGGAAGGAATCAGTTACCTTTAACAGGCTGGCCACTGGGAGTTTGTGCTCCAATGAGTATATGGGCAACACAAATTGGACTTGGTGTATTTTTTTTCCTTTTTGGGAGAAAGGCCAAAGGTGGGAAGGTGGACCTGGGAGGACTGAGAAGCCAGTGTGATTGAGGTACATTGGATGAAATTCCCAAATAATCAATAAATGTATTATGTTGGAAAAAATGTATAGTTTGCATAAGTCATTGCCAAATAAAGGTTTAAGATGGAAATGATTGTTCCCACTGTCTGTTCAATTGTCAGTCAAGCATTCAGCCTCCCTGGAGTTTTGGCCACTGTAGATATCAGCAAAGACACTGATAGAATGAAAATGATAGCCCTTTCTTCAGTTTGGACACCAACACATTGCATGATTACCTCATTCCATACCTCATTGTTCTCCCAGGTATGGAAAGAAACTTGGCTCTCCATGCTTTCTTATTGTCATAAATTCAGAACAAGTTGATTCATTTGAATTGATGAATCAGAAGATCTCAACTTCAGAGACAGCTACCCGAGGCCAACAAAACCATTTATTATATTACAAAGTTAAATGATCACTATTTTTTTTAAGAAATTCTGATTTCTCTGCCAATAGAGGTATGCAAGAATGGACAGCACACAATTATAGTGATAAGGTGCATAAAATGCAAGTTTTCTTTTTTCCTGTGCCTGCCCTAGCTCCCGAATAACAGAGACCTTTATGTTTATTAGAAGCTCCAGGCACTATAGCTGGGCAGATACTGAACTATGCTAACCTGACTATGCTGGCCTGGCATACTTCTCAGCCATGTGGCCTGTTACCTAACATCTTAGTCTCCCTCTGGCTGCTGATTCTTCATTCATGTTCTTAAGGCAACTCCTCCTCTCTCTCTGATGCCCACCTCCTAACTGGGATCAGAAGTCCCACCTTAACTCTCCTGCCCAGCTATAGGCTGTTCATCTCTTTAATCAACCAATCAGAAGGTGATGGAGAACAATGTTTATACAAGATTGGGACCGGATATGTTTCATTAAAATGACAATTCCAAAGTCAGATCTCCACCAACACACAAATAAGCATTTTAATAGTACAGAGACAATCTTTACAGAGTGTACAAAAACATTATCCCAACAAAGATGTCAAATGACTGCAACAATCAAAACCTGGACACATATGGTCAAATTGAACGGCAAGAAGTAGCAGCTAATGCCACTGAAATGGGTGTTGTTTTTAATCAAATCATCTCCCCTACCTCACATTTATCCCCCTCCACTACATCCCCAAAGTAGAATCCATCAGTTTTAGGGAACTGGGAATGATGGGATGCAGAGAATTTTCTAGAAAATATCCGCAACATCATATTAACAGTCAGTGACTTATTCCTGCATGTCTCTCCATTCCTGCTACCCACCTACTTTCTCTCCAGGCTGAGCCTGGAGTACCAAAGATGCTATTACTGGTCCAGCCTTACATTCTGCCTGGGAATAACAAGGAGAAATGTGTGAATTTCTCTAAGTCACTTTTCTGATTCAAGAAAAATAAATAAATAAATCAAGGGATCTATCTAACGCCAAAGCACAGATGAGGCTTCATCTTAAAGAGAATAGAGCTCTCCTGGTAGGCTATCTTTTCCTGAGGCAACTGAAAATAAGATCATTTCTGCATTCTGGTAAGAAGTCCTTCAAGTTGAGAATGGGTCCAGACTAACTGGAAATAAAACACATTTCCCTACACACACATTTAAGTATACTAACAACAACAACAAAAAAGAAGTACATGCTTTAGACATTTGCAGAAAATATTATATCTTATTCAAATTTCTTTTGTAATAGACAGAATTAGAGAGCTGTAGAACCTTTGACTCCTGGATTCACATTGAGTATTTTTGAACATATAATACATATGGTGGATATCATGAATAAACTAATCTGTAATTTCTATGCCTTCCTTGCTTCTACTCTTAAATTCAAGCATGTAACTAGCTCAATGTTTTAGAGTAACATTGATCACCTCAGTGAAAAAGAGTGTAATTGCAAGTGTATAGCAGAATATACAGCAAGTACCTCTCTTGGCACACACACACACACACACATTCACATGATAATCAGAGATGGGGGAAGAAGAAAAACTGATTCTTGGAGATTTTGCCCAGAAAGCCTTTCTGTTGGCTTCTCTCCCTATTTACCTTGGACAAAGATCTATTTTTCTGAGACAGCTCACTCTCCAGTGATCAGATGTTTGTACTTTACAAAGGAGATCTCTATCACAAAGAAAATGACACAAGAACGTTCGTAGTTGCATTGCAGAGTTCCAAAGCTGTGCCCCTCCTCTACCAGGCCAGAACTGATATCCAGACCAGGTTGTCGCTCACAATGCCCTTTATTTAGAGCAAGAAACCAAGATTTTAAAGCAAGCAAAGTCCTCTAAGAGTATTCCAAGTCAGACTATGATTACCTTCTCATAGAGCATGTGAAAAGTTGTACAAAATTAAACTTGTCATCTTTGAGAGCGAGGGAGGGCTTAGAGTTCTCTAGCATGTTTGTCGCTTCTGCAGTGGACCTGATTCCAATTCCCCAGCACCCACATAATTGCTCCCAGCTGCCCAGGAGATCCAGTGTCCTCCTCTGATCTCCTTAGGAGCCAGGCAGGCACATGGTATGTATACAAGCACACAGGACAAGTATTCATACACATGAAATGAAATAACTTCTTCAAAGATTTGGTAATGAAATAAAATACACCATCTTCGTAATTTACATAAGAATTCATGCTAAAAGTTATAAGACCAGCGATGATAATTATTCTTTTGTAATATTCTCTTCAGTATTACTTATTACTATATATTTAAGCCAGGCATGGTGGCATATGCCTTAAATCTCAGCACTTGGGAGGCAGAGGCAGGTGGATCTCTGTGAATTGGAGGCCAGCTTAATTTATGTAATTTGGGACAGCACACCCAAAGCTACATACTGAGATCATGTCTCAAAAAACAAACAAACAAGCCTCCCTCCCAAATATTTGCATGTTATGGAACATTAATGTTTTATTATTTGTAAAATGCATGACCCTTTTCCTTGAAAGAGACGCACACACAACATATTCTATCCTGAGCTGGGCCACCATCTCCCTTCTTTTCCCCCCAAGCACTCCACACAAACTTTTGGGATCCCCTATGGCTCAACTTTCTCATCTGTGAAATAGAACTATGGACGCTAGTCTTCCTCCACTATTCAGTGAGAAGTAATTAATTTTGATAAGTGCTAATAAAAGACTCTTTGAATCTGCAGACAGTTATTATACAAACAAAACTGCATTTGTACACAGCTGGCCATGAGTCATGGGAGAAGGGATAGATTCCTGTAAACTGTACCTCCTGTCAAGACCAGGAAGTGCAACTCCTTTCTGATGGTGCAAAGTCTTTAACTGTGTCTAATAAGATTATATCATTTTATGTTAGAATATAATATTATATATAATTCTAAACTTCTAAGTTGACAAATTTTAATAGGAATAGGTATGTTTCATAACATGCTTGTTTAGTATAATATATTTAAATGTAATTTCAATATAATTGTAAGCATGGAGTTATTTTATATCTTTAAACTATCTTTGAAATCCATGAATATTTTAGACTCACAACACATCTTAATTTGGACTAGTCAAGATTGAGTGTCCACCAGTATCTAAAGCTAGTGGCTCCCATACTGGAGTGAAAGTGTCGTCCATTGAACCATATATCTTTATTTGCTCTTGGATAAACAGTTTTGTAGAGTTGCCTTCATCCTGTTCACGCTCTGCATGGTAGGGCTTCGGAGATAATGATTTGAAAAGTCCTTGCTTCCAGCAATTCTCAGAAGACCAGCCAGGCAAAAATCAGAAAACATTCCAGAGTTGGGGAAGTCCCTCACTTCTTCTCTTGTTCCCTCAAAGGGATGTCTTCTGGCATCAATGGCAAGTTCCTTCTCTATTTGTTACCGTGACCCCAGAATATACTTGATGTTTCACAGGAAATATGTAGAAATACTATGGAGTTAGCCTTAATCAGACTTCATCACTCCAAACCTCCACTTTAAAACATTCTGTCAACCTCAGTGAAGTAAACCAAATGGTGCTGTTTGGACTATTTCATTTCATCTGAGGAAAGAAGGGTTGGAGTAACTGCCATGGCTGAATCTGCTTGTTGGATGTTTCCTGATTGATTAGGCTTGTATGTGTACAGTGTTTTCCCTTTTAGGGGGAGGGAATGGTGTGTGTGTGTGTTTATTAACATTACCTCAAAAGTATGAGGGACATGTATCATTGTTGATCTGAACCTTTACTTCATTTGTTTTAGACAAATCCTAACTCAGAACTTGAGCCACACTATAACCTTCCTTTACTTAATGGCTGCATAGTACCCAATACTGCACAGAGGTACGTTTTATAGAGGGCCATGTTTTCCATTTCACTCTTTCCATTAATCTTTGAAAGCCTCTGTCCTTCCTTGTTCATTTTAAAATTTCATGCTAAAGCCAGCCTGTTTCCACCCAGCCTCAAGCAGGAATGTGTCTTAGGATTGCCCAGTATCCTGTTCTGAGTTCATGATGTGTGGCTTTCCTCATACGAATTGTGACATTACCTTTTGTCTTTCTGTACTGGTGTCAAGGCATCAAATGTTTATGGAATATCTAATATGAAGAAACCCGTGAACAGGAACGGGTCTAGCCTCAACACACCTGTGTCATACAGAGTAGGTCAAGGAGAATACAAAGCAGCCTTTCCACAGGCGTATTGGCTGGCTGCAGCTACTATTGTAAGGTGCCACAGACTAAGTAGTTTGAAAATAAGCACAAATCTACTTTCTTGTAGTTCTGACATTTAGAGTCCAAGGTCAAGATTCTATAGGGTTGGCTTCTGGTGAAGGTTCTCTTCTTAGTCTGTTGAGGGCCACCTTCTCACTGGCTATTACCCACACCTCTGTTCCTTGGTTTGTACACCTGTAAGAGTGGTGTTTCTTCTCATAATTCATTCATCACACCAGAGGAGGGCCCTACCTCAAGTCCTCGCTTAAAGCTGGTTTGTCTTCCTCTTAAGAGGCTCATCTTTAGCATTTGAACTTTGAAGAGGAACACAAGTATTAAATACAAAACAAAGGGTCTCCACGCAAAGACAGGTAGGTCAGGAAGTTTGCTTATGAGACTACATCTAGGGTAACTATTAAGACAACCTCTCTGCTCAGTTCCAACTGAAATCATTCATCAGGAGCCAAAGAGCTTAAATAACTTTCATATATCAAGGCAGCTATTTCTGGCCTGTCTCTCACCCTGGCATTTGGCTCATGTGACCTTCACCTCTCTTTGCTGAGCTTCAGCCCTACATGTTGATCTGCCTTCTGAGCATCTCTACCTTTGTGACTCACAATGTCTAAAGTTCATCATGTCTGAAACAGGATACACTATCTTCTTTCCCTTCACTCATTCTTGCTCATGTTTTTCCAAACTCTCTTGGAACCAACATCATCCACTCAACTATTTTAGCTAAAAGCTTCTCCCTCCTTCCTGAATCTAATCACCTAAAATTGAAATCACATCCATGTTTCTCATCCTTGTTCCCATCTCGCAATTTATTCTGCATATGTCTTAGTTTGGACTATCATTATGTTTCTCTTAAGTGGCTAAAATATAATGGTTATATTTTTATAAGACCATGCTTTCAGCATGGCATGCAATGTACATGTACTGTTTCATCTCCACTATTATTATTTAAATCTACAGATGAGAAAGTCAGATCATCAGAGAAAGTAAGGAACTTGTGTAAGCACACAGCTTTAACTTGCAGCAGCTGAATCCAGAACTTGTCTTTCATCATGAACCTTTTTAGCAGTAGCTCATTTTCCTCTAGACCACTCACTTTCACACTGTCCTCTGCCACCTTCTGTATAAAAGCAATTCTAGTATTCTCACCTCCTAGCTTCAACTCCTTTAGCAGCTTCCTTTTCCTAAAATGTTAAACTCTATGAAACATAAGACCTCCAGTCTTCCAGGTGATAGACCCACCTTTCTCTTCAAAATCACCTCCTTTTGCTTCCTTACCTCAAAAAACATTTTTTTAATGCTCTCAGCTCTTTACTGTCTCAGGATATTCCATCGCATGCCCGTAAATACCATATTTCTCTTCATCAGTTCACTACAGCTCTTGCATTCATGATCCTGTTAGATGTGCTCTGACTGATTGGATGTAGATGTGCAGAGTTTTGTCTTCTTCTGGGGTCATTGTGAAACTGGATTTTCTATGTTTCTGTGTGAGAACCCCAAGACCAGGGCCCCAGGAGAACAAGCCTCTAAAAGAACATTCACTAAGAAAAAAACTGCATGGTATTGGCATAGAAACAGAATAGTGGATCAATGGAACTGAATGGAAGACCCAGAAATGAACCCACACACCTATGGAAACTTGATTTTTGACAAAGAAGCCAAAACCATTCAATGGAAAAAAGACAGCATCTTCAACAAATGGTGCTAGCCCATCTGGATATCTGTTTGCAGAAAATGAAAATAGATGCATATTTATCACCTTGCACAAAGCTAAAGTCCAGGAGGATCAAAGACCTCAACATAAAACCAGACACACTAAACCGGTTAGAAGAAAAAGTGAGGAAGACCCTAGAACTCATTGGCACAGGAGACTTCTTCCTGAATAGAACACCAACAGCACAGGCTTTAATATCAACAATCAATAAATGGGACCTCATGAAACTGAAAAGCTTCTGTAAAGCAAAAGATACTGTCATCAAAACAAAACGACAGCCTACAGACTGGGAAAGGATCATTACCAATCCTACTTCTGACTGAAGGCTAATATCCAGTATATATAAAGAACTCAAGAAGTTAAAAAGTAAGAAATCAACTAATCCAATGAAAAAATGGGGTATGGAGCTAAAAAGAGAACTGACTGTAGAGGATTATAGAATGGCAGAAAAACACTTAAAGAAATGCTCAA
>CM053766.1:22467713-22511079 GCA_028658305.1 Pachyuromys duprasi | reverse complement strand
CATGCTCCTGTTCTGTTGCTTGTTTTCTCCTCCGCTCAATGTCTATCCCATTTGTTCATTCAAACAAGCATTGATCATACCAACCTGGGTCCTCCTTCTTGTATATCCTCTCTGGGTGCGTAGATTTCAGCTTGAGCTTCCTATCCTATAGGTTTATATAAGTGAGTATATACCATATGTTTCTTTCTGCTTTTGGGATACCTCACTTAGGATGATCGTTTCCAGGTCCCACCATTTGCCTGCGAATTTCATGATTTCCTCCTTTTTAATTGCTGAATAGTATTCCATTGTGGCAATATTTTTTAAATATTTCTTATCTGTATTTTATTTATTTCCTTCTTGAGTACGCATTTTAGATACACTTGAAAGATCTTAAAGAAGACAGAAATAATTTCCTAGTTGAAGTCTAAGAAAAGAAGACAAATAGCTAAGTAAAATAACAACAACTCAGAATTCAAGGAAGACACAGAAATGCTGAAGAAAACCAAAACCAAAATGAAGTGGCAAGTGAAAAGTTGGAAGAGTCTAGTAAAATGCTTAGTGGAAGATTTACACAAGAGCAGACCACATAGAGAACAAAGTACCAACGTTTCAGACTCCCACCACCAAATCCACTCACCTCGTCACCTACCTGAGCCCATGCCCCACCCCCCTCCAGATGGAGACCACAGACTCACTGTGCCACTCAACTGACCACCACCCCATCCCCTCTACATGCCTACCCACTGCCTGAGAACATTCCTCCCCAGACTTCTGCTGGCTTGGCTGTGAGGATCTTCTAGTGCTACACAAGGCCTCCTCCTGGGCTTAGCAACTCCACCTAGTCCTAGCTGACCTGAGAACTTTTCTGAATTAACCCCGTCGGTGGACTTGGAGGGGGCAGGGAGGAGATGAGGGAGGGATGGGGAGAGTGGGAGGGAATGAGGGAGGGGGCTATGCCTGGGATGCAAAGTACCTAACCTGTGATTGATATAAAAATAAATAAATTACATTAAAAAAAAAAAACCATTAGTATTGAGCTGCCCCAAGGCTGAACCCTAAACCACATTCAGCTGCTCTACAACCTGGCAAGTTGTGGATAGCAGCAGCAGGAGACCCAAACAAAGCAAAGGATATAACAATTCACAAAATGAGAAACACTACCAGTGACCTAAATGCTTTTGTCTATCACAAAAGCACAAACTGACTGTCTCTGTCCCCATCCATATTCAGTATATTGCTCAAAGCCTTAGTTACTGTAAGGAGGAAAAAAATAAAAGAAACACAAGAAGAAAAATAAAAGTCAAAGTGTCTCTACTTGCAGATGATTTGTTCTATATATAAAAGACTCTAAAGACTCTGCAACAATACTTCAGACACAGATAACAATTTCAGCAGCATACAAAATTAAAAATCAGTAGCTTCCTTAGATGCCAATGACAAACATGCAGAGAAAGATTTCAGGAGAACAATCCCATTCACAATAGACTCAAAGGAATATCATGGAGTAAAATTTGTGAAGGGGGTAAGAGGACTCTATTATTAAAACTCAAAAGTTCTGAAGAAAGAAATTTGAGAAAGGAACTAGAAAATGGAAAGACATGTGCTGATGGATTAGTATAATTAATACTGTGAAAATGACCATTCTAACAAAAGCAAAATATAGATTCAATACAATGCCAAAGCCCCATGCAATTTTACACAGAAGTAGAAAAAAATATTTTAAAATTCACATATAAGCACATATGTAGCCACAGAAATCCTTAGCAAAAAGAATCCTCCTATTAGTACACTATAACTGAATTCAAGTTTTACTACAGAATTATTATAATAAAAACAGCATGCTATTATCACAAAATCAGACATATAGAGCAATGGAATAGAACAGAGAACCCAGTCTCAAAGGACCACGTAACTACTACTGCCTGTACTTTGAGATTTCACCTCACCCCAGTCAGTATGGCCATTATCAGGAAACTGAAGGGCAGTAAACGCTGTTGAGGACACGGGTGGGGCGGGAGCAGAGGAATCCTCACTATTCTTGGTTTGGAGTGTAAGGTAGTGCAGCCATGATGGAAATCATTGTGAAGACTCACCAAAAAGCTACAAATCTAACTACCAACTGATCCAGCTATTCCACCCCTGGACATACCCCCTAATTACTCCAAATCCTACTACAGAGACACTTACTGATCCATGTTCCTTGCCAGTATACTCACAGATGCTAGAAAATGAAATATGGTAGTTTGACTAAAAATGCCACCCCCCTCCCCCATACGCTCATATATTTGAATGTTTAGTCATCAGGGAGTGACACTACTGAGAATTAAGAGATGTGGCTTTGTTAAAGTGGGTGTGGCCTTGTGGGAGCAAGTTATGGAGAAATCAAGCTCAAACAAGCTAACCTGTGTAGTGCTGAAGGCGCTATGTAGGCTGGGAATACTACCTCATGGTGAACTCTGCATCCTACAATACCGCAAGATGTGCTTAGTGATGTAAGAGTGGCACAGCTGTTAGAGGGGTGACCAGCTGCTCTCTGATTGGATCTGAGAGCTGCTCCACAAGAGGGAATTCATGTCTGGTAAGGTAAACAAAGTCAAAAATTGGTGGCTGATGAATCCTAGGCTTTAGGGAGAAATGTGCTACTCCCGTTTAGCTCAATGAACATGGCACCAAACGGTCTTCTAAATTTTATGCTTGTTTCCATAAAAAAAAAAAAAATTCTACTGTCTTCAGTTTTAGTCAATGAAGTTTCTTTTTGCAATGAATACTGATGAATGTAGATAGTAGATACTGATAAGCGATAGTTAAATGCTCAGCCCTAAACAAGACATTTGTACTATCCTTTCTAAGGCTGAGGGAATATTGTAGGTGATGGGTAGAAAGAATGTAAGAACCAGAGTCAGGATTCTGGGAATATCACAGCCATTGCAAGCATGATCTCACATGCAACTAAGGCTGCCTGCACTACAACTGCACAAGACTGGGTCTCTTAGGAGTCACTCATGGATTGCGGGAGGGCTCAAGGGGTCCTCGCCCTCACTACTACGGAACTACTGGCTTCTGATAGTTTCTGGGGAAGGAGTAGTCTGTATCATCAGTTGTGAACCCATAGATGAGGCCACTGGGCTCCAATAGATAGTTCCAAACTCCTGGTCACCAAGATGGCCCCCTCAGTGGGTCCACAAAATAAAACAAGAAGTCATAAATGTGGAAAAGAATAAGAGAAGAGGTGGACTGGGATTAGATAAGATAAGAGAGAGAGAGGGTGAGAGTAATCAGAATGTTACATACAAGTATGACGTTGTCAAAGAAAACAGTGATAAAAGTTATTTAAAAATATAAGTTAAAATAAAATATTCCCCCAGTATACATACTAAAACAATCTCTAGAGTTTATGAAAAATGTGCTATTTCATAAAGCCTCACAAATGTAGTACTTCCTATCCAAAAATAGTAGAGGAATTGTTAAATATGCCTAAGAAGTATTGAAACCTCTTAGTTACAGATATGTACTCATGAGGTTATGAATGTGCACATTTATACCGAGTCATATAAAATATGAAGCACACAGAGCATATGTGTTCATCCCGGTGCCCAGCGTTCTGTGCACAAAGAAATTCTCTGTTCTGCACAGAGCCTGTCACTAACTCACTGTCTGAATGTGCCATGCTTCCGCAGTCTTCAAATGCTGGTGTCACTGGACAAACCCATCATTAGCAAGATATTTGGAGAGTCTCATAGACTGACCATCTACCCTCCTGGTAATGGTAACATGAAATGTGAGGAATGTTATCTGTTAATCTGGGTGATTTTAAGTTTGCCTGTGTGTGGGTACAAACACCACATTCACATGTATATGGAAATTGGGAACAGAGCCTGGATGCTTCCATTCACAGCATTTCAATGACATTAGATGTAGTGGTGTTTACATCCACTAAAAGTAACTCTGTCCCCAGAGGTGGAGTTAGAATAAGAACTTCAATTTTCAAAATTTACCATGAATCAAGATTGAATTTAAACATTCCCTCAAAGTTATTAAAACTTAAACTAATTTTAAAATTTGCTTTACCTACTTTGGGCTGAAGGCAGAAGTATTGAGAAGTCAAGGTCGTTCCCAGCTATATAACAAGGATGAGGCCAGTCAGGGCTACTGTGTCTTTAAAAGAGCATAGTCAATAGCAAAAGCGGGTCTTGAATGAGGCATTTCCTGGCACTTGTAATGTGTTACACACACACAAGAATGTTTCTGTTTTTTCTAGTCTATAAATATTCATTCCAAGATAATATCTATCTGAAAAAAAAACCCTACTAAATCCATAAGGAACTGCTTATCTTCTCCATATCTTGAAAAAAATTATTCATTCAAAGCCAAGAGGTCATTAAATAACCAGAATTAAGCATTCTGTTGTCATTTTGGCTCCCATAATACTAAGATATAAAATTGCTTTCATGAGCTATACAAACAGCAACCAACAACCATACAAATAGTATATGGTAAAAGAGAATTTTTAAAAAATGAACATATTGCCTTACTAACACAAACATACTCAAAGTCAATATTCATTACACTGCTTGCCTTTGCTGCTCCCCACCGATTGTAACGATGCATTTCAAAAGAAATCTGGATGGTAGAACATACGAAGCGTTGGGACCAATATTAAACTTGGTAGCGATGCTTAAAGGTGGTTTAAAGACCTAAGGTTGAACTATCACAAAATTAGGCTATCCTTGAAACAGAAGCACTATTTATAACATTGTTTCCGAAGGGAAATACTTTTTGGAACATAGTTGAGGGGGTCAGGTCACAACCTCCGTCCACACTTGACCGCCAGTTTAGAGAAGAGAGAAGGGGATAAAATGGCCAGGAAATTCTTTGGTGCTCCCGAGTTCTGAACTGGTATGTCTCTCTCCTGTGTTTTGGTTTCGCTTATTTTTAAAGCGAAACCGTCCCGGTGTCCCGGTGTTATAAAAGTGACAATACAGAAGGTAGAATTAAGGAACTGCTGTCTCTATGATCTTAGTTTGTCCCATACTCACTGACATGAGTTTGGTGCATAATCTCTCACAATTTTCACACATGTGTATGAGTGTTGGTCGTTCTCATCATATTCATATTAAAAACTCCCTTCCTTTGACGTAGAAGGTGATCCGAGCTCTTTTCTTTCCTTCTGTCTTTTTTTAAAACATACATCATAGAAATAGAATTTGCAGATGGAAGTGTGTATGTATTTGGTACTTGACCCATATAGAGAGCATTTGCCCTATCAATGGACCTTTAACAATTTACTTACACTTTAATGTGAAATAAGTGTTCACTCACAAATTCACCAGTAATGGACAGACTTGAAAGGAAAAAATGTTAACACTATTATTTAAATTCACTAGTTATTGGTTCACAAATGTGTTCTAATTATGATAAAAAATTAATGTTTATAATGTTTTTGAGCAGTTATATTAACTTCATATGTGAAAATGCTGTTTCTTGTTAGCTTTTAGGCCATTGGGTTTCTTTCCCTCCTTTACTTGTAATAATTGTGTTCATTAGTTATGGTTGGGTATTTGACATTTGGACTATGAATACTTTTCCTGGGTTTTTACTGTCTTTTCATGTATCACTTTTATATTATATAAATACTTAAGTATTGTGTGATATTTGGTTTTCTAAGTTTCATGTTATTTACAAAAAAGTTTTACAATCAAGAATTTCAAAAGTAATTATCTCTGCACTTTTTAGGAGCTTGGGCCATAATTTTTCTCTAGTTAGAACTTTGATCCACATACATTTACCCTCAAAGTGATTTGTCAATTGTTTCAATGCCATTTATGGAATTTTTACTTATTAGAAATTTGAAATTCTATCTTTTATAACTTTTTTCTATTAATGTACAACAATTGCTGTTATTACATTACATTATTTTAAGTATTTCCTTTTAAATCTAGTTTAATATCTGCTAATATAACTTTCTTCTCGGTTGTCTTCTTTTCCAAAACTTTCCCAGACCTTCTTTTTATATTTTTGCACTTCCTTTAGTTGACATTTCTACTGACCTTAAAAACATTTTTTCCAAAATATTGTCTTCAGAATTTAATTGAGATTTGTAAAACAATTCAAGGAGAAGTTATAATCTTGTAATATTAAATCTCACTCTAAGGTCTTTATTATATGGGGTTGGAGAGATGGCTCAGTGTTAACATTATTTGCTGCTCTCACAGGGACCAGAATTTGGTTTCTAGGCTCCTCATGGCAGCTCACGTCCACCTATATAACTCCAGCTTCAGGAGATTTGATGCCCTCTTCTGGATTCTGTAGTCACTGCCCTCATATTCACATGTCAACACAGGGACACACAAATATACACACAATTTTAAAGTGATAAAAAACAAGTAAATAGTAAAGAATATTCATAAGATGGAAATAAGCAAAACTTATAAGTCAGAGAACTCATTGCTACCTCTACTGAACCCAACGTGTTGTTTACAATTTACCGGCAAGCACATTTCTGGATTTATTATATTTTATATAAATATAAAAATGGAAGTATTTTAAGAGCACCTTGATGTAAACACATAGATTATAATGAGAACTTGATGCAATTAGTAAAATTTTTATCAAAAGCCTTTCCTTCCTCTTAAAAGAGGGATATTATTATCCAACAGCTAAATACTTTGACTATATATCTGAGTTAAAATCTAAATTTCATGAATTTTAAACTGTATGAAAATGCACATCAAGGTAGCACAAAACATCTGTCACATTCATTAGGATAGCTAAGATCACATTGACAAGGATATAATAAAATTATTATAAAATTATTCACCCATTTCTCAGTTCTTTAAAATATTAATGAGAAAATTGCCATATGACCTTACAATTTTACTGAAATATAGTAGAGATTATTAAAAAATAACATGTTTACAAAAAAACTTAAGTATACATTTTTATGACATTATTCATAAAATCAGAATTGAGATAGCCTAAATATTGGACATGTGTTGAACAGATAAAGAAAATGTTACAAACAATGAGATACTATCTGTCTACAAAAAAGAAACAATGTTAGATGGGCATAGTAAAGATGCTTGTCATACTGTTGAGGCAGGAGGATTATAGTTTTAGGCCAGTCTGTACTACACAGTAAATTAAAGGCCACCTTGTATTGAGTTCTGGGTTAGCTTGGGCTACACAGTGAGACACTGTCTCAAACAAACAAATAAAAGAAAAAGACTGTTAAAAAGACACCTCCACCAGATAGCTCACAACTACCTGTAATTTCAACTCTAGAGCAGGTAATGTTTTCTTCTGGCCTCTGCAGGTACCTGCACTCATGAGCACATACCAACATGTAGACACATATACATAATTTAAAATAAAAGCAACCTTTAAAAAAAAGGGTGAACTTTATAGCATACTACATACTTCTATATGCATACATGCTTTATGGTCTTAGCTTATTCTCTTTCAGTCCCAATTTCTTAGGTTTAATTTTTTTATTTGAATGTATGTATGCCATTCTACACATGTGGAAGTCAGAAGACAACATGGAAAAATCAGTTTTCTCCTTCCACCATGTAGGTCCCCAAGGATCAAACTCAAAATGTCAGGCTTGGTGGCAAGTACCTTCACCTATGCGCCACCTTCCAGGCCCCTCAACTTCTCATTTGGGTATCTTGTATGGACAGTCACTGATGACAAAAACTCCTCTAATAGGACAGAAAAGCTCCTGTTCATAATTAAAAATCAAAGTTAAGGTGATGATTTTCCACTGTAATTATAATAACCACCACTTGTGATATATAAATCATTTAATGTCATCCTAGGCACAGAGAAAGCTCTCAGGTTATGGTATTTATTGCCTTAAGTCCCTTATGCACAAGAAAAGGAGGAAACAAATTATCAAAATCAGAAATGAATAGGGAAGCATTGCAACAGATTCAAAGAAATTCAGACTATCATAAGACTATCTATGTTAAAAAAAAATAAAACAAAACAAAACCTGTACTTCACTAATTTGGAAAACCTAAAAGAAGAAATGATTTTCTAGAGGCAAACAAACAACCAAAATTAAAGCAAGAAGAGATCAACAATGTAAACAGACACATATCAACGATAAGACTGACATGGTAATAAATGCCTTCCAGCTAAAGAAGTCCAAGGTCAGACGGACTCACAGCAGAATTCTACAGATTGTTTCAAAAACAATCTGTAGTCATGCTTTCTTAATTTTTCTTTTGATGTTGGGTTGGTGAAGACCTTTTCCCATTTTGTTTTGTCCTATTGACAGTGTCCTTTGTCTTACAGAAGCTTTTCAGTTTCATGAGGTCCCATTTATTAATTGTTGATTTTAGAGCCTGAGCTGTTGGTGTTCTGTTCAGGAAGTTGTCTCCTGTGCCAATGCTTTCAAGGCTCTTTCCCAGTTTCTCTTTAAAAAGATCTAGTGTATTTGGTTTTATATCGAGGTCTTTGATCCAGTTGAACTTGAGTTTTGTGCAGGGTGATAAATATGGATCTATTTGCATTCTTCTACATGCACACATCCAGTTAGACCAGCACCATTTGTTGAAGATACTGTCTTTTTTTTTTTCATTGTATGGTTTTTGCTTCTTTGTCAAAAATCAGGTGTCCATAGCTATGTGGGTTTATTTCTAGGTGTTTGGTTAGATTCCACTGATCAACCTGTCTGTTTTTATGCCAATTCCATGTGTTTTTTATTACTATTGCTTTGTAGTACAGCTTGAAATCACGGGTAATAATACCTCCAGAAGTTCTTTTATTACACAGAATTCTTTTAGCTATCCTGAGATTTTTGTTTTTCCATATGAAGTTGAGAATTGCTTTTTCAAGGTTTGTAAAAAATTGTGATGGAATTTTGATGGAATTCACATTGAATCTGTAGATTGCTTTTGGTAAGATGGCCATTTCACTGTGTTAATCCTACCAATCCATCAGCATGGGAGATCTTTCCATTTTCGGATATCTTCTTCAATTTCTTTCTTCAGAGACTTGAAGTTTTTGTCATGCAGATCTTTCACTTTCTTTATTAGTGTTACACCAAGGTATTTTATATTATTTGTGGCTGTTGTGAAGAGTGTTGTTTCCCTAATTTCTTTCTCAGTCTGTTTATCATTTGTATAAAGGATGGCTTCTGTTTGTTTGTTTTTCTTTTTTTTTTCCAGTTAATTTTGTATTCAGCCACTTGGGTGAAGGTGCTTATCAGCTTTAAGAGTTTTCTGGTAGAAAATTTGGGGTAACTTATGTATACTATCATATCACCTATGGCTAGAAATACATTTGACAGAGGGCTAACACCCAAAATATATAAATAACTCAAGAAATTAGACACCAATAAGCCAAATAACTTAATTTAAAAATGGGGTTTCAGAGCTAAACAGAAATTCTCAACAGAGTAATCTAAAATGGCCAACATTAAAGAAATGTTCAGCATCCTTAGTCACCAGGGAAGTGCAAATCAAAATGATTCTGAGATTCCATCTTACATCCATCAGAATGGCTAACATCAAAAACTCAAGTGACAGCACATGCTGGTGAGGATGTAGAGCAAGGGGAACCCTCCTACGTTGCTGGTGAGAGTACAAATTTGTACAATCATGTTGGAAATCAATGTGCTGGTTTCTCAGAAAACTGGAAGTAGTTCTACGTCAAGACTCAGCTATACCACTCCTGGGCATAGACCCAAAGGACACTTGTTCAACTATCTTCATAGCAGCCTTGGTAATGGCTAGAAACTAGAAACAACGTAGGTGTCCTTCAACCAAAGAGCGGTAGATTTGCATAATGGAGTATTACTCAGCTGTTTAAAAACTCCAGGTGTGTGAAGGAGAGGGGAGAGGCTGGGAGAGAGATCCTACTCTATAGGTACATGCTCAGTCATATTCATTACTGCTGTATTCATAATAGCTAGGAAATGAAAGTGGCCTCAATGAACTTCAATGGATGAATGGATAATAAAAATGTGGTGCATACTCACTATGGAATGCTATTCAACTATAAAGAAAGTTGAAATCATGAACTTTGCAAGTAAATAGCTATAACAAGAAAAGATCATACTGAGTGACACAGAAACACAAACATCACATGTTCTCTCCTAACTCCAAATCATCAGATGTGAGTACATAGCCAGGAGTAACTGCAGAAACAAGGAAATGAAAACATCACCATTGCCAAGGTGGAGGAGTGAGCAAGCAATAGAGAGGGCAATAGCAGGATATGAGTGAGCTGATTGGTGGAATAGGGAGAATTGGGGGCATGGAAATCAGGGACAGGAAAAGATAAATCTAAAGGAAGGAGGAGGGTAGGATAACAGTAAGGATTCCTGAGTCATAAGGGACCGTATTATTAACCATTACCTTAAAATGTAACACACATAAGTCTTTGTACAAACACACACACACACGTATGCGTGTGTGTTTAAATGAAAATTTCCCATCAGGGCTGACAGTGCTTCTCTTTAAGAGCCAAAGATAATCTAACAACAACCCTAACAGTAGGCATGAGAAGCCTTCTTTTGAGTTATTGGTCAGGGTTGTCCAAGAGATTCTCAGCACATTCCCACACCTAAGTAAGGTTCAGGGAACAATGCAGAGGATGGGGTGGAAAGAGTGTAAGAGCCAGAGGTTTAGAAAGTTTCTTGTGAGACTGTGACGCCTAATAATGTCAGACACCGCGCCCATAAAATTTCACATGCCTGGCTGCCTACAATGAGTGCAACAAGGACAACAACATTAGACATGCTAAAGTGCACGGGGAAAAGACCAAAACGACTCAGCCCAAAGCAAAGAACTACAGGCAACTAAGGAATGCTGAGAATGGAAAGAATAGTCTTCTCCAGGGAATTGGTATCAATTTGTTATTCAATATCCTGAAAACATGTATGTTAAAATATCTTATCCAAGCTGACTGATTCAATATGGCTTCTCTCAGTTTCTCATTGAATTACTTTGCTTGGCCCCAAACTAACACTAGCAATCCATTCTAATTTTCTGGCTCCTTCTCATTCTCTGGCCCATTCTATCTTCACTTGTGTCTAGTTTGCTCTCTCTTCATCCTCTCTCTGTAAAACTCTCCTGGTACAAACTTCCTCTGAATTCTATGAACTGAACTGCCTGAACAGCACTGACTAGAACTCAGAGATCTGCAAGCCTCTGTCTCCTAAGCACTGGGATTAGTGGCATATACCACCACACCTCAGTCTAAGCTTTTCTTTACCTGAAACTTGCTCCATACCAAGCTAACCTTGAACTCAGATCTGCTTGCCTCTGACTCCTGGGATTAAAGGTGTTTTTGCATTCCAGTTAGATCACTCAGAGCTAGAAGGACTTTGGATGTGACCTCTTGCCAAAGCAGCCATGCTCTGAATTAAAATTCCTCTACACCTGGATTTATGCATACAAGTAACATTCTATAGACTAATCATGGTGTATTAATGTGTAGGAGTGTGTGTGTATGTGTGTGTATATTAATAAGTATATAGTAACAATTAATGAAAAAAGGGCCATGAATGAGCTAGTGGAGGAATACTTAGGAGGCTTTAGAGGGAGGAATAGGAAAAAAAATTACATATTATAATCTCAGAAAATAAAAGAAATAACTTTTTAAACTCCTTTATGTTACAGTGAAATTCTATCTTTAAAGTATGTTTGTCTTTTCTTTGTATATAATATTTACCTTTCCATTCCCCTCCATAAAATTTGGTCATCATAATTATCAGGCCTCTCAGCTCCTCTTCATAACAAATGAAATCAGATTTACATTTACTTTTGTGATGCTTTTACATTCATCTGTATAGCTTGACTGATGTGCGCCTCATGCAGGACAAGACCCAGGCCTGTTTCTGTGCTGTCCTGATTCACCTATATTAATATGGGTCCAGACACATACCTCACAGCTCAATAATTAATTCTTGAGTGGATGAAGGGATGAATGGACATATATTAGCTCAGTGAGTGGCCATCCCATAAAAGGTGTTGTTCAGTGACGGATGGGTGTGGAAAGAAGGCATGTTGTCAAACACTACAAGTTGGCATTTTTGAGTCACCTGGGTGATTGTAAAGGTGACACCTTCTTCTCTAGACATATCATAATAAGATCCCCCACCGTGGGCAAGAAGGCCCACTTCACCCAAAAGCCATCTATCTTATTCAACCAACCACTGGGGACAGAAATTTCTTTAATGGGTCACAGAAGCCTCTCATTCATAATCAGAGATCAAAGTAAAAGTACAAATGTATTTCCTTAGTTAGATAGATAGAAACACACTGACTGGTCCAGGAATCAACAAAGCTGGACTTTAGCCTTGCCTTGGCTTTGAATGTGGGTGTTATGACAGGAAGGGAAATGGGATAAGAACAGTCTAACTCAGCGTCTAAAGATAGAGACAAGTAGAGCATAAGCAGCTGACAAGTCAGATAAGTGCTTATAACTTGAACCTCATCACAAGTCTCCTTCTGTCAGGCCTGCCTTCTCGTGGACCCATTTGTTCTCTGCTCTGCTCTGGGAAGGGGGGGCGGGGGGAGCTTGTAAGTCACATGGGCAGGTTAGGAACTGTTCTCAGCAACCATTGATCATTGGCTCACCCAGTGATGTTTCCCCATGTAGACTAGAAGTGTAGTTTATTGTCTACTGTGAACTGTTTTCATTCTTATTTCTCAAGCCGTTGCAGTATTTTTTTTCAACTAAGTTGTAATTGATAGCTCCTGGTCACCTTTTGAACTAGCCTAGTTCCCAAGATCCTATATTATATGCATGCTTCATTTTTAACCTTTATTCTTTTTTCCTTTGAGACAGGGCAAGATGTATCGTAGGTTAGCCACTAACTCTATGTGTAGTTAAGAATAACCTTAAACTTCAGTTTCCCTTGCTTCTACTTCCTGAAAGCTAAGATTATAGGTATGTACCATAATGTCTGGTTTATGCAATGTTCAGGATTGAGACCAGGGCTTCCTGAATGGTAGGCTAGCACTCTACCAGGTGAGCTACATTCCCAGGTGTGTATTTAAGATGCTAAACATACAGTTTCATGATGTGCTGTAAAATCAGCGTGTATATAACACATCCAGACTATACTGCATTGGCATCCATATACACACAGACATGTTACAACTTCATTGTAGGTAAAATAAGCTTTAGCAAGATTTCCAATCCCAATCTGTACATTCCTTCTTGAAGAAAATTTCTTTCTAAGCCTGATGTGGTGGCACTCAAGAGGCTGGGGTGAATGGATTGTGAGTTCTGGTGCACCCGGGGCTGCAGAGTGAACCCCTGTCTAAAAAAAAGAAAAAAAGGAAATCTCTTCTTCTTTTCTTTATATATTTACCACTTATCTAATAATTTCGTCTAGAAAAGATTTGGCTGCACGAGTGTGGCCCATGGCAACTCAGTCTCCAAGTGGGTACCCTAGTAAGGGGAACAAGGACTGTCTCTGACATGAACTCAGTGGCAGGCTCTTTGATTACCTCCCACTGAGGGGGGAGCAGCCCTACCAGGCCACAGAGGAAGACAATGCAAACAGTACTGATGAAACCTGATAGGTTAGGATCAGACAGAAGGGAGGAGGACCTCCCTTCAGTGGACTGGGAGTGGGGGATGGGGGAAAAGGGAAAGAGCATGGGTTTGGGAGGGAACAAAGGAAGGGACTACAGCTGGGATACAAAGTGAATAAATTGTAATAAATTAAAAAATAAATAAATATAAAGGAAAAAAAAGAAATGTCAAGGATATTGTGCTAAATACACTGAAAAAATCAATAAAATAAGTTGTGAACATTTGAGCATAAAAAAAAGATTTGGCTTTGCCTCTTTTCGCTCTGGATTTGTTCCACTCAGTTTCAGACTCTTACATATTATTGCCTTTAGATGTAATATGCTGATTTCCTTTATATATTTTACTTAGCGGCTAAACATTCCACAATTTTTTATGTATTCCATTTATGATGATTGCTACTAGTTTTAAATTGGCTTTTTGTTGTTGGTGTTTGTCGAGACAGGGTTATTGTGTGTAGCCTTGGCTGTTCTGGACTCACTCTCTAGACCAGGATGGCCTCGAACTCACAGAGATCTGCCTGTCTTTACTTCCCCAAGTGCTGACATGACAGGTATGTGCCATCGCACCTGGCTATATCATTTCAATATGCATTCTTTGGACCTTTTGTCTTGGGAGGAGGATTTTTTTTTTTTTTGGTACCCTTTTTTTCCCTCCATATTAATGCCTCTTGAATTTTTCCTGACAATTCTTTACTTCCCATCAGAATGAGTTCACTGTTTTTGTATTACAAATCATTTGGGTAAATGTAATGGTTTGAAACAATAAACATTTATTATCTCACACACCCACTTGTGTAGGTCAGGAATCTGGGAGTGCCTTATCTGCGTGGTTCTGGCTCAGAGTCTCTCAGGAGAATTGAATCGCTGTGTCTGCCAGGATGCAGTCCTCTGAAGCCTTATCTGCGGCCAAAAGATTCACGCCTAAGCAGCTCATGAACATGCCTGTAAGTTCATGTTGACTATTGGCAGGACACATTAGTTCTTATCCACACGGACACCTCCTGAGACCTGTCCTGAGTGTCTTCATGACATGGCTGCTGACTTCCTGCAAAGTAGGTCATCTGAGAGAGCAAGTCAAGAGGAAGACACCACCCCTTATGATCTGGCCTTGAAAATCACGTCTTCTGTGTAACATCCATTATGAACAAGGCACCAAGGACAGCTTAGACACAGGAGGAGGAGAGTGAGACTCAAATTTTAAAAGCTGCAATATGTGTTTTAAAGAGACAAGTATTGGGTTTTGTATGGAGGTTTTGTTTGTTTAGTTGGTTTTGTTTTTGCTTTCTGTTTGCACTTTTTCATTTTGGTTGGTTGGTTGGCATTTCGGGTGTGTTTTGTTTTGTTTTGTTTTGTTTTGTTTGAGACAAGGTTTTCTATATAGTCCTGGAACTCTGTATTAACCAGACTGGCCTCAAATTCACAGAGGTCCTCCTACCTCTGCCTCCTGAGTGCTGAGATCAAGGCATGTGCTACCATACCCAGCCCAGCAGGAAACATGCTTTAAAATCATCAGAAAACATAATTCAAATCTTTTCACCAGTTGGCAAATACCAAAATAATTATTTCAGGTATCAATTAGATGATTTTAATGCCATCATTGTAAAATTCCAGTTTTAAATTATTAAGCAAAAGTTTAATTGAAAAAAAAAAGCAAATGCTCCTAGTTTTAACTGTCTTCATACATGACCCCCATTGATCACAGGGGGGATCGTTAATTTGCTGTGGAAACACTTAGCAAGAAATAGCTGTCACCATGTGATCAAAATTAACGTCAAGAATGGGACATCAATATTGCACAGCTTTCAGAGCGACATCATTTCAGTGTTAAATGAGTTAAATTTAGTCATGAAATATCAGATAAACTGGGTCCACATTGGCCAACATTCTATGAAACAGCGTGAATGAAAGAACACTAAGGACATGTGACAACTAAAACCAGGGTGAGACTCTTAACTAGAAAAATCACATCAATCAAGTGATGGGTGACTCTGAGTGAGGTCAGTAAGTTAAATATCAATGTTCTGATTTTAAAAACTGAACTGCATTTACATAAGTGTTAACATGGAAGGAGGCTGTGTGAAGGACATATAGAAATTTCTCAAATCACTTTTGCAAGAAAAAAATTTTTGGTCTTTGGAACGTAAGGCCTTGACTATGTGGGGCCAGTGTTTCACCACTGATGCTTTCTTTTGCAATTGTTGATACATATAAATGTTTTTGAAATGAAAACTTAAAAAATGAAAATATCACTAAGTGATAGATAGTGTTTGAAGCTCACAGTTTCTAACATGTATACCTATTGAATGTAACTATAGTAGTTGTGTTTGTGGCCTTCATCTCCCCCCAATAGCTGTACCAGGTTCTTTCAATGAATATTTACTGCTCTATAATGCATATCTAACCGTTGAGCTCATACCTAAATGCTAGCCATGTATTTTTGCCTGATAGGCTAAATTCATCTTTCCTAGCAGGAAATCCTTACATGAATCCCTGACCACATCTGAATGGAAATGAATGCATATTCAATCACATAGTGATTCTCTTACCACTAGGTCTTAGAATATGTTCTTTTGCTTAGAGATGCACTGATCTTTCTTAGACACTGATCTCTAAATATCTGTTGGTAAAGTTTTTTCCAGCTCTTCATTTTTTCCAGTTAGAGTTCATTGCTACGTCTTCAGCTCCCTGAAATAAGGATTTCCTACACAGTATTTGTTGTAATGTGTTCTAATTAGGTATTGGCACATCCCCATTTGGGGTATCCATGTGTTTAGTCTTTTTTTTCCTTAGTATTGGCAGTTTATAGGGAAGAAAACCTAATTCCCAGTGCCTGACACAAGAACTAACCAGTGACAGGTTTATCCTTAATTTCTAGAACATAAAATACCTAGATATTAGTAGCCTGAAGCAATATACCTTTATTTTTACACACCATTTCTGAGTACCCAGAATGCGAAAGTAGCCTAGCTGAATTGTGACTGAAGTTCTTTTTTTAAAGCTCAAATCAAAATGTGCTAAGTGCTGTAGCTAAGCAGTAGGACACTTGTCTCTCATGCATAAAAACCTAGAGTTAAGCCTCAGCACTGCCAAAGGCCAGCGATGGGAGGAGCCATAGCTACAGTCATCCAAAGGCATGTTTGGGACTGTTACTTCTACTTCTAGGGCATCTAGCACACATAACTGTTGACCAAAAGTTTCCTCTCCAGCTGTTAGCAGAACTTGGTTCTGTTTCCAAAATGAGCCCCTCTCTAGGTTTCTGAGTGTCCTCGCGACATGGACATGGCAGCTGGCTTTATTCAGAAAAAAAAAAAAAAGATCTCAGAGAGAACAAAGTAGAAGTCACAGTGTCAGTTATAACATATCTATGAAGTGACACACAGTTGTGTTTACCATGTTTTCTTAGTACCAAACTATACAGGGCAGAAACAGCAAAAATACATAGATCATCAGGGACCAAGGTGAAGGCAGGCTACCACTGTAGGAACTCCCTCAATGTCTGAATAAATGAAGTGAATTTCTTTAGACCTCATCCCAAAGCACTTAATGATCAAAAACCCAAAGAGAACTCATTTATCTTAAGGCAGTCTTGGTTATAAAAATATCCCTAGAAGTTGATTAGGATCACAAACAACATGAGTCAACATTCCAGGAATTATTTGTCCACTCTGAATAGAAGGATCTTTTCATCGTTCAAGAATACAAACTTACTGCTAGAAAGAAGTGGCTGGGAAGAACATGTGATCAATGAGGAGTACAAAACATGGAAAAAGAGCACCCCTTTTCTTTATGATTTGGTGATGAAGCATGCCCTGGAGTGGCTCAACTTAACTACTGGGTGACTTCCTGATGTATCCAGGTCTTTTCCCATGTCTCAGTCCCTTACTTCCTCCTCTAACCGCCCCCCCCCCCAATGGCAAGAAGCCCAGCCCTATTCTCTCCCCTGCTCAGACACTGGTTACCAAGCCACTTTATTGACATATCAGGGGACAACTGGGGAGCAGTGTTTACACAACATTGAGGCAGGAGAGTCTCTGAACAAGGATTGCAACCAGATATGGCGGGGTACAGAAATCAGCATTTGAAATGCACAATCACCTTATGCCTGAACAGTGAAGATGGCATGAATGGCTTCCTGTCCACTGAGTTAGGAGAGTGAGCTTTAGGTGAACATAGCCCAGTGCCATTGACTTAGCCGTGAAAATAAGTCTTTTTCTGTTAAAGGGTCATTCATGAGTCCAAGCATGCCAGCTGAGAGGAAAGCAGTAGTTATGATTTTCCCTTTTTCTAATTTTGAGACTCATAATACTTTTTGTCTACATCCAATTCTCTGATATTAAAAGCAATACAAATCCTTAATCATCCCTGTTGATTTTTATAGAAGAGTCTCATATTACATAAGAACTGTGTGTCCTCCAGCCAGATTCATGCTGCATCTTTTGATCCTATCTTTTAATCACATGCTAGTTCCCTGCGTGGAGTGTCCTTTCCCTAACCTCTATGTCAACTCTTGTAATTCTGCCTGTTTTCCTAGCTCTAGCCAAGTCGCTCCTCCTCCCAGACGATTCCTGTAGAGGGCTTGCTTCCTTACTAGAACAACCATATCTTATAACTTTCCACTGGTAGGGCACTTCACCATTTTTAAGCATTATGTACCAGCATATGTCATACATATTTTTAGTCTCTGCCTCTCCAAAATAAATATTCCTTAAATTATTAAATGGATATATTCAATTTTTATTTAATAGAAAAGGAGTTTCAATTTACCCCTTGCTATTTCTTTTAGAAGACACTGCAGTAAATGTTTCTGAGGCATTCAATCTGTTTGTTTCTTAGTTTGCTGCCTTTTGCTTTTTTATTGATTTCAGGGTTTATAAATTGTTCCATTTTGAAAGCAGGGTGCCTTCCATGAAACTATTAGGTTATATAGCATAGTGTCTGTACACTTCCCCTTTAAGAACATTAAATCCACTAATCAGATGCATTTCTAAAGCCTTCCGAAAATGTGTGTCATGCTTAATGGGTGTCATGATCATGCATTCCTGAGAACTGAATATATGCTACAAGCAAGAACAGCACTAGGGGTCTGGAGAAAACCCTTACAAGGCAAGAGAACCGAGGCAACCCCATGCTCTGTGCTAAATGAAGAATGGGGCAGTGATGTTTGAAAATACTGAGTCCAATGGTACTCAGTCTCCAAGTGGGTTCCTTAGTAAGGGGAACAGGGACTATCTCTGACATGAACTCAGTGCCTTGCTCTTTGATCCCCCTGAGGGCGGGGGCAGCCTTCCCAGGCCACCGAGGAGGACATTGCAGCCAGCCCTGATGAGACCTGATGGGCTAGAGTCAGATAGAAGAGGAGGACCTCCCCTATCAGTGGACTGGGGAGGGATGAGGGAGGAGAAGAGGGAGGGAGGGTGGGGTAGAGAGGCAATGAGGGAGGAGGCTACAGCTGGGATACAAAGTGAATAAATTGTAACAATCAAAAAATAAAAAGAATATCCTCACACAAAAAAAAAAGAAGAAGAAGAACAAAAACTGAGGGAAGAGGCGAATCTGCCCATATCCAGCCGATCTATCATCCAGACTCATTGGAAGGACAAGGTATTTGTGAGGTCTAAATTTATGGTCTAAATCAGAGCACCACCCCTAGGTAATTTCTAGCCTCCTTTTACTGGCCCTTCACCCTCCTTGGGAGATATTCAGATGAAGATGGTACTCTCAGAGCTTCTGGAGAAACCAGCCCTTTCCTCAAGTTACCATTTGTCTTGTGGCATGGGAACTACAGTAGAACTCTATATTTAAGGGAGGCAATATGGCAGAAGGATTCTGACTCTGCCAGTCAGCAGCTGGCAAATTATCTGACCTCTTAGAACTTTAGTTTTCTCCCCTATAAACCTCTACACCTAGCTAATAATACCTGCCATCTGGGTTGGCCATTAGCTGCTGCTCAACAAACAGTAGCTATTGAAACAATACAGCTCTTTGTTACACAAATGGAATCGAGATCTAGACCGGGACCACACCTTGCTTCAACATCTACCTTCTGTGTGGCAGATTTTTTTTTCCACCTCACTTTCTGGATCTACCAAATAGGGGTGATAAGGAAAGATCTCAGGGTTGATGAAGGGACGGCATGGTTATTGTTTAGAGCTGCTTCTATGACAAGCCCTCAGTGGATGGAGTAGCAGTAGGTGGTGGAAGTAATTATTGATATCACATTAATGCAGCAGGAGGCAACAGCTGAGGCTGGTGAGCTGCTGCTGAGCTCCCTGCCCTCAGTCTTTCTCTGTGGTGTGATCGCAGCATCTCTGTCCCCTTTTTAGTAGCTTACAGATAACGTCAGCTGCCTTATTGGACTGAACCAATAAGTTCATGTTTGCCACTTAGAACAACGCTGGCACACAGTAAACAATACGTATTAGATATTATTATCATAAGTTGCACTCGTATCTCTAGTTTAGGGGCATTTCTAGCAGTGATTTTAGAGTGTGAGATTTTTGAACAGTTGAGTAAGTTGGAAGTTTAAGTGCTCTCTGATGATTAATCTAGACCGTCATTTCTCCTGGAAATAAGTCAGGCTCTTAGCCATAAGTGGTTTGCCACAGGTCCCCAGATGACTGCTTCTTCAGTGTCGATGTGCAAAGCAGACAGTGAACTATGTTGTGTAAACCATTCCTTCCGGAGAAAGACAACAGCACAGTCTCCTTTCTCTGGCCCTTAGTCTTAAAGGCTGGCCCTGTGAAGGGAAGAGACATGACAGTTAGGCACAGCTGCTCTCCAGCCTGTGCAGTGGGACACACCAAAAGCTAGCCACTTTGCTAGCTCCCCGAGTGCACTGCAGATACAGCATGAGCCGATCATTTAGATCTGGGAAAGGTTCACAGTTCAGGAAACGTTTTTTTTCCCCCTTGTCTTCAGCCAATAATCTGGCAGCACAGTGATGTCACCCTGCGGTTATGTGAAATGACTTAACTGTTGGAAAGGTGACAGGAATTCCACTGACACCAGGATCACAATGAAACTGCTTAGCTGCTAACTTAGTCATACTACACATTACAGATAAGTCACTTTCAGGCTGTGATTAACCGACTGTTCACACAGCACAATTGTCAGAATAGAAGTCAGGGCCTGTGGCTCATGGTTTAAACTATCCTGTTCAATTATTCTGGTGTCTGAATCATGCAAACGAGTTGGCCGGTGAACTTCCCAATAACACCAGGCCCTTGAAAGGGGACACTGTAAAAAAGAAAACACTTTCCAGCATCAATTTTCAGCAGAAAGTTTATACAAAATCACTTTGTCTCTCTCTGAAAATTAGTCATTTTAATATCTTGATGATTTTACCAGTCCAAAAACCATGAGAAGAAAAGGCTGTTTCTCAGTGAGAGCAGGGGCGGCCAAACCTTGGTTTCTTTTTCACACACAAATAGTCTCTGCTACTGATGGCAAGAGGTAGGCATCACTTGTTCTATGGTGTTATTTGTTCAAATAATGCTTACATTTTTCTCAGTTATGATGTTTTTAAAAATTAACAAACATTGAAAAGGGCAAAAGGAAGGAAAGCCTTCACCATCCTTCCCTCTTTAAAATAACCTGAAATAAAACTTGTTTCAGTTCCTAGCGCCAACAAGAACTGTGTAATACAACACAAATCTTTGCCTAGCACTGTGGTAGGTGCTGGACATCGAAAGACTAAAGAGACTCCACACCTGCCCCTCGAGGAGTCCACAGCTCAACATAATAGGATGTCTGGATCAAAAACAGGCGTTTAGCAGAAGCTGGAAAGAACAGAATGTAGGGTGGAGAGCACAGAGGGGATAATCAGGGCTGATTATCTTATAGCAAGCTGCTCACAGCACAGTCCACCACGATGACCAAAGAGCGTACACGCTATCAAGATTAACTGAGAGCAGAGCATTAGAAACGTTTAAAGCAATGTGACAGAGTAAATGTGTTTCTATTGGAGTCAATAGTTGTTGATGTTGTTGTTGTTGTTTCAAAATAGTGTTTTTATTGATTCTGTGGGAATTTCACCCCCACCACACTCTCTTCCCAGTCCTTCCATGCCCACCCCTGAACAACAACAAGTCCAATTTGTGTTGTTCATATACTTACTGGAGCATGGTTAAACTACTCTCAGTGGTCCATCCCCTAAATAAAATTGAGTTTCCCACCTGCACCTGCCCCCCTAGAAGCCATCAGTTGAGAAGAGCTACATTTCAATATCCTTTTCACATTTCTTAAGAGTTCTCTTTGATGGCTTCCTATTTAGGCTGCTACTTTGGGGGGTGGGGAGGGTAATTGGGGGGGTAGAAGTTGTTACAGAAGCCTTCGATGTCCCTCTTTCCCACTCTTGCATCAGCAGTCATCTCTATCACTGCCACATAGCAGTAGATGGTAACACAGGCCACCAACATCTTCCTGGCCCCCGACATCAGGACCACTGATCCACACATGGTCCACAGCTGCATCACGGATCACGGTGATCCTTGAAGAAGGTCTAAACCACAAAGTGAACGTTTCCTCATCTGGGAGATCCGGTGACCAGGGAGCATGTTGTGGGTTGAGTCTTCATCTTTGTAAGCTCTGTGCTGCAACACACCCCACAGCTAACCACACTGGGCAATGACCTGTTCCACAGTTCTCTCTTACACAGGTCACCACCACCATTTTACATTAATTCTTTCAGCAAAAAAGATGTCTGCTTTTGTTGTCAAACATAAAAAAAAAGGTCCTTCTATATACAAATGTAATAATGATGGTAGCAAAATAGAAGCAGCAAACCATCCTAGGAAAGACTACAGAAATATCAAAACACAACAGAATTTCTTTGATTTACTATCGCTTTTGACTCTAAGCTTCCTGACCAGCGAGGAGGAACTTCAGAATCACAATCAATAAAATTACCTTTTTCTATGATGAAGAAAGAAACTTGTAAGGTTCTCAGCGATACATTTTTCCTGCCAATAAAAATCTATCTTAAAAAGCTGAATGTTAATTAGTATACCAAGTGTTTGTGTTGTGGCAGGCACTGATGTCAACAGCATTTGTTTAATAAACATGTGAGTCAGCTTAACCTGCTTCTTAGAGGAAACCTCAAGGCAGTGAGTTCCGAGATGTACAGACAGATTATAACCCAGAGACTTTATCCAGACCAGGAGCAGAACGTGGAATACATGAATGGCATGTGTTTTAAGGTTCTTTGAGTGTTCTCTCAGCCAAATTTGATTAATGATGGGTAATTTGAAGTCTTGTATTAGCTGAAAAGTTATTCTAGTGCTCCATATTGCTGATGGCAGGTTTGTAAACCTCACGGTCTCAAAACAAAACAAGAGAAAAACAAGCAAACAAAAAGACTTCAGCCACACATCCCTCTTGACACTGATATTAGGAAAATTAGGTAATATTAGGTGCTATACATCCTAGAATGGCTATTACTTTAGAAGTTATAAGTAACATTTAACATTCTTATTAGTTTTACTCCATTACTGAATCAATATAACAAAAAAAGCTTCTATTAGTGAAGATGTATTATTTATTAAAATATTGTTACACTATCTATTCAACAAAAAAATTCATGGGAGAAAATTTTTCTTTCATAATATAATTAATTTAAATAAGCAAGAACTGACCTCAAGTTTAATATGTATACTTTGATGACTTTTGTAAAATAGATTTGAATATTTATAGCACTTACACATCAGTATAAAAGTGCTAGGAATATATAATTAAAATATAAACCTTGGTAATCATTCAGTGGCAGGATTGCAATGATTTTTTTCTCTTTGTGTACATTATTGAATGTTCTATAATTGTATTTATATTATCTTTGCAAGAACTAAATAAGGACATTAGTGTTTTTTATAAAGGCCACAGCGAGGCAAGGGCAAGTAATATCTCTGTTATCCCTAAAGGCAAATCAGTAGGAGCTCACACTGCAGAGCACATCGCTTAAGAAAGAAAGCCGTTTAAACTGGACGTGAGCCCGTGATTGCCACATTAGCAGCTGTGTGATGTGACTCTGATATTCCGGGACCACAGAGCCTCTGCCACTGAGACATGTCCCCCCAACCAAATGGTAAATTTGATTCTCTAGTCCACACCCCCACCTTCAAAATGGAGACTGGATTGTTGTGAGCCATAAATGAAATTTTGGATAAAACTAAAATGCTTAATAAATATAACATGCTTGCCCTATATCTAAAAGACTCTTCCTGGTTCTGTGTACACTGTTTTCTTCCCTATGGTAGCTTCTTTATATATATTTGCTTTCAGTCTAATCAAAAGCACAGTCTCTCTTTGCTCATATTTACTGCGTAGGAGCAAAGAAAGAGACCTAAAAGATAGATTTACTTCAACCGATTGAGTATCAGGTATAATGTTGTGTCACTTTGCTTAAGACAGTTGATATATTTTCCAAACACTTAAATACCTGTGAATTCTCTGAAGTTCCTATTTTACTTTTAATGCATTTGTCTCTTATTAGGTGCTCTCTATGAGTTACCAACCACCCCAGGAGAGTGGCACTGTTCCTGTTTCTGTCACCACAGGCTCCTACATTATAAAATAGATGTTTGGACTATTACATCACCATCATGTTGAGGCACATTTTCAGAACTTCACTTCAAGACATTTGGCACCCTAGAAATGAACATTTTATTTTTCTATGTCTTTCTCTGCATGTTTCTATCTTTTAACATTAGTTGGTCTGTAATCAGTCTCATTTGTTAAAAAAAAAACAACTTAAGGTAAAACTCTAAGTAATTAAATAGTCTCTAACAGGCTCTAGGTTTGAAAAATTGAATGTATTGATTCTTCTAAAAGAACTGAATAGCCACCAAGTGTACAATACGGCAAAACATTCCAGTGAAAGAATGTTCTGGGTTTGTAACAACTCTTTCTCTCTGTAATCTTACTTCATAATTTTAGCCAGAGGCAGCTGGGCAATTGTAGATGGCCTGTAAGATACAGGGATGGCCTCTGTCCCTATCATTGCAGTTGTATGGCATGCGGATTACTCAACAAGGTTTCTATTTCCTGCATAATTTTTCTCCATTGTGTTCCAGCCAGGCCTTTTCTTTTCCCCTAACTCTTCTATTTTCATCATTCTACTTTGTATGTGTGGCATGAAACCCCCAAGCATGTAAATTAGTAATTGCATCTTTTATTTATTTTTTAATTTGTTTTTTTATTAATTACAGTTTATTCACTTTGTATCCCAGCTATAGCCCTCTCCCTCAGCCCCTACCCACCCCACCCTCTCTCCCTCTTCTCCTCCCTTGCCCCTCCCCAGTCCACTGATAGGGGAGGTACTCCTACCCTTCTCTCTGACCCTAGCCTATCAGGTCTCATCAGGACTGGATGCATTGTCTTCCTCTGTGGCCTAGTAAGGCTACCCCAACTCAGGAGGAGGTGATCAAAGAGCCTGACACTGAGTTCATGTCAGAGACAGCTCCTGTTCTCCTTATTAGGGCACCCATTTGGACACTAAGCTGCCATGGGCTACATCTGTGCAGGGGTTCTAGGTGATCTTCATGCATGGTCCTTGGTTGGAGAATCAGTCTCAGAAAAGGACCCCTGGGCCCAGATTTTTGGTTCTATTCCTCTCCTTGTGGAGCTCCTGTCCCCTCCAGGTCTTTCTATCTCCCCCTTCTTTCATAAGATTCCCTGCACTCTGCCCAAAGTTTGGCAATGAGTCTCAGCGTCTGTTTCGATATCCTGATGGGTACAGTCTTTCAGAGGCTCTCTGTGGTAGGTTCCTGTCCTGTTCTCTCTATGTCTGTTTTCTCTCTATTCCAATGCCCATCCTGTTTTCCTTTCTGAATGAGGATTGATATGATGTAATTATCCATATAAGCACAATCTGTGTCTCTTTCCTGAAAGAGTTCTCAGCAATATTGGGCTTTCTACAAACACATTCTTCAGAAAATGTCCCCAAATGGTATGTGATCTTCCATTTCAGACAAGCTGCCATGACCAAGTATCACTGACTGAGCTGCTTTCCATGGCTATTATTCGCAAAATATTGGTGACACTACAGAGAGTCACCAAGTCCTGCATCAATTTTCTTTTGGGCCCTCTCCTTAGACAACACCTGTGCATGCACTTACTGCTGGCATTCCCTTTATTGTTCCTCATGGTTCCCATAGGTCCTCTGAGACACCTGGACATTTCCTTGTCATTTCTCCTGTGTCACCTTCCAGTTCTTTCAATGCACAGAATTTGATTTGAGTGGTGTCATGCTATTTACATTTTCAGATTCCATTTGGCACCAGATCAGCCTTTCTTCTCTCTGCCCTGTGTTTATCTTTTAAGCTACCTGTATAAGTCATGATTTTTAATTACTGCCTTTCCATTATTTGAGGAAGTAAATCCAGAGCAAAGCTGTAAGATGGATGGCTGGGGCAGATGCTGACAAAGGCTCCAGGATGTTCTTAGGTCATAGCTCTCTGGGCAGAAAGGATCCTGGACGTGAAGTTGTGTTTTATCATTTATACATGACTATTCTGTGACCTAAGTCTTAAAGCACAGTCCATTCGAGTACGTTGATACCAAAGCTACCAAAAAAGAATGCTTCCAGTTGTTAAATTTGACCTTGGATTCATATAGGCCTGGGTTCAAATTCTAAACTATGTTGTTTTGCCAATAAATATATAGAAAATTGCAATGTTATAAAATAATATAAGTGATAACAGCACAAATATCCTAACACACAGTATCTTGAGCTATTAAAATGTGTACAACACCTACTGAACCAAGTTGTTGTGCTGGGTACGTATTTACTGTTAATTATTAACTACAGTCCAGTTCTACTATCTTTTAGTCAAATGTTCCTTATAAGATAATGCCGTGGTTCTAATGTCAATCTTTCAAGATGCCATTTAATCTTTACTAATGGTGGTGTGACTTTGAACAACGTATTTACAAAACTCTGCTTTAGTTGATTAACCTTAATCTACAGTATCTGGTATATGGGTACAGCTATGTACCATATAAGCATTAAAGATAGACGATGTGTATGTGGTCCCTGAAGATCAGAATAAACCTCCAAATGTTTTTTCACCCAGTGATGTCATAGCATTCGTGAAGCTCAGGCACAACCAAACAGTCACATGTTTGTGTAATGTTGCTGTAAACAAACCTACTACATTGTCACCCCTATAAAATAGCATACAGCACTCGGTGGTGATAAACAGCTGTGTTGCTGGCTTGTGTGTTTATTTTTATCTTTATTTTAAAATGCCTGTCTCTTAATTATATAAGAAAGGTTTGCTGTAACACAGTATGCCATGACACATTAGTAGCAGCCTTATAAATCTCATGTTTACTGTCTCATGATTACGTGGAGAGACCACGTCCAGTGATTTACCTGAGTTTGTGAAATGACACTCTGTGATGTTCACACAGCAATGAATCTCCTAGCTCCACATTACTCAGAATGCACCCCTGATACTACATGACAAATAATGTAGTTGAAAAGGATAAGTAGATTATCTTTGAAATACAACATTTCACTGTGTCTAACATTTAGGAAACAGCAAAACTTTGAATAACTCTGTCTAGTCCCAGTTGCCCAGAACAAATGCACAAAAGATCAGGATCTTGTCCTTCCGTGTACTCATGGAAATAGGTCCAAGATTGTACAAATGGTATTAGCCCACAGTGCCTACATTCATGCATTCAAATCGGACCTTAAACATTTAGTCAGTCAAGCATAGTGACACACACCTGTAATCCTAACACTTGGGAGGAATCGTAGTCCCAGGCCATCGTTAGCTATACAGTAAATCCAAAGCCTGCAAGGGCTCCAAGCGACACCATAGTGCAAAACAAAACACAAGCAAACACACAAACGAAACACTAGGTGGGGGGAGGGGTAGAAAACAAAGTAAAAGAGCATACAGGGTTGGAAGAAATTGTTTTCTACCCAAACAACAGCTATGAGGAAAAGAGGAGTGTTCATGGGGCTTGGTATGAGGGTGGGAAAAGAGGGAAGATGACTCTTAAATGCAAAAAAAAAAAAAAAAAATCCATTTGGTTTTTAAAGATTGGACTTGGCTTCTGCACCTGTAATCTTGTTGCCACCTTATACCAGAAACAGAGCAGTAATTTGAAAATGGTTATATCCTTTTCAATTTTACTTCTTCCCATCAAAGTCTGCAAAATCTCTCAATTCCTCAGCACAGCTTTTCAGCCTGCCCTGAGCTCTCCCTTCCTGCCTCAATAGCCTCCAAACCTCTGGCCTGCCACCTGCCTTCCTGAGCCTATTGTGCTTGCCTGAGTCACCCCACTTCTTTCAACCCTTTCCGATGAGCTGTTTTCCTGACTTGGCATAAAGATTGCATAGAGGAAGTCTTCCTTGACACTCTTTGCCCAAAACAACCTCTGTCCACGAGAAGAGTTGCTCCCTAGAGGCCCCATAACATCCTGCTTCCCTCAGGCCTATCTGGTAATAAATGGGATCCCATATTCTCACATTCTTGTCGCTTACCCTGTTTTGTTTTGTTTTGTTTTGTTTTGTTTTGTTTTGTTTTGTTTTGTTTTGTTGGGAGAGGGTATCTCTGTATTGCTTTGGCTGTCCTGGAACTCGCTCTGTAGACCAGGCTGGCCTCAAACTCAAAGAGATCCGCCTGCATTTGCCTCCCAAGTGCTGGAATTAAAGGCGTGCACCACCACCACCCAGCCTGTCCTTTGTGTTCTGATTACTTTTCCTATTAGTTTGATCAAATACTGTAACAAAAGCAACTTAAAGGAAAAAAACAACAAAAATACTTTTTTGTCAATTTGACACATTCAAGTCATCTGGGAAGGAGGAAATTTAATATAGGGATTGCCTGCAGGAAACTCTGTAGCTCATCTTCTTTATTCATATCTGTAGTGGGATGCCCCAACCTACAATGAGTGTCACCACCCCTGGGCAGGGGGTCCTGGGTCATATAAAAAACATCAGGAGCAAGCCAGTTAGCAGCATTCCTCTGTGACCTTTTTCAGTTTCTGCCTCGAGGTTCCTGCCCAGACTCAACTCAATGATAAACTGTGATCAGGATGTGTAAACCAAATAAGCCCTTTCCCTCTCAAGTTGGTTTTGGTCAGTGTTTTTGTCTCAGCCACAGAAAGCAAACTAGAGCAGAATTTATTAGGGCTCATGTTTCCAGGTTATAGTTCATCTTTAAAAGAGCCTCTCTGCACAGAGGTATCTCTCCTGGAAGACCTAAGAAACAAAGAATGATAAGTTCCCTGTTGTCTCTGAGCTAGAGCAAATCAACTAACAAATGGGTATGTCCATAAGTAAATATTTTCACATGATGATAATAATAAAACAGTATAATGCATGAAAGAATGGTAATAGGGTCTGAGGTTGTAGCTCAGCTGATAGAATCCTTGCCTAGCATTCATGGAGTCCTGGGTGCTATCCCTAGCACCATATAAACTAAGCAAAGCTATAATCTGAGCCCTTAGGATGCAGGAGGTGACAGATTATGAAACCAAGGTTATGCAATGAGTTTGAAGGGAATAAAAACACAATAAAGAAGTCTAATCAGAGGATAGAAGAGAAGCTAGCCCCTAGCTGGGGATACCAAAAGTGCTCCATGCTGAGGGAGGTGTAAAAACTCATCAAGAAGAAACAGATCATCTGAGATCTAGAGATCTAATTCAAGGAAGTGAAATCCCATAGAGAAATCAGGAACATTGTTAACTTCTCAGTCCAGGAATGTAAGGTAGAGAAAAGTATCAAAATTATCAAATCTTTCTCAGATGTGGGCCTTGGGAGGGATGGGTTGGGAGTTAGGCTTAACTGGTAACCTTAAAGAGAAGCATGTTTCCATAAGCAAAATCTCAAAGAATGTTCCAGAAAGAACTTGGCTAGACATTGGGCTTGCCTTGAAGTCTCAGTTTGGAAACACTGTACTGGACTCCCAACCTCTGCCCCACAAGCACGCACTAACAGCAAACATGAGCACATTAGAAATTCTGAATGTCTCAGCATTTGGAAAACCTGGCTAGCTTTTGTTTTCAAAGATAATTACTGTACGGGTTTTGTTGTTGCTGTTGTTGTTTGTCCAATTTTGTCTGAACACCGCTTTAATCCTGTGAACTAGCACTTTCTGAAACACATTCTGGGAACCTCTGATCTAAAACACCCTCTACAACCTTCCTGTGGTAATTTCTAGTTTTTGTTCAGTGCAAGCATGAAATAAATAATGTGGTAGGAGTCTTGGAAAAACACAGACTTTAGTTTTCACATATTAAAAAAAAAAGATGTAATAAATCAAATATATAACTTCACCGTATTTGTTTACCCTAAGATAATTTTTACAGAACTAAAAATAGTTAATGCACGTAAAGGTAAATATGTATAAACTAATACTAATATAAATAATGTAAAAAAATCTAGTTGTCAAAGTTTAAAACTCATTTCCAATGCAATATATATATTTGGGGGGGGGGCAGTTCAGCATCTCATGTTGCCCAGCCAACCTCAAACTCATTAAGAAGATAAGGATAAACTTGAATTCTGAATTCCTCCTGCCTTTGGCTCCCAATATTTTAAATCCAATGCCTTTGGCTCCCAATATTTTAATTCCAATTTTTTTTAAGTTAAAAAAAAAATCTCTCAGGGCTAGTCAAGTGCTTGTGATGTAAGCAGGAGGACCTGATTTCCATGCTCAGAACCCGGATGGTGGTATGTGCTTATAATACCAGGGCTGGGGCAGTGAAGACAAATAGGTCCCTCTGGCTGTGCCTAATCAGTGCGTTCCAGGCGTCCCAAGGGACAACACTGGAGGCTGACCTCTGGCCTCCTTATGAACATCTAATCATACACATGTGAACATGTACACGCACAGCATGTAATAGTAATAGTAATAATAATGCACAAGCTAATTCAAATAAATTTACTTACTATAAATTCATACGGTTCATTTTAGCAACAATCATTTTAAATGGTAGACCTACTGTATGCTTAAGGTTGTGCTTTAAAGGTAAAACACATTAGACTTCACTACACTATAGAAACTGAGTAGAGAACAAAGCTCCATGTCAAAGGCTAATTACTACAGTGAATATTTTCCTAGTAGCTAAGAAATAAGGATAATCAATTCCTCCAACACCAGGCAATAATTACATTTGAAATCCATTTGGGAAATTGACTTTATGAATATTTTATCAAAATGAATCTGATTAACTAGAATAGTTATTCTAACCATACTATAAATTTATTATGTATGTAAATTATATTATTTATATATTCTATTTATTTTATTATATATTACATAATATTTATTATATAAAGATATATATTTATATGAATTTCTAAATTTAAATCATAATATTCATCTATATTATAGAACATGCAGGACACACTTCCTGGCTAATTTTTTATTATAGCCAACTTTAAAAAGTTCCTATTTTCTAATGTCTTTGAAATTAGATATTCTCAAATGCAGTTGCCTAAACCAAATCACTTCATGGTTACAAATAGCATAGTAATAAATGTTAACAGCATAAGGTGTTTGCAAACCAAATATCCTCTGGAAAAATAAAATAATTTTTTACACCCCTAAAGTCATCTTCAGAAGGAAATGTAGAAGAGTAGCTCAACTACTCAACAGATTAACTTATATCTAAATAACAGGATCGATATTTTGATTAATGAGAGAATTAACCTAAATCACCTCTCTGAGTTACCTTTCTAGTCTGTATGATGACATACCTGACAGGAACAAGTTATGAGACAAAGAACTTATTTTGGCTCGTGGTTCAAAATCACAGTGAGGGAAGGAATAGCAGCAGAGGCAACTAGAGCTTGCAGTGTAGTTTCTTTCTGTCTTGATGGAAAAAGGAACAGAAAGAGCTTGGCCAAGAACTAGGTGTCACCTTTAGAAGTCCCTCCCTAGAGGCCAATATGTGCCAGCTAAGGCACACTGTACCAAAGTTCCCACAACCTCCCAAAATAGCACTAAGAGGTGAGAACCAAGTGTTCAAACACATGAGCCTGTGGGATACATTTCACATTCAAACCATAACAGTGCCAGAAAATGCACAATGCCTTTAGTCAAAATTCACTTTTTAAAGTTTACCTTTTATTTGACTTACAATATCAACTTCAGGATTATAACTGAGAATTTCATCATATTTAGCAAATGCTTGGATGCTCATGCTCCCATATGAGCCTGTGGGATACATTTCACATTCAAACCATAACAGTGCCAGAAAATGCACAATGCCTTTAGTCAAAATTCACTTTTTAAAGTTTACCTTTTATTTGACTTACAATATCAACTTCAGGATTATAACTGAGAATTTCATCATATTTAGCAAATGCTTGGATGCTTTCAGCATCTTGATACTTGTTTTCTATAATATAAAGTACTTTAACACTACCTCTGGCAGTATCTTTAAAAGTCACTTGAAGCCAAAGTCAAGGAAGAATACACAAGAAAATGAATTAACTACAATCTCCTACCTGTTTAAATGTCACATTCATAATATAGTATTATGGGCACATTAAAACCTAGAACATGGAAAACATGTTCTTCTTAACTAATGACAATGGAACAACCACATAAACAGAGGAAAAATAGCTTTGAGCCAGGTTTAACCCCTACAATCCCATTACTATTCAGGTAAAGGCAGGAGCAACAAGAATTTAAGGGCAGCTTCAAACTCCATAAAAACTTGAAGTTCAATAGGCTTGCAGAATGGATCAACAGGTAAAGATGCTTGCCACATTTGTGGTGGCCTGAGTTCTATTCCTGAAACCCACATGGTGGAAGTAGAAAACTGACCCCAGACGTGGTCTTCTAGTCATCACACACAACACTGAGATGTGTACATACACACATATACACAGAGTAAATAAATAAGTGTAATAAACATTTTTAAAGGAAATAGAAGTTCAAAGGCAGGCTAGGCTACTTGAGACCCTGTCTCAAGCACAACCAAATAAAGAACTTTAATTCTGTATTTCAAACCACATGCAAAAGTTAATTATATGTCCTGGTATGGTGGTTGCAGATCTATAATCCCAGGACTGGGGAAGGTGCTGGGGCAGCAGGATCTCAAGGTTAGGGTTAGCTGGAATACATGGGGAGACTTTGCCTAATAAGTAAATAAATAAGCATGCATATGAATAAAGTCAGTTTTAGAGTTATTGTGAGCTCAACTGTGAAGGACAAGATAATGTGACTATTAGAAGAAAGCATAACAAAGTACGGCCATGGCCTATTTTAAAGGTTAAGCACAGATCCTTCAACTGCAGTGCACAAAATATTAAAAGTGAAAGAAAACCATCGGTAAATCAGACTGCATTAAGAACACCTATCCACGAGAAGTCCGCGTTAAGAGTGAAAAAGCAAGCAAGGGAATAAGAAAAGATATTTCTACCACACATCTGGCCAAAAATTCACCTGAATGTACTTCAAAACACCTATAAATCAATATAAAAACCAGACCAGCCAATAGAGAGAGAAAAAATAAAAAGACTTCAACAAGCATTTTACAAAGTAGGTTGTTCAAAGGACTGGTCAACAATTAAGATGAAACTACAGCCTCAATAAAAGGGGTTTCTGCATTTCTTAAGTGAGTATATGGAAATAAAATTCATAGGTTCCTGAAGAAGCTACATAAAAAGAATTAGCACAGAGATCTTATCTGCACAGACAACAGAACTACAAGCAATTCCTTTAGTAGCCTGGACTGTTTATGCTGAAAATGCCAAGTGTTGGCAAGAAAGTAAAATAAATAGAACTCCCAGCCTGGTGTATGGTCATTGATGCCTATAATCCCAGCATATGGGAGGAGGGTTAGGAAGAGTTCAAGTTTGTCCCTGTCTACCTGGTGTGTTCAAGGCCAGCCCAGGCTACATGAGACCATGTCTCGAAACGAAACAAGTGGAATTCTGACACATTGTCACTAACAGTTTAAATCTGGAATAGCCTCTTTAGGAACTGGTATCACAACAGGCATACCATATAGACCAGTACACCAATTCCTAAGAGAGAAAGTATATATATATATATATATATATATATATATATATATATATATATATATATATATATTTGAAGACAAGTAAAAAAAAAGATGTTATGAAAGTCCTTTTCACAATACCTCAGGATTATGAATGCAACACAAAGGATATCCAAACTGGAATAAGTAATTAAATTTTGATGTATTCATAGAATGATGTCCTATATAATAATGAAAATGAGTATACTTATAGCCACACCAAAACACTGAATTGCACTCACAAATATGACAGAAGTACTATACAAGAAAGGGAAGGAGGAAGAGAGGATGGGAGGATGGGAGAAACAGATGGAAGGAGGGAGTGGGAGAGAGAAAGAAATAAAGGAAAGGGAAGGAAGAAAAATAAAATAATGGATACGGAGTGATGCCACTTATGTGAGGTGTAAAACTAGGGTCCAGAGATGGCTAGAATGTTGGCTTTGGAGGTCAGGATGGTGGTAATGCCCGAAAGGGAGCAGGAAGGAGATGTTTGAGGTCCTCTGTCGGAACACAAACCTGATGTGTTCTCTTTGTTACAGCCTGTATATTTTGCTGCAGTGGTACTCACCTCTGACACTCATCTTCCCCATATACCTAGGACTATGCCTACAGCAAAGTGTCAAATGGGAAGAGTGCTGGGTAATAACTGGCATGATCCTAATAAAGGGAGAATGGGAATATGCATGGGAAACCGACCGGGAAGCATACATTTAAAATGTGGTTTGTCATCCTCAGGGGAGAGCCTTCTGTGATGGCTATTTTTGGTTGTCAGCTTGATTGTATCTGGAATTAACTAAAACCCAAACGACTGCACACACCTGTGTAGGATTTTTTCATTAATTAAATCATTTGAAGTGGGAATACCCACTTCTAATCTGGATCTTTGAGGTGGGAAGATAAAATTCTTTAATTCAGATCTTTTGAGGTGGAAGATCCACCTTTAATTTGGACCACATCTTCTGCGGGCAACTTATATAAAGGACATGGAAGAAGAAACGTGTTCTTTTAGCCTGCTTGCTCTTGCCCTCACTGTCAAGTCCATTCCTGCACTGGCACGAGGGCCTACATCTTTAGGATCTTGGCATATACTGAAGACTGGTTGAGATATCTAGCCTCAAGACTGAGCAAGTACTAGATTCTTGGACCTTTTGTTCATAGGCATCCTTTGCTGGATTGGCTGAACCACAGCCTTTAAGTCATTCTAATAAATCTGATAAATAGATAGATAGATAGATAGATAGATAGATAGATAGATAGATAGATAGATAGATAGATAGATTGGAAGGAGAGATAAATAGATTTATTCTAAATGTTCAGTTACTCTAGAGAATCCTGACAAATACACTTTCTGTTATTTTATTTATACTATCTCTTCTATTTTCTTGAATGAGCAGAAATAACCACTGGAGAAAAACAATTATTATCCATATTCCTGCCAGCATTCATACAGAAAACAGCAGATCTGACTTTTCAATGAAGCTCTTATCTCCTAGCAAAGGGAAATGTTTCAACAATCATCTTGAATGGCATGTAACACTAAGCCAGACCATCAACCACAGCAAACACACCTTCCATGAAATACATTGCCAAGGTGCTCAGTGACAAACTCAGTGACAAACATACTTATGCTAAAAATGACGGTCTCTGCAGCATCAGGAACTTCTTTGAGAACATCTTGAAAACTGTTCTGTTTTTTTTTTTTTAATAAGATCCTAGTGTATCTACATTTCAGCTACCAAAGAGACCTTGCTTTATCAAAAGTTTAGTGAATGGTTTTTTTAATAAAACAAATCAGCAGATAGCCCACCTTTATCCTAAAACAAATGAAAGAGTAATCTGTTCTCTCTGCTCCCTTTCTTTGCTTCTGTCTCCGCCAGCCTCTCTCCTCAGCTCTTCCCTCTCGCCTTACCCTCCCTCTTTCCCTCTTCTGAACCTCAGTCCTGGGAGTGGCGGCCCTATGCAGTAGAGCTCTGCTAGTATTGGGAGATTTACTCCTCATCTCCTCTAAAGCTGGAAGTGTGAAGGAGGAAGAGACAAAGAACAATTATTCATTTCTTCCCTCCTCCCAAGGCTACAGTACTTGTTCCCCAGTCTCCAACCCACACCTGACTATAGGTCAAAACAATGCAGCTGCTCACACTGTAGCACTCCCTGTCCACACTGACCACTGCTCTCCGTGTGCTGACATGTAGGTCACAGAGAACTAGAGCAAAGGCAAGTGCTGATGTAATGTAGCCCTGCTGAGGACGGGGGTCCAGAAAGCTGTCTGAGCAAGAACATCCAAAACCTGGCCAGGGGAACGCAATGTGTATCCCAGTGGAGAAGAATGGCCTTTCTCACCTGTATTGCAACTCAAAGCAGGTACTGGGCCTGTTACCAAAAGAGAGAGAGAGAATAAAAGATTGCACAATTACCAAGTCAGCTGAAGATTGTAGCTATGATTAAAAATACTCTACAGCCATTCAAAGAAGCTTACCTATGTTAAAAGGATACAGAGCTCAAAAAAACAAAACAAAAAACAAGCACATATTTTAGAATCTCCCCTAAGAGAAGCATTGACAGCTACATGTAGGCTCTCCATTTCACCAGGCTTAGGTGGTTTTCATTGGGCCTAGCAGAATAAAGAAGAAAGATCACCTCCTCCCATATGAAATTCCCTCATGGAAGGGCACAGGGGTCTTGTATGAGACGGTTTCTACAATCAAGGACCATGTGTGGATGTGGCCTGGAACCCCCGCTCAGATGGGGCCCATGATAGCTCGGTGTCGGACTGAAGACCCTAGCAAGGGAAACAGGGACTGTTTCAGTCTTGAACTTGATGGCTGACTCTTTGATCCTCCCCCATACAAGCTGGGAAGTGACAGACTGGCTAGATCCCAGGGGAGGACATTGCAGCCAGCCCTGAGGAGACAGGATGAGCTGGGGTTGGATGGAAGGGGAGGAGGTCCTCCCCTGTTGGTGGACTTGGAGGGGGTGGGGAGGAGGGAGATGAGGGAGGGAGTGGGAGGGTAGGAGGGAATGAGGGAGGGGGCTACGCCTGGGATGCAAAGTACCTAACCTGTGATTGAAATAAAAATAAATAAATTTTTAAAAATGTTTACACATAGTGTTGATGTAAAAAAAAAAAAAAAAGACCATGAGAAAGCTAGAAGCATTCAGGATGTAGCCTCGGGCCAGAGTCGCACTCAAAGGCTGATCAAGCAAATGTGCAGTAAGCTGCTGTCCTGACCCTTCCTGCACACCAAAGCAGGACTGCTGGGCAGGTTCTAGCAAAATTAGAAGGCAGCCTAGGGAGTGCCACAGCTTTGACTGTTTGCTGTCAGGAAGGCTGTGGGAAACAAGAAAAGAGAGGCACAAGATAAAAGTAGGGATGCTAACACTAGGAACATAATCCTTGATGGCTGAGAGATAGCCATGAGAAGCTCAAGGGGTGAGGGGGAGGGGGAAGTAAGGAGCAGGGAAGGGAAGGGAGGAAAGTGAATGATGTGCAGACCAAGTGGGGAGGGTTCAGCCTAAGAAAGAGGAAATGGGTTCCTGAAATGGGTTCACAGAGGGTTGTTCAGCCTCAAGAATTGGGGTGTAGAGTACCCAGATTACAATGAGCTAGATGTTTTTTAAGCCATAAATGATCCAAGGAATTTTTTTAGAAACTTTTAATACAAAAAAGAATCAAAATTAAGGGACTAAAGAGATGGCTTAGCAGTTAAAAGCACTTACTTCTCTTCCAGAGGACCTGAGCTCAGTTTTCAATCCCCACATCATAACTGTTTATAACTCCAGGGGAACCAATGACCCCCCAATGCCTTTGTCCTCCAGATGCACCTACATTCACACACACACACACAGACAGATAGTTAGATAGATAGATGATAGATAAAATGTAATAAAAATAAATTCTTGTTTTAAAAATTCAAATATAAAAGAAAAAAAGAGCATTGACCTTCATGTATCCAGGACTCTAACCCAACAATTGTTGAATCTTAGCCAAGCATCACATTCAATCTCTGTCCATTTCTTTTATCCTTCTTTCTCTCTGTCTCTCAGTCTCTCTCTGTCTCTGTTTCCTTCTGTGTTATTATTCATTGTGTTTTTGTTTGCTTGCTATTTATAACTAAAAATACCAAGTCAGGCTTTTGGGTTTTTTTTTTTCATACTTGTTTTTACAATCTGGGAATTGAACCTATGGTCTTGCACATGCTAAGCAAGTGCTCTATCGCTAAGCCATGTCCCCAGCCCTCTTTTTATTTTTTATTTTGAGCCAGGGTCTTCCTAAGTTGACCAGGTTGGCCTTGGACTTCTATTTCACCTACCTTGGCCACCGAATAGCTAGTATTGCAGGTCTGTACCACCAAGGCCCGCCTTCAGGTTAGTTTAAAGTACATTCAGACAGCGTGTCATTGAATCTGTAAATATGTAAATCTTGGAAGTATGTGTACTTTAAAAAAGTTTCATGTGCACAGTGAAACACACCCTTAGCCCAACACTTGGGAGGCAGAGGCAGATCTCTGGGAGTGTGAGGCCAGCCTGGTCTACATAATGAGTTCCAGTCCAGCCATGGCTATATCTTGAGAGCCTGTCTCAAACAACAACAATAATGATGATGATGAACCTTACAAATGACTTATTATCCCATTATTCTGATGCTTTCTCACATTCTTGTTTTTCCTTCTGCTCCTGTGCTAAGGAGTATTTGTGAATTTTGACCTTAGAAAGATGTTGAGAATTTTTTGTTTGTTTGTTTGTTGAAACTGTTTTCTGTGTGTAGCCTTGGCTATCCTGGACTTACTTTGTAGATCAGGATAGCCTTGAACTCTTAGAGATCCACCGGTCCCTGCCTCCCGGAGTGTTGGGATAACAGGCATGTGCCACCACACCCAGGAGAAAGGACTAGGAGAGAAAGCTGTATCAGGAACCTTGGAAAGAACATAGAAGCAACCGGAGAACCTATATTCCAAGATTGTTGTTAATTATTAATATTTATTATTGATTTATCTTTTAGTTAAACAGTGATTATTCCTAAACCAGCTGTATACCCAAATCACCATACAGATAGTAGAATGTATTTAGTTAACCTAGAGTACAATGCTGGGCAATGATTATTCCATCCTAAACCTCCAAGCCGACATAGCTATCTCTGAGTCAGATTTCCCACATTATACTTGCTTTTAGTCATATCTTAGATGTGGTTCATCTCTCCTGGTGGTTCTCCCCAATCGCTCCTCTGACTCCCTCTTCTCCTCCCCTCTAAACCAGGATGTCTCACCCTATTTTCTCCATTGCTCAGCACTGGCTGGTTGTTTTATTGACATATAGAGAACAAATGGTGGCATGTTTACACAAACTTGAGACAGGTGATACTTAGAATAAACATCATAATGCAATGCCCAGATTGAAACCAGATAGTGGGGTAGAGAAATGAGCATTTGAATGAACAAGGATAAATTGTGTGCGTTCCACAAGAACATTTTACCAACATAAGTTTAAGTATTACATGAAGCACAGCTGGGTAGTAGAAGATACTCATCTTGGAAGACCCCATACTTGATTCTAGGTAAGCCTGAAATAATCAGTACACACCAGAAAGCCAATGTTTGACTTATTCTCATTGAAAGCAGAGAGCCAGCCTAATTAAAGGTGGTGGTGCCTGCCTTTAATCCCATCACTCAGGAGGCAGAGGCAGGTGGATTTCTGTGAGTTTGAGGACAGCCAGGACTTACACAGAGAAATCTTGTTTAAAGGAAGAGAAAAAAAAGTTAGAGAATCCTGGAACTTGAATAAAAAGAAAAGAACTCTGTTCTGTCCCCAACCCATGAATTTGTTGTCCAAACAGATTGCATGTACCATAACCACAATTTTTTAAAGTATTTTAAATGAGATTTTTAAATAAGGATTGGAACTGGAAGTATGCCTCAGTGATAACATGTATGTGCTTAGTACATGGTGGGTTCAACCTCGCACAACCAAGGCAGGAGGAGAGAGAGAAGAGAGAAAAGAGGAGAGAGAAGATAGAAAAGATGAAAGAGGGGGAGGGAAAAGAGAGAGAATTTTATTTTCCCTACACTCTAATAGATCATCTTGGGTCCCTGGCTTTGAAGGCCAAAGTGCTAGACTGGGAGTTACTCCAAGGGAAATCGTTTTGAGTGGAAAATAGGGTGGCTTGGTCTGGCTGGCTAAGACAGAGCCTGGTGTGTTTGCAGAGGACAGTAGAGATTGAGGTCTTAGCTCTGCTATCCATTACAGTCAGCCTATAGAGGTTTATGCAAATGTGCACATTCAAGTTACCCCATTACCAGTCAAATCAGTAATTCTAAGGACAGGGTTTGTGCATTCGTATTTCAATTACAATTCCCTTAGCTGATATCTGAGTTGCCAACAGCGTTGAACAACCCCTTATATAAGGTGTGTTTGTTTTTGTTTAATACACAATTATTTAATGTGAAAGTACTAAATCTGGTCAAAAAGTATTTCATTATACCAAGTGTGAAGAAAATGAATTCCTCACAGATGAAGAAAGAATGTGGAGAAGTAGGAGTAAGAGGCAGGCAGAGAACACTTACGGTTAAAAAAAAAAATCATAGATCATATTTAAGAAAAAAGAGGATCTTTCTGAAAAATATGTTTTTTTTTTTCTGGTTGTGACTTACTACATCTTAAAGTGGAGCAATATTTTGGCAGACTTTATTTTTACTGAACCTTATCGTACTTATCCTATAAGATTATTGAAATTATCTAATGAGTATTTCATATTGCAAGCATAACTCTTTCATATGTCAGAATAATTATGGCTACTTAATTTTTTCGATTGGGGGAAGTGATCTCAAGAGAATAAAAAGACTGCATCTGAGGAACTGGTTCATCAGGTTATACTAAACGGAGTAGCAAGAATAAAAATGTGGACCACAAGCAGCCAGAAAACAAAACTCAACACAATGAATGGCCAACCAAATCCTGTGGGCACTGTGTGGGGAGGGGAAGAGGGCTTGCACCACCATTCCCTGTTTCCTGCCGCTTCCTGCCTGAGGAGCCCAGTGGAGCCGGCAAGTTTCTCCCAGAAATTATTTCCTCAGCTGTCTCACTGATGGATTTAACATAGGTACTTAGTCAAAATGTTAAATCATTGAATCCAAAATGTTAAAGCATTTTTGAATGTTTACACATTTAATCAGGCATGCCTAAAGACAAATGTTAAAAGAAATGTGTGCTAGATTCCATTGTATCACAGCTCAGGAATGCCAAAAGGGCTGTGACAAAGAAATCAAGTCACTCTTCTACATTAAATGCCTGTAACGTAAAAGGTGCTTTTAGTCCCCACTCTACCAAAGCTGTGTTGACCTTATCTTTTGTATTGAAAACAGAGTTAATAGTCTTTCTAGGGCACTTACAGGGAACAGAATGGGCTAGCAAAGTTTATTTTATGATGTTTAAAGAAACTAAAAAGAGCTTGTTCTAAAAATAGCTTTCATAATAAATTCTGGGAAGTCATGAGAGGACTTGGTGATGGCAACATGTACCTACTGTAGACTTTGTATGGCCACAGGAATGTTTATTCACCTGGAGATGGGTTATCACAATGGGCGCAAAGCTAGCACAGATAATAAATTGTATGGTTTTACATGTTACTTTAGGTCTTAAAGAGATTTATAACGCTTTATCAGCCCTGACTGGCATGCTTATTTCTATAAGTCAAGACCTTCTTATTCATCATCTGTATGTCTCTCTAGTCTCTCCTCTTACTGCAGTCCATGCTCACTATCACCAGTGTTTCTCTGGCCAATTCATCTGGGAGCTCATCACCCTTGGTAATTATGGGGTGTTCTCCTGTTTCTTGCTCCCCCCCTCCCCTCCCTTCTCTTACTCACTCTGTATACCAGCTACATGGATTTGCATGCCATTTCCCAAGAACACATTTGGTTCTAAGCTCTGTTTTGTACTATCCCCTTTCATGGGACTGCAGAATGCTCCTGACTTTGAGATCAAGGCATTTTTCACTCCTTTTATAGAAGCCTTTTTGAATGTTCTCCAGGGTTGGCCTTTCTAGCTTTGAAGTTACTTTACCTTCCTATGTATTTGTGTTGTTGTTCTTAAAGCCATTACCTCTGTGTTATCCTAGGTTCCCAACACCACTCTTAACAGACTAGTAAGATCTTTCAGGTTAACTGTCTTGGTTAGGTCAGCTTGGTATCCAGTGAGTGTTCAGTGCAAGGACCTAATGAGCACAATCAGTGAATTATTGAAAGGATGGAACTCAATGGCTGCCTCTTTGACTTCCCTGCCCCCATCCCCACCAAGGGAGGAGCAGCCTTGCTAGGTCACAGAGGAGGACTTGGCAGCCAGTCCTGAAGATACCTGATAAGCTTGGGTCAGATGGAAGGGGAGGAGGACCCACCCCCCCATCAGTGGACTTGGAAAGGGGCAGGGAGGAGATGAGGCAGGAGGGTGGGATTGGGAGGGAATGAGGGAGGTGGCTACAGCTGGGATACAAAGTAAATAACCTGTGATTAATATAAAAAAATAAAAATTATTAAGTAAAAAAAAAAAGGATGTTTGCTCCTGCTTTAGGAAGAGAAGATGGACTATAAATAGCTAGTTCATGTTCCTTCTACCTGGATCAAAGGTGAGAAATCTGTGTATAGTAGATAATTATTGAAAAATTGTTTACTTGTTGCATTTAATATATATAATGAAAATTGTTGTATTTAAATAATTTCAAAGTAAAAATACATACTTCCTATTAAAGGCACTGAACTGTATTCGAGTGGATTTGAGACGAGGCAAGCTGAGAGGCACTTTAGACGGGGTCGCAAAGCTGGGAGGTGGCAAGGCTTTCGCTCTTTAGGAAGGCCTTTCTTTAACAGCTGACCTTGCCCTGCTGCCCTCTCTATCCCCGGCTCATTACTTTTCTAAGGAGCGTTCTTCTTCCCCCAACCTTCCTGAGCCAGGTGTTGGAGTCAATAGTTGAAAAAAAAAAAAGTTGCTTTTTCAAAGCTTCCCATAAACAACGCCCTAGGGTAAATGCCTGTATCTGTGAAATAGCTGTTTATAAACTATGATTCACAGGATCCCAACGGGTTATGTAACAATTTTGGGAGACCTGTTTGGATGGGGCATGTTTTGACTGTTCCATTATCCACAGGCCTTGACTATGTCAGAAGTCTTCTCACAGTTCTAGGCCACATGTAGCTAATAAGCTCTCAAGCTGTGTCTGTGGGGCATCAAATAGCTATAAATTTAAACAAAAACTTTTAAAAATATTTCCATGTCTGGGTAGGAGAACTGATTGTTTTCCAACACACAAAGGAAAAAAACATGGTGGTGCGTGACTTTAAACCCAGCACTGAGGAGACAGAGGCAAGTGAATCTCTGTGCGTTCATAGCCAGTCTGGTCTACATAGCAAATTCCAGAACAGCCAGGGCTAAGTAGTGGCAGCCTGTCTCAGAAAAACAAACTAAATAACCTAAACATAACCCTAAACATATATTCTAATCCTCTACAAGCTTCTGTTCAAGGTAAATAGACAGCATCATGCAAATAATTCCCGATCTAAACCTCAGGGGAGATTGCCACCGCAGAGATGAGGGAACTGACATATTTTCAGCATCTGTCAAGTGTTTTACAAGCTTTATTAATCCCTCAGCACTGCTGCAAGGTGGGTATCACACGTAGGCCCGTATTTACAGATGAGGAAATTAAGATCCAGGGTGAGGTAACTTCTCTGAGGTCACATACAGAGCATGCAATTGAGCTGGAAATTAACCTTAGGTTGCCTGTCTACAAATCCAGTGTCCTGTCCTCCCACCACGCCTTGGCCGGAGGCCCA
>CM053766.1:22366966-22467613 GCA_028658305.1 Pachyuromys duprasi | reverse complement strand
GAACACCTACTGGAGCATGGGTAGCCACTTGGGGCCTGCATCCTTGAAGAAAACTGACCCCTTCTAATCCAGCAGCCATCAATTTCCAGCCAACACAAAATCATGACTTCACAATGCAACAAGCAGTTGGCATCACCCTGTGAAAATTTCTCTACCTCTGGTTATTCCCTATGTCATCCCTTAATTACACTTTTATGTATCCAAATAATTTTATTCTCTTATTGTAATCAAAGTAATATATCTAAATAAAGAATTCAACTTATAATGATTACTGTGAAAAAATAGTACCCCCCTGTGCTTTCCGCTAAACCCCCTCTCCTCTCCAATAGTAATCTCATTCAAATGTTCATAATTTTGTTTTGTTCATTTGTGTGATTGTGTGATTGTCAGGCACTATTACGCTATGTTTGGCTTGATGTGCTGACTGTAGTTTTTCTGGTGTAGCTATTTTCAGTAATTTCTCACTATGGAATGAAAGGGACACTGTACTTTTCCTGTCCTCCTCCTTTACATATATACCCCACCTTCCCTTTTCTTCCTCTGATGAATTTGATTTTACCATGATTCTGGTTACTGCTTAATACTTACATTGTTGTTCCATAGCTAAACACATATATTACAATTCATCCATCACTTGTGGCTCAAATTTGTGTCTCCTTGAAGTCAGATTTTGTTGAATATTCTAGATACTAACACTAATTTAAACTGCTAATTCTACATCAGTTAGTTCAGTTTTTTTTCTTAAAAATTTTCAACACGTCACAAATCCTTTTCATCTTTAAAGAAAACAATGTTCCCTGTATGCTTTAGACATGCATCAAGTAGGCAGGTAGATACGGTCACACTTGATCCCAGAGTGCTGTCTCCTTCCCATCCTTTGTCTGCACATGTGAGCTATCTTCCTCTTTATTGCTGCACTCCCTCATTTTGGTGGAGTCCAACCACAAGCAGCTTCTAGAATGAGTGAGAGGTAAAATGTCCTTACACATAGAAATTCGGCTTGTTCTCTATATTCTCGTATTCTTAAATTTCACTTTTTTCTGTATGTGATCTCAGCCTCATTTAGTCTGGTAGAGTTATCTACAACTGGGAGGCTCAGGGCTCACCAGAGTATTTTAGTACAGTCTGAGGAGAGTAAGGCGAGACTCAGCTTGCCATTCCTGAACTGCATCACGTACACTATAAATTCTTCCGGCCACGGTTACATACTGTAGTCATCACACTTGTCTCTTATGCCTACATGTGTTTCTATTTAGAACTCACAACTCAGATTTTCCAAGGTCATTTTAGATTCCATTCTTACATTCTTAAGTGCTAATAATCCTTGTAGCATTAGCCGTAGTATCCATGCTTCACAAATAAAACCCACAATTCTGATAAAACCTGAACTACATATCTAAATGTTTAGACTTGCTGCCATCCACTCCTGGTGGCCAACTCAAAATCATTCCAAATATTAAATGGTGACAAAGCTTGGTGACATGACTGTTTCTTCATGAAGAAAACAACGCTTTTGAGGATGTGTTTCAAGATATCTGAGTTCTGTGAGATGCTCTAATGTTTTGGCACAGGTATGAGCTTCTGATTTTCAAAGGATTCTTTTATCTTATTCTACAAATTGGGCAGTGCATATTCTTTTTCCATATCTCAAGTATCCATCTAGTTAATACCAGACATGTATAACAAAAGAGGTAGAAGAACATATTATAAAAGAATCAATACTACAAATGTATATATGCAATCCAATATTTCTTGAATTTACTAACAACCCAATAGTCAGCAAGCTATTTCATATGTATTTAGCAACTGTGGTGCTGCAGGTAACACAACATGAAAAACAAAGTCCCAGTCTCCCTTAATGACACCACTTTATAGTTCAATGAAATCATACAGTAGAAAAGCCTTTATCAGTTCTTTTGTTTCTGGTTGTGATATAAGCATTTTCCATCAGCTTTGACTTTCCTAGAACCACAGAGGACACACTACTCATCTTGGCAATCTTGGCACATGAGGGACTTATCATGCTAGCAAGAACTCAGTATGTGCCTAGTAAGCAGGCTACAACACCAAAAGAAGAGAAATCTGTATTTTTATATAAATAAAAATACCTGACCTTTCTTATCGTGGTTATATAACCACTTTATGAATTTACTTTACTCTTAGAAAAGCTTAATGCCATGAGGTAGTAAAATAGTTCCTGCCAGTCTTTTTTTAATTGAAGTACACATAGTTGAATAATTAACTATTATAACTTTAACTCCTTATCTGGCAGTGAAATGATGGAGCAGTTGTTCCCTTCATACTGGCAGGTCTGTGGGTTTCATCACACCACCCCAAAACAAGCTCAAACATTTCATCTGTTCCATTTCATATAGCATTTGTCTTTACAATGCTTCAAGAGTGAAGCTTAACTCTTCGAGTGTTAGACAAAGTTATTTGTGGTTTAGAAAGCACCTAGACAGAATGCCTAAAATTTCAAAATGAGTTAAAAACAACAATAACAACAACAGAACTTCTGGTAAAGTTTCACCTTAAATAAAAACTTTAACAATTCTAAAACACAGTCAGATGAGTGAATGGAACTATTATCAGGTCACTTCTGGAAACATCTACAGAACTTATGAGCTTGTGAGCGTTCAACTCTTTGGAATTCTTAACATTTGGACCATTGAAAGTGAGTCTTTCCCCACCATGCATCTCTTTTCTTCCTGAAGGGCCTGTGATCTCTGTCTCCTCCTCTGTGAACTATAAAGAAGAAAGTGGTCCAGGACTTTCTTGTCCAGCATTTTTACTTTCAGAGAAAGAAAAACAGGGGCCCAGGGCGGTGAGTTATCCAGCCATTTTACAACTGAGGCTAGAAGTAAAGTGTCCCGATCTCCCAGACAGGAACCTGCAGCAGCAGTCCACAGCAACACTGCCTGGTATCTCGGGAATTTGCTTGTCTGTTGTGTGGAAACAGTCTGGACCTGGAGAATCTAATTCCAAGACAGTTACACACACGTTCCAGATTAAGACCCATCTTCATCTGACTGAGATAGAGTGACAGACCTGCACCATGCCCACTGTTTCTAAGAAGAGAAAAGCAAAATTCCTAACGTAGTATTAAAAAGCCTCCAGTGCTTTGCATAAAGAAACAAAAGCTCTTTGAGGGGCCTTATGCAACCGCAGCACCCATGCTCAACACGATTGCCTAGTTAAGGTGATGTGCCCCGTAGCCTACAGTGGTCCATTGCTCTTTCTCACACAAGTAGCTGCCTCCTGCCCATTTCATTTCTGATTGAGGTCAGAAACCTCACTTGCAGCCCTTTTTCCTTACATCTATCCACACTTCGCTGAGTCCCTACAGGGTACCCCAGCATGAAGTTTCAAAGAAACAAAACCAGAGAAGAAACATATTCCTCTTAATGGGACATGTGGTTGACGGCTTCGTCAACTATGAACTGGAGTCATGGAGAGGACATGGACCTGTGTGTTGCTCAGATCTGTTTCAAATGTGGCTCTAATCCTAAAAACTGTGTAAGACCTCAATCGTTAAAGCTCAGCCTCTTTATGTCTAAACCAGTGATATTCCCAACCATCCTAATGTTACGACCCTTTAATACAGTTTCTCAAGTTGTGGTGAACCCTCCAACCATAGAATTATTTTCATTGCTACTTCATAACTGTAATTATGAATCATAATGTGAACATTTTGGGAGACAGAGACTTGCCAAAGGGGCCAAGACCCACAGGTTGAGAACCACTGCTTTAAACTCTATTTACATAATAACACTGCTCCATACTGATGTACCAAACATCAAATTAAAACATACTTATAAAGTACCTCTCAATGCATACTCATTTCTGTGCCATTACACACACTCACTTCATTTCCATCTTTCCCTACTGCTCACCTTTTCTCCTTAAAAAACAAACAAACAAGCAAACACCACAGTTACTGGGCTGGTGAGATGGCTTAGTCGGTGAAGGTACTTCCTGCCAAACCTGATAATCTGAGTTAAATTCCTGGGACCCACACTGTGAAACGAAAGAAGTTGTCCAGCAAGTTGTCATCTGACCCTCACACTTGTGCCATGGCACATGTGTATACACATGCATCCCACACACATTAAATAAAGAAGTGCAGTAGACTGCTTAGTGGGTCAGAACTGTGACTTCAAGATCAGTCTTCAAAAACCCAAAAGCATGACTAAGCATATCAGTATTGGACTTCACTATGCAGCTGTCTCTACATATATATATATAAACATTTCATTAAGAATGTAAAATTAGCATTTTTTAAAACAAGGTTTAGTGCTAGGCTTGGCAGTGCAGGCCTGTAAGCCTAACTACTTGGGAAACTGTGGCAGAAGAATGCCAAATTCAAGGCCAGCCTGCTCCAGAATGAGTTCAAAAGCAGCCTGAGCGACTGAATAAGCCTCTGTCTCAAAATGAATAAAAACTTAAAAGGTGCTTGAGACACAGCTTAGTGGTAGAGTACATGCAAAGCATTTATAAGGCCTAGTACAACCAAACAAAAACCCCACCAAGGTTTAGTAAGTATAAATAAACGTATAAATAATATCATGTCTACTCAGATAATAGAAATATAAGTCACAATAATTCCAAAGCCAGAAAATATTATTTTATTCAAAATGAAGTATTTTATAAACTATCCAGCATCTTCAGGAGGTTTTCTTCTAATATGGAAGCTACCTGACATAATATTAATGGCAAGGCTAATATCTTAACTTTGACTTATGCTACATTCTGAGTGCAGAGATTTAGAAAGCATTATTTTAAGTATCACCTACTCTCTTTTTCCAGTTTATGTATGCATAATAACTCTGGATTTAGTCCACCTGAAAACTGGTTTTTAAACAAATTTCTTGTCACCAGTTGTCATATGTAACTTGATATGTTGACCAACTAGTAAACATTATAGTTTGTTTCATGAAATTAAATTCAGTGAGTCCATGGTTCAAAAATATTTTACTCATATTATTTACTATTCCTTATTATTCTGGGATGAAGAAGCAGGAATGATATAGATGCATCAGTCATGTTTTTAAAATAAAAAAAACTTAAAATAAGAAACTATTGTCTTGCACTAATTAGGCAGCATTTTCCCTGTGTATAGAATCTCACATTTCTTAGCTAAACTGTATGCCAAGCTTGTTGTATGTTTCCTGAGATTAATGTTATTAAATATTCACGAAACTTTGTAAATGTAATATCTTTTTTAAAGAATTCACAATTCATGGAACTACTCTGTTATTATAATTATTATTATGAAGTAGTCTTATAGACTTGGGAGTAGGAAGTCTATTACAGGTATATTACCAAACATGAACCACAGGCTGTGTGACCTGCCAAAGGACACATAGAAAGTTATAAGGGTCAAAGGATGTGATATATTCTTGATAACTATGAAATCTTACATGTATGTAAACTATGAGCAGAGGTATGACACATCTATGATGGTTTTCCACTTACTGCATTTTTAAAAGTGTTTTTCCTCATCTTTCTGTTCAGAAGTAATAAAACAGTGAATAATTGGGAAATATACAGACTCTGTAAGGATTCAGTGTCATGTAATTTTTTATGGATATTAACAGTTAGCTTACTTTTAAAGAAGGAACGATGTAGATACAGCAGTCATGTATGAAGTTCTCAAAAAATTTAAAATAAAAAACTACCGTTTTGCACTAATAAGGTAATATTTAGCCCTTTGTGTAGAGTCTCAAACTTCTCAGCTAAACTATGTGTCATCCTTTATAGTTGCATGTTCCTTGAGACCAATGTTATTAAATATTTTCAAAACTTTGTAAGTATCTCTTTTAACTGATTCACAATTCATGGAAATACTGTTATTAATTTTTACTATTTCTATTAAAGCAGTCAACATAACTTACTTCTTCACTGCCTTTCCAAAGAACAAATAAGTTTATAAATAAATACTTCACGATTCTGACCAAACTCTAACTTTGGGGTTGATTCAACATGTCTGCACCTCTCCTGCTGCATCTACTTGGTTTCCTATTTGGTTGGAGAAGCACAGAGGACTTCCATGGAACATTTTAAAGAGTGCTACATGCTGCTCCAAAGAGCTACAGATCGGTAGAACTCATGTAACATCTTCCCTGATTCTCGTGACAACTTCAGAGCATAACGAGCAGCTTCAAAGGGGTCTCTGGTGTTTAGTGCATGCCAGATTTCATGGTTGCTATGAAAATTATCAACCAGCTAGAAACATTAGGTATTTTATGCCAAAAAAAAAGTGTTTTAACAATGATTCATCTTTGGTCATTAGCTGATGTTTCTGAGTCCTCATTATCCTGAAACTGCACTAACACCAAGGAAAACTGTTTTCAGATTTGGCTTCATTTATGCGATGGTTCTACCTCTTATGTAGCAACTATATTTTTCCCCTTCTGGGACGGCAAATTACTCAAGACATAATGTAGTATCACAGGGCAAGACATTTGCTTTTGCTGCAGATCAAGGCCAGCACTAAATTCAAACCCTAATGAGAATGAATATATAAATAGGAACAGCCAAACCAAACAGATGAAGAAAAATTTAAAAAGCCCAAGAACTCTACCAATTTTTTATGCAAAACCTAGGTTTTCATTAATATGTGAATTTAAAATAGAACATTTTATCAATAGTTAGTTATCCTAGCATAATAACTAAGAACTTTTTACCCTGGAAGGAATTCGATTTGCTTGATTTTTCTATGCAAAGAAAACATTATTTAAACTTTCTATTATACCAAATATTTTAAATAGTTCAGTATTCTTTGAACCAAATACAATTAAAAATGACTGTCAAGGGTTGTTCAAAGCCAGCCTGGTCTGTAGAATGAGTTCCAGAACAACTAAAGCTACACAGAGAACCCCTGCCTTGAATTGAAAAAAAAAATGACTGTCAAAAGTATGACATGTATTTGCTTATATGAAGATGTTAGCTGTAAGTCTTCAATAAGAAGGCTACAATCTGTATAACTAAGGGGGTGAAAGGATTACCCTAGGAAGAGAAAATACCATAGTTATAGATGAACAGGGCTGGGGTTAGGTGGGTGTGGCTAGAACAGGAAGATCAAATGGGGAGGGGGAGGAAATTCATCTAAAACTAAGGACCATTTAAGGAGTCCTATGGAAACCTAAAACAGTAAAACTTTCCCAAAATATAAATCTAAATTAGAATCACCAAATAGCAAGGTTGACGAGCCCCTATAGACATCTCTTGCCACCAAATGAAACCTTCCAATGCTGGCTAGTTGGCCAACTGAGTTGTTGGCCTAAGGGGCCCCGTGGAATTCCCAAGCAATAGCTATTGCCAAGGCTATTGATTGTTCTTCACAAACTGATGGTAAAGCCCCACTGCTGAAGACAATAATAATAATTATTATTATTATTTAAAATAAAATAAAAATAAAAAATAGAATAGGACAAAACAAACAGAAAACAAAAGATCCAAAGAAAATCACAAGACACATATACAAACCCTGAGACAAACACAGAACCCCCCCCCCCAAAAAAAAAACATAAATATAAGCAAAAGATTAGAGGAGGAGGAAGAAGGAGGAGGAGGAGGAGGAAGAGGAGGTGGCAGCAGTGGCCAGACAAAAAACCTCCCAAAATTTAGTTTATTTTGTGTTGACCATCTACTGTTAGGCATGGGCCCTGCCCTTATGTATGGTTTGTATACCCAGTAAGACTCTGTTGGAGAAAACAAAGCTTTTCTTTGTAAGTGGTTATTAATTGGACATTATTATTATTATGTTGCCTGTGTTCTAATGAGAGAGAAAGGGTACAGATATGGGTGGGTGAGGAAGTAGAGAGGATCTGGGAGGAGGTGGGGAAGGAGAAATCATAATCAGAAAATGTATGAAAAATCTATTCAATAAAAAAAATAAAATAAATGGTTGTCAAACTATTTTCCTGATCAAAATTTCATGTGTTTTCTGTAAAATATTGAAGATGCTATATTCTCAGATTTCAACATACACTCCAATATACACCTACATAGTTTCTAAAATTTTTCAAAAGAATAACATGCTTCAATAAAAAGATAAAGGAACTTTTGTCTAATAAGTAAAATGGTTTGTTTTTTTTCTCCAATTAAAAAAAAAGTTTAAACAAGTATCCATCTTTGCAGACAATTTCCCGGTGTAGTGATGTTCTATGATTTTGGCTATCTTTATTTCTTTACTTTTCATAATGTTGAATGAAAATATAAGGTTGTTGTGAAAATGGAAGGCCAGTTCATTACAAAATACTTACATAGAATCTAATGTGTCAGACCCAAATCTAGACACTAGTGATATAGAATAACAAATACAAATGATGGCCCTTGCTTTCATAGAGTAGTCAATTTTAGTGTAGGAGCACAGACAACAAACCAGGAATGCAAACTTGTCCTTGAGAATCTAGATTCAAAAGATTCTTAGTACTAAAAATAGTGCTGTTTTGTGACCCTCCTTACTTTAATGTTCAGTTAACTGAGACCAGAGAAATTATGACTTGTTCAGGGACAGCTAGCTCACAAGAATCCTGCAGAGCCCAACAGGACAAGCTTCTGATATCTCATTTTCTTCTAGTTCTATTTCTTTTAGTTTAATTATTTTTCTGTCCTTCTAATCCTTTTATGAACGGTTTAATTTAATGTATCAACTCCTAAAATTCCCTTTGCATTAGCTATATTCGACTAACCAATGCATTAATCACTCCTAATATTTGGCAGCATTAATGTTTTATGAACTGTCACCATCATATTTCAATAACTAAAATGATACTTTTATCTGTTTTTTTAACTTTACAAAGTTATTTTGATTTAGGATTTTAATTTTATGCTTTTAAATATATGAAAGCAATACATTTGGATAAAACAGTAGAAATTTGGAAATTAAAAAATAAAGTAAAATCCTTATAATCTTAATCCCATCTCAAGAAATAGCCATCATTAAAATTCTGACATATTTCTCTCCAAATTCTTTTCCTACACATATGCATAACTTTCAAAGATGATGTGGTTTAAATAAGATTAGCTCCCCTAGGCTTAGATGTTTGAACGCTTAGTTACTAGAAAGTGGTACTATTTGAAAAGATTAGAAAGATTAGGAGGCGTGGCTTTGTTGAAGGACATGTGTCACTGGGGGCAGGTTTAAGATTTCAAAAGCCTATGCAATACCTTTTTCTCTGCCTGTGGACCAGGAAGTGGCTCTCGCTGCTTCTCTAGCACCATGTCTGCCTGCTATGCCTGTCCCCATGCCCCCCACCATGAAGATAATGGATAAAGTCTCTGAATCTGTAAGAAAACTTCAATTAAATGCTTTCTTTTATAAGAGTTTCCATGATCATGGTGCGTCTTCACAGCAAAAAAAAATAGTGACTAAAACAGATAAACAATTTTTTTAAATTTTTTGCTTCATAGTCTATTATATTTAACATTTAAATATTCTTCATCAAATTAAAAAATTATACTTCCAATGGCTTTGATTTTTGAAAATAGAATCCAACCAAAAATAAAGTTTATTAATAAGTGGACTATAAAGTTTGGGCAATGTATCGCCACCCTTACGCCCACCCACACCCAGAAGTTCTGTTATATACCACAATGTAATCAGATTATTTTAGCTACACAATTAGGTTGTAAAATAAAATAAGGGTTAGAAAATTGTATTTAACAAAAATGTAATAGTGAGGTATGCATACCCTTTTAGAATCGCATTATAATTTTGGCATGCTACTACATCTTTTTTGTTGTTTTTTCAAGGCAGTGTTTCTCTGCATAGCCCTGGCTGTCCTGGAACTCGTTCTGTAGACCAGGCTGGCCTCAAACTCAGAAATCTAGCTGCCTCTGCCTAGTTAGTACTGGGACTAACCGTGTGCCCCACCAGCCCTGGCTTACCTTTTTTCATCTTTTAGATCTCAATGCTTTAGGATAGTATCTATGAAACACCACATTTATCAAATAATTAACATAATTTCATATGCGGCAAAGAGATTTAATAAGTTTCTCATTTTTGTCTATAGTTTATACCAATATGTTCATATTTATATTGCACCCTGTAACAAAACAGATGTTTCTTCTCTTATATTCTACTTTTAAAAAGGATTAACTATGTGTTTCAGAAAAAGTATGGATGGTGTTATGTACATCATCAAATATGGTACCTCTTCTTAGAATTTTTTATCTTGATATGAACAAATGTAAAGAGACTAAGGCAGATAGATACATATTACAAATTCAGGGCCAGACTAGACAACACATGGTGGGGTGTCAGGAAGGGATAAAGGGAGAGATTTAACCTCGTTCACATGGGACTGAAACTGGCAGAAGATAAAGGTAAGAAAATACCCAGACCAACTGTCTCCATCAGAGCCTGAATGTGACGTTAGTATTTTAATTACAACTCTTAATATCTTTAGTGGCACAAGCCTTTAATCTCAGCACTCAGGAAGCAGAGGCAGGCAGATGTCTGAGAGTTCATAGCCAGTCTGGTCTATACAATGAGGCCTTATCTCAGGAGAAAGAAACAAACAAAGAGTAATATTTAAAATTATTTTGAACCACCTGAGTGTGGTGGCTGTAATTCCAGCACCCAGGGAGGCAGAGGCAGGCACATCTCTGTGAGTTCAAGGACAGCCTGGTCTACAAAGAGAGACCAGAGCAGCCAAGGCCACACAGAGAAACCCTGTCTCTCAAAACCAAAAAGAAAAAGGGAAAAAAAAGGCCCCCCAAAATTATTTTGAACATCGTAATTAACTAAGATTTAAAATAAAATCCAGTAGTAAATACTTTAATAGATAATTATTTCTTTTTTGAAAATACACATTTCTGGGAACAGTTGATATTTTTTATTATAGAGGATGTGTTAGTTAATGTTCTTACTGCTGTGAGGAGATGTCTGACAAAAAGGAACTGAAGAAGGGATGGGCTTCGCTTTGGCACAGAATTTGGCAGTCTAGCCCACCACAGAGGTGAAGGGTGTTACACCTGTAGTCAGGAAGCAAAGTTTCTCTTTTCACTCCCTCTGCACCCCCGGCCCGTGGAACAGACGCTGCTGCTATGCTGTGCAGGACTTCCTGCCTCAACAACCTGGTATACACTCTCCTTCTCAGGCAAACACGGGGGTTGTCTCCTAGGTGATTCTGGATTCTCTCAAGTTGACAGAATTAACAATCACGGAAGGTAGAACCATTGTACTGATGAAGTTCCAATAACAAAGTTTATAATTTAAAATCTACATTTAGATACATTTGAGTAAATGTGCAAGATTCAGAAAAGAAAGGTTACTAATAAAATCTAGAGGAAAATAAGGTGAGAGGTGTTTATATCTAGGTATTTAATGGCCCAAATTGGACTGATCTTCTAGTCAACTTTCACCTTGATTTTTATATTTGCCTCCAACATATTCCACTTTGTAACTTTTTTCTCTTCTAAACATCCTAAATGAGAGGCAGGCAGGAAGTGAATGTTAATTTGCCAAGAAGTAGCTTATTATATGATCATTTTAAGTAACAAATTTTATGCGATCATGGATCATGAATTAAGATTTCAGTAAGAGAGAACTTTTTTAAGATTTATTTATTTGATTTATTCATTTATTTATTTTATATATATGAATGTTCTATCTGAATGCACACCTGCATGCCAGAAAAGCACATCAGATCTTAGTATAGATGGCTGTGAGCCACTGTGTAGTTGCTGGGAATTGAACTCAGGACCTCTGAAAGAGCAGGGAGTGCTCTCAACCACTGAGCCATCTCTCCAGCCCTAAATAAGAATATTTCCAAAGTAGGATTTTAAACATTATAATGTTAAATGATAAAAATGCTTTGTTTCTAGTGGTTAAAGACCTAATTATTTTGTAATTAAAACATAACTGGGAATACAGGGCACTCAAGGTCTGACCTATGCTTCCCAGCCTCTGGCTTCTATCTACTAAAAGTGGTACAATCGGTCAAATTAGAATGATCTTCAGAACATCACTGAAAAGTCCAGGGCTGGAGACTTGTCTCAGAGGTAGACTGCCTGCCTAGCATGTTCAAGGCCTGAGCTCCATTCCAGGCCTATATTAAAACACTTTTTCAAAGTATAAGAATAACAGCTGGAATATCTTTTATATTATATAATATTATATAATATATATATGTATAAAGTCCAATTTATACAAGTTTCTACACTCAAATATATTTAGGAAACAAAACAAACAAACAACACTGTAAGTTGACAATAGTAATCCTGGAAGAAACGCCGGAAACATAGAAACTAGCAGTATCTTCTAATGTTTTATGAGTGTTGAAGTTACAACTTAAAATTATTATTTTAAGCAACACATAATTATACTTATACATATAACTAATTCATATATATATTAAATGAATGATGAGTCAACTTATAAAGAGCCAGCTATTAAATGTTAACAAATAAGCTAGCTCATCTATGACAGAATATCTAATCACTTTCTTTTTCCCTCTTTTTTATGTGCACGAATGTACATAAGTTGGTGCCCTATGTGCAAGCAGTGCCTGTGGAGGCCAGAAGGGTGTGTCAGATCTCCTGGGACTGGAGTTAGGAAAGGTTGTGAGTCAGTATATAGTTGCTGGGAATGGAACCTGGGTCATCTGGAAGTGCGGCAAGTGCTCTTAACCACTGAACCACCTCCCCAATGCCACTACTTTCCTTTTTAAAATTATTTTTATTAATGATATTGGATATGCTCCTGCCAACAGCAGCCCCCCCCAGGTGCTATCAAAGCATTCCAGCATGGCTCTATTATCTTATTCTATACATTCTTTCATTGTTTTCTCTGTGTAACTCTTTGCTGCTAGACTATTTCTGCTCAGAATAGGGAAACCAAGGGTTTAAGAGGTTTATGAGCAATTATAAAGCAATTTTATAGCAAAACAACTTATTCCTGGTATCTCCAATTGGTTAAGATAGATGTTATTCATGTTATTGCCAGTGGTCACCTATAACATGGACAGATAAAGTAATAGAGTCATTGATAGCTTTCTTCTCAGGCTGCTACACTAGAGCATTTCAGTTAAATGGTAGAGCCACAGAACTAACATTTAGTTCAGTAAGATTTAAAGTCAGTAATGAAATAAAGCATGCTCTAACTAGAACATTGCATTTATTACTTCAAAATCCAAACTGCTACATTATATCTTAAGTTTAAAGGTACTCAAGGCGATTTTCACCATAACAAAACGAGATCATTACTATTTCACAGTGTATCAAATCCCAGGAAAGTCTAATAGTAACTTTAATAAATATGAAGATCTTAAGTATCCATTCTCAAGTAAGAATTTGCATACTTCAGTAAAATTGAGTTTTCCTTTATAAAATTAGTCAGATTTCCATTAGCCTTAGTCCCTTTTCACTGTATTTTTTTTCCTTCCTTTTTTGGATAATATCCCACAGTAGTCTTGCTTTGAGGATTTATTAATGTGATAGTGCTTCAGAAATGGAGCACCAAGGAAACCTGAGTCATAAACCAAAGACTGCTTACTTTGACAGTTGTTTATTTTAACTGATTCCTTTTAAAAGCTGAAAAATACTCTTTCATTTTGTATTTTTTTAATAATATGGTAATTATTAGAAGCACGGAAAACAACCATGAGCTGGTTTTAAATCCCAGAGTAACTTGCTGGAATATAGGCTATCCAATATAAAATATATACCACTGGTTTTCAAATCACAGTTTTTTTTTTCAGTGTAGACAGTTCTTAATTTCTACTGAAAGCAATATATATATATATCTTTTTCCAAGTCTCTAATGTGTCATTATTCACTGGGAGAAGGAGATGTCAGGTTTTCTTGAGAACCTGTTGCTCATGTTCCACCATCTGATGATTATGAAATGATTCATCATTGTGCTGAACTGGAATAAGTATACTGTTTGCAAATAATAAAAAGCTCATGTTGTAACACTGTTTTTTTCAGCAGTGAAAGGGGCCCTTAGTTTTTTGGGTTGTTTTTCCCCCTACATTTTCCCGGTACATTTTCTAAAAGTACTTCCCATACACAGCTGAAAATGGAAGTCTTTAAGGAAGTACCAGATGTAAGGCAAATGGTCAAGTTGTGGGGGGAGAGGGTAGTGAGGGAGGACTCTCACAGCCTCCAGTGCATGGTTTGTGGGTACAGGCATGGAGCCAGGGTAACTACATTAAAGCCTTTAAGTCTGGCTCTCCAGGGACTTCTCCAATTCCAATGAGCTAGGGCTACCATGTTACTTCTTAACAACTCTACACACTAGCAAAGGGACTTGCATGCAGACACTGCACTCTATCACTCTTGTTGTTATTTGTAGAGTTTTAATTTCTTGTGGACAACTATGAATATACTTTCTGTGGTTTGGGAATAGTTTATTTTTTTTCCTCTCTGTACAGTGAATTCAAAAGTCCTTACGACAACTAGAATTCTTTTCATTTCTTCCCAACTGTCTAAAGTGACAAGTTCTCTTAATTTTCTTTTTTTTAACCTAGATGTTGCTTGATGAGGTAGTGAGAAGACTGGTCTGAAACTCCTAGGCTCAAGTGATCCATCTGTCTCCCTTTAATTGTGGCTGAAAAATATCATGACTAATCATCAGGAAGTTTATACACTAAGATAGTATAATGTCATGATCAGGCATATGCTATTTTCCCCCTGCATATCATATGGTCAACAATATCTGCTGATAACCAATTTTAACATCAAAATTAAGCTATTATAAATTCACATTGGATTTAACAGGTCAATTATTTCTACTTCATTGCTGGAAACTGTCTTGAGAAATTACTGAAATTATAGATTTGGAAATGAAGCATTGCATCAGCCATCTCTGCCACAATCACAACTTAATGTAACACATTGTTTCTTTTATTCTTCTGCCCCCTCAAGAAACAGGGATTTTATTCTGAGGTATTGGTTCACACACTGACCTCTGTCTGGGTTTGAAGGACAGTTTCTACTGAGTTTAAAGGACCTGTCTCCATAAACAGCCAAGCACCTAAAAATTTCTCTGCAAAATTTAATTACCAATCTATTTTTAGATAAAAGAGTACTTCTGTTCTGTAGAGATTAGAGAACTGAGTAAAATAATTTAAATCAGTCAGTCTGACATGAAATCAAAGTTGCAATAAATCTGACATCTTGATTTCCAGAAAAACTTCTCAGATTTTAGCTAAATGAGGGCTGTTTTTGTATGTCAGCGTTCAACAGTTGCCAGTGTTTAAAATTACATCCTTGCCCTCCTAACGTGGTGGTGCTTCCCAGCATTTGGGAGGTAGAGGCAGGAACTCACTACAGCTTTAAGGCCATTTGGGTTTAAGTGAGTGGCCTGGGATACACTGTGTCAAAAAAAAAAAAAAAATGGCCTCATGATATTTGGTTGGGAAGTAGCTACAATTTACAATGGTAAATTCAGTGGCACTTTCAGAGCTGCTGTCTGACTTCGGAAGGGTATTCTCTCATTGTGCTTGGTCTAAAGCAAACCAAGTAACAGCTTGGTACTCATAAGAGCCTTAAAACAATCAAGAGCTACAAATACTTAACACAGTAGACTTCACATCTTTGGAACCTATAAGCTGATTTCATGTTGAACCTCTCAAAAATGTAAATGAACTCTTCCCGCCTTGAACCACGGAAATTCAGGAAAATTTGGAATATGCTATTATCTCCTAATCTTTTTTTACTCTGGGTAAATAACCATCCCCGAAGTCACTGGTGAGGTTAGAATTTCAGTCTGGAAGATCATCTTTCTAGCTCAATCTGGAGAGCTCTTCTGTGTTAGTCACCCTCTTTTCTCCTCAATCTCACCTTTTTTCTGACCATGGCGATCAACACATATTATTCGCTTTCTCCAGCCACACAGCCAGATCGCCCTAGTTTTCTCCCCTATTGCCCCGGTTCCTCTAGGACTGCGCTAAACCTTTGAAACAGCACATGACCTCCAGTCATCCAGGATCTCCACACCCCGGTACCAAACCGTGCGGTTTCCCCCGGCTGGCAATTCACAACCGTCCTCCGGCTTCCCAACCCCTAATGAACCTGCGGCGTGAAATTTAAATTTGAAAAATCTTCAATAAAGAACTCGCTCCCCTTTCTCTAACCCTCAGCCCCGCCCACGAGCCCTCCCTAGCCTCCACGGGAAACTGCAGGAAGCCGGAGGGGGCGGGGCGGTGACGTCACGACGCCGGCGCGTCACGGAACGGCGGCGGCTGCGGCGCTGGCGGTGGCTGCGGCAGCGGCGGCATTTTAGTCTGCGGCGGCGGCGGCGGCTGCGGGGCTGCTGCTCCTCCCAGCATCCCTGGCGCGGCCATTTCAGCCCCATCTTGGCCGAGAGGAGGGAGCTGCAGCCGCTGCTTCAGCAGTTCGAATTTCAGTTTTTCCGGGGTCTACGAGCCGGCCGCGCCGAGGAGAAGCGGAAGACGCCGCCGCCGGTCCCCCCACGCTGCCGAGCGCCTCCGCTCCCTTTGCCGGTTCCTCCAGCCGCCGCCGCCGCCCCTCACGCGCCTGAGAGCCGCGAGGAGGCCGGGCCCGCCGCCGCGGGTGGCTCCCTGAGGGAGGCCAGGCTGCCGGCCTTCCCCGCCCCCGAGCGGGCTTCCGCCGCCGCCGCCGGCATGGCCCCCGGGCTGCGCTCGGGCTAGAGCCCGGGACGGAGGGCTGCCCCTCGCCGCGGACCTCCGGCGCCGTCGGGAAGCGTCGGTCCCGGCCTCCCCGCTCCGCCTTCTTCCTCCGCGGCGCCGCGCGGGAGCAGCCGCGGGCCCCGGCCAGAGAGAGAGGAGCCCGAGCGGGGCAGAACCGCCCCTCACGCCGCCGCCGCCGCCGCCGCCTCCTGCGCCCTGCGCTCCACCCCCAGCCGGGCCTGCTGACCGCGCCGAGCGCCGGGCTGGACTGACCGCGGCGGCTGAGCCGCGGGGGCAGCCGTCCCGCCCCTGAGCCACGCTCCGGCCGTCACGGACGGGCTGCCTTGAGGCACCGCGGCAGCGGGAGGTGAGGAGGAGAGGAGGAGGATGTCGCGGCGCGGCGCCGGTGCCCAGGACAGACCGTGACTTGCGGCGCGGGCCGTAGACCCAGGCGCGAACTCGGACTTTGTCTTTGGGGGCCCGTGCTCGGCCCTTCCCGGTTTCCGGTGGGATCCCAGAGGAGCCTCTGTTTCTCCAGCCTCTTCCACCATGTCCAAGATGCCGGCCAAGAAGAAGAGCTGCTTCCAGATCACCAGTGTCACCACGGCCCAGGTGGCCACCAGCATCACGGAGGACACCGAGAGCTTGGACGACCCGGACGAGTCGCGCACGGAGGACGTGTCCTCCGAGATCTTCGACGTCTCCCGGGCCACGGATTACGGCCCCGAGGAGGTGTGTGAGCGCAGCTCCTCGGAAGAGACGCTCAACAATGTCGGGGATGCGGAAACTCCCGGGACCGTGTCCCCGAACCTCATCCTAGATGGGCAGCTGGCGGCCGCCTCGGCTGCGCCCGCCAACGGAGGCGGCGGCGTGTCGGCCCGGAGCGTGGCGGGGGCGCTCGCCCAGACCCTGGCGGCGGCCGCCACTTCGGGGTCCGCTCCGGGGCCAGGTAGTGCAGCGCCATCTCAGCCCCCCACCACTTGTAGTTCCCGTTTCCGCGTGATCAAGCTAGACCATGGGAGTGGAGAGCCGTATCGGCGCGGCCGATGGACGTGTATGGAATACTACGAGCGGGATTCGGATAGTAGCGTCCTCACTAGGTCCGGGGATTGCATTAGGCACAGCAATACTTTGGAGCAGACTGCGGAGCGGGACAGCGGCCTGGGCGCCACCGGAGGGTCTGTGGTGGTGGTGGTGGCCTCCATGCAGGGGGCGCACGGGCTGGACTCGGGAACTGACAGCTCCTTGACTGCTGTGTCACAGCTACCCCCGTCGGAGAAAATGAGCCAGCCCACTCTCGCCCAGCCACAGAGTTTCAGCGTTGGGCAGCCACAGCCTCCGCCGCCCGTAGGTGGGGCTGTGGCTCCAAGTTCGGCGTCGCTACCGCCGTTCCCGGGAGCGGCGACCGGGCCGCAGCCGATGACGGCAGCTTCTCAGCCAACTCAACTGCAGGGAGCGGTGGCCGGCGGCGCCCTCCCGGGGCCTGTTGCCCAGGGTCTGCCACCGACGAATGTAAACCTGGCGCAGCCTGTTGCCCTGGCAGCTCAGCCGGGCCAGGCGGTCGGCTCTTCGTTGCCACAGCATCCGCAGCAGTTCGCGTATCCCCAGCCTCAGATACCACCCGGGCATTTGATGCCGGTCCAGCCCTCGGGCCAGAGTGAGTACCTGCAGCCGCACGTAGCCCTGCAGCCGCCAAGCCCTGCGCAGCCCTTGTCCACAAGTGCTGGCGCGACCTCTGCTTCTGCGGCCAGCTTTCCTCTGGGGTCTGGCCAGAGCGTCTCCTCCTTGGGTGCGCAGATGATGGGCACCTCTTCCCAACCCAGTGAAACAGTGGCTCCTGGTCCGGTTTCTGGCGGCCAGGCCGCACCTTGTCAGCCGCCCGGAGTGGCCGCAGCTGCTGTAGGAGGCGTGGTGCAGCCAGGCTCTGGGCTTACTGGGGCTGGGCAGCCCCAGTCCGTGCAGCCTCTGCCGCAGATGGGTGGCGGTGGTCAGCTGTCAGCCGTGCCTGGTGGTCCTCACACCGTGATGCCCGGAGTTCCAAACGTGCCTGCAGCGGTACCCTCTCCAAGCGTGCCTAGTGTGCCCACCACTTCTGTTACTATGCCAAATGTACCCGCGCCACTGGGCCAGTCTCAGCAGCTGAGTAGCCATACGCCAGTCAGCCGGAGCAGCAGCAGCGTCGTCCAACAAGTTGGGCCGCCCTTAGTGCAAGGCACACACAGCGCACCAACAAGTCTACCACAGTCTGACCTAAGCCAGTTTCAGACTCAGACCCAGCCTTTAGTCGGGCAAGTTGACGATACTAGAAGAAAATCAGAACCCCTACCTCAACCACCACTTTCTCTCATTGCTGAAAATAAGCCTGTTGTGAAGCCTCCAGTTGCAGATGCCCTGGCAAACCCCCTTCAGTTAACACCTATGAACAGTCTGGCCACCTCTGTGTTCAGCATAGCTATTCCTGTTGATGGTGATGAGGACAGGTATGGAAACTTTTATTTTAAATATCTGGTAGAATTGCTTGGCTCAAACATCTTAAAGTATTGGGAGATTTTATTTTTCCACTGAGGCCTTTTTATTTTTACAACTTAGTTTAGTAAAATCAATTCAAAATTTTGAAGTAGAGGTGTAAGGAGAGAAAAGCTATGGGTTGTTTTTTTTTGTTTTGTTTTGTTTTTTTAAGCAATTAAATGAATAGTGATTTAACGCCATAGATGTATTTCAGCTTAACAGTTTAAAGATGAGAGCTGGTATGCCCTCTCCCCTATCAATAAGAGTGTCTTTTTCCAAGCTGTTAATTACTTTTCAGTGTTTATGGCATTTTTTCCAGAGTTAGTTTTGAAACTCTAAGACCGAAAACCAGAAAAACCTTTTTTTGGGAAAAGATGAGTGGAGCAATAGTGAATTTGGGGAGACTGGGAGAGAATGGTAACTGTGAAGTCTGTCTTTGACTGTCCTAAGTCAGCTTTTTAACAAAAGGGAGTCATGAGGGTTCCCAGGAACTTCTCAAAGATACTACTATTGTTTAAGAACAAAAACAAACAAACAAAAAGAGAGTCTTTAGTATAGGGATGGGAGGTGTGAAATGCTTAACAGTAGTAAAAAAGTTTTGAAATGAAATGTCTGTAGCCAACTCCCACTACCTAGAGTGTAAGGAAGGTCTTTTTAATAGGTCAAAATTAGCGCATTGCTATACTGTTCTATAGCAGTTTATGTTTGGTTAGGACCTGCTTAGGAATTGTAGTGTTTTTTTAGGAGCTGTCACACAGCCCTTTGACTTTACATAATTCCAACCTTGTTAAAAACTTAATTGCAGTATATTAACGCTACATTAAAAATAACAGAAAAAGAGTTGGGTATCCTATGCTATAGATTTAAGAGAGAGGTTAATTTTAGGTGCTAAAAGGATCAAAACTTGGTTTTAGTTTCTAGAATTATTGGTATGTAGAAGACTACCATGAAATATTAAAGCTTTATCTATAGTCCCTCACAATCTTAACTTTTGACTTCCAGTTGTCCCTATTTTGTTTTATGTACACTTAAGGTAGTTTAAAAATGCTTATTGGCATTCATTTAACTCTGGTTTTGTAACTCAAAGTTCATGATTTTTGTAGCCAAGTTGTGGGGAGTCTTTGTTATACTTGAGAACTCAGTGTCTATAAGTTAGGTAGTCAACTAGCCAGTCACTGAAACATTTAATATAGGTGAGATTACCAAGTTAAAGAAAGAAAACAAAACTGATTTCATTAGCAACTCAACAAAAAACCCTTTTTAGTTACTCCTATCTTCAGGGGTAGGGCCATATATGACAGGCAGATAGGGTTTACCTTTCACCTTTGATGGTAGTGAATGGTACCTTATCTTTTCTAGCTAGCAGGAACCTGTACTTTCTAAGTTGGCAAATTATCTTTTACTTACCCTCTCTGATCTGTACACTGCCCTGTATCTCTTCAATTAATGACTTTCCCAACCTCCTCTTTTACACATAAAACCCATGAATGAAGACTACATCTTTCCTTTTAACACATTTTGCAGTTTACAGCATTTACAGTTATATTCCTCAGAACTTAAAAGAATTATATATTATTGAAGCATAAATCTGTTGACAAATGGAAACTCTGAAACACACTCCATTTGAGTATGTTCTACAGATACATATATTTTTATCTTACTGTAGCAAAAGTAATCTCAGAAATCTTATTTCCAAATACAATGAATGTTTTAACTGCATAAAGTGTCATTTCATTGTTATATCATTTGCATCAGTTGATTCTTTTCAGAGGTTTGATTGTGTGTAATCCCATTTTAAATGTGCCACTTCTTTCCTTTACCCCAGTATTAAAGTCTGCATTGTATATTATCAGTTTTTTACATTGATTTTTAACATGCTGGTTTCCAAGATGTAATCTTACACATTTGAGATGTTTTATTACTAGACCAACACACCTGGTGAAGGAATGAATCCATTAATTAGAAATAGAGTTTTGTTTTGTTTGTTTATTTAAAGAAACTCTTTGTAAGAGAGGACATTCTAAAGCTTTACACTTGAGAATAATGTTTTCCAGGCACATGTGTAAATTATCTAGATGAATAGCTTAAGAAACAGTACTAACTAGAAACATTACTTTTAATATAATTTGAGGTTACTTTCTTAAAATTAGTATTATTTATTATCCTTCAAATATAGTATAAATTGGAGAGTTTTGAGGGATTATATCTTAAATTTCATAAATAGGTTAAGGAAATACTTGTAAATATTCAGTTTTTGTTTAAATGCAGATTTAGTAAGCAGGTTTTAGTTCTTTTGTTTTTAAACAAAAGGAAGGAGGATGGGAGGTTAACAAAAGGTAGGGTTTAGGTTTTACATTGGAAGCCCTGTCATGGTTTTGGTTCCACACAAGGGCCTATTGAACCAGTTTTAAGATTATTTATATGAAACAACTGCTGTAATTGATACCTTTAAAGGGCTGATACAAAATGGTCCTCAGTTATCATTAGCGGCTGACCCTACATTATTAAGTATCAAGTTGTAAGATTTTTTCCCAGCCATTTTGATTATAAAAAATTCTGGTTATACCCATTAAGACTTCTCACATTGAATTTGTATTAACTGGTAGTTATGACTGTTGATAAAGAATTATGTAGTCACTTTTACAGTGAACATTACAAACATTGCTTATTACCAGTACATTTAATAGACTTCCTTTACTGTAAATGAGGGGAGATGTAAACTATCACTGGCCCTAAATGGAGCACAGGACAGATTGTTTTCCATAAATAACTGACCAGTGTGAACTCTGAAGGTAGCATTCCAGGAACTCATGAATGGCTATAATTGTGAACTGTCAACTGTCTAACTGACAGTTGAAAACCTGATTATTGTAAAGATCCCTTAGTTGCATATAACTCTGTGTTTTGTTGATTTCATTTGAATAGTTTGATAATGACAATTAATGCTCACTGGCATTTGTTGGTATGTGCTATAAATACAAATTTCTTCAAATATATTTAATGGATTTCACATATATTTAATGGACTTCTCTCTTTTTTAACTTGAAGTTTAAGTGGGAAGATTTATTTAATATACACAAACACACACATACATACATACCAGGAACAACACTTGTTGTAAAGCGTATAGGCTCCTTTTTAAGAGCTGTGTTACAGAAAGGTCTCCCTGCACATAAATTTAAAAAAAATATGAAAGCTCTTTAACTTGAATCTGTTTCTTTGGGACCTTAACTTTTTTCTTTTAATCTATTGCATTATAGAGGTAATTTTGATCTTCTTCCAAGATACTGTTTTATGGCAATCTAAGACTTTGAGAATGAATTCTTACCCAGGAATTGGTAATCAAAGTATAAAATCAGATGTATACATGACATTATTTAGTATAAAAACTGATAATGGTACATTCAATTGAAATATCTAATTACTAAAATATACTTTAGTTGTAAACATGAATCTAAATAAAAGAGATTCTGAATTTACAGAAAGGCTGATTTTCCAAAAAAGCTGAAATTCCTACTGCTATATCAGTAGGCTCTTGGCATTTTCTGTTCACAGGGACACATTTTTTAAACTGAGAGCTAGTTACTATAGGCCAAATGTTTATTATTTTAAAGAAAATAAATGCTTATGGATGAAACGTATTTCAAGTAACTATTTTATATAGGTTTTTTTTCATGTAGGTGAAAGAGAGGTATGGAATCATAAATTATTAAATCTCCTTTGTTAGAAGTGATTTTACATAGTATTAGAAATAGGGGTAATATGTCACCCTGAGAATAAATATAGCATCAGTCTATTCTTTAAGGTTCTGGCAGCATTCATTTGGAAATGGCATGACACTGGGATTGTGTATTGGGTGTTGGTACTTTGGATGGAGTTTATCTTTTTTGCGTTAGGAAAGAGGTTAGATGCTGGTGTCCTGTGATGATCCATTAAGCAAAGGCTCCCATCCTCAACCTCCTTCTTAATAGAGGGAATTGATGTTAGGAAGGTAGAAAAGAGATTTTGATTTTTTTATTTCCCATGATGGCCTGAGTTTTAGGGGTAGGGAAGTATTTATACTGAGTGACAGCAGATAACTGAAATGAAAGAAAGTAGAGTAACATCCAGTTTGGTCTTAGAAGAAAGGAACTTGTCGTTAATGAGGACTAAAAGTGTAGTTTTTATAAATTACTTTTAAAGGATTGTCTTTAGACCATTTTTTGTATTTACTTTTCTGAAGAGGTACTGTTTACTAATTGTATTACTCTTTAATAAATGTAAAGAAAGGGCTTTACAAAAAAATGTCTAGTTAAATGTAGTCTAAATCCATTAGTAGATGCTTATGAGAAAAGACCAGATTATTTTAAAATAAGAAATTTTAAATATTAGTATTATTTGTGGTATTATGCAGCAAAACATGTATTGGAATAAACCTTTAAGCTTGTAGTTTCTTCTTTGTACTCAACTAGTGGTTTAAGTTATTATTTTAGATAGTACAATACTGATGGATACGTCTACAAAGAATGTACCTACATACTTCACTGATATTTCCCATAGCTAATCAAAGGACATACTAACTATTCAATATTTATTATGTTTTTAGCCTGGTATTGCTTAAAACAAAAATTAGGTGGCTTTTGGGAAGCAGAGGCAGACTGATGTCTATAAGTTCAAGGCCAGCTTGGTTTGCATAGTGAGTTACAGGCTAGCCTAGACTACATAATGAGACACTGTCTCAAAAATCAAAATGATATGCCCCCCGTAAAGATTGACCAGCTTTCTTTATCATTCCATGGCACTAATAAATACACCTAAGTGTGTATAGTTCAAGTTTGAATGATAATATTGAAAATAATAGAAATTGGCTTCTTTATTCCTATAGATATTTGCATAAGTTAAATTTCATGATGTTTGTTGCTCAGAATTTTTAAAATCAAAGAAATTTAGATTCATTTTTATTATGTATGAGTGTTTTGCTGCATGCATATAGGTGTACCATGTATATATTTGCTGGTACCAATGGAGACCAGAAGAGGGCATCAAATCCCTGTAAAGTGAAAAACTGCAGCTAATTAAGTTACTAATAGCATTGCTGTTCACTTAGAATATTTACAACTTGTCAGGCTAGGCAGGGCAAACAAGTGAAATCTGAGTGTTAGTTTAAATTACCTTAGTCTCTTTTTCTATAAGTATTCATTAAAATTTGGCTGGAGTTTTACTCTATAGAAGATAAACTTTTTTCTGGTAAATATGTCAGTTGTAAAGAACATTGGAATATTTTAAGTCTATTTTGAATGTTTTAGGCTGTTACTATTTTATTTACAGCCTTTATAACAGGTAAGATGTTTAATATGTGAATAAAGGATTTCAAAAGTAAAATTTAAAGCCCATTAGTTTCCAAAATAGAATTATTGTTTTACCATTTGGGAGGTTATGTGTTAAAACAAACAAATCCTTTATATAGTTTAACTCTGCCATGGAAACTGGCAAAAATGAAAAAGGTGTTCTTTTGATTAAATAAAATCAATAGTATGTTTGTATATTAACATATGAGTGACCATTACAGACAGTTAAATCAGACATACCTGGATTAAAATCTGTTGTTGCTGTGTGTTTGGGATAATGGACTTTAATTAAGGCAGTCACTTAGCCTTATAAAACTTCTGCTTCTTTATGTGAAAAATGAGGATAACTGCCTTGAAGATCTTAATCCTAGCCTAATTCTGTAATACACTTTTTAATACACTTTTTCATGTTGTGGTGACCCCAACCATAAAATTATTTTCTTTACTACTTCATAACTGTAATTTTGCTACTGTTACAGATGGTAAATATCTGATATGCAAGGGTATCTGATGTGACCCCTGTGAAAGAGTCATTCGTCAACCCACAGGTTGAGAATTGCTGGTTTAAAGTATTTACTTTTATGTGAGTACTCTGTTACATAAGAAATTGGAGTAATATTCCCAGCTCCAAAATATTTCTGCAGATTATCCCTTATAATGGTACAAATTTTACCCGGAGTCTTCAGTTTTGATGTGCAAGTGTAAGACTGATAATGGATGGATGTTTTGCCTGCATGTGTGTGCCTGCTAGTGCCCATGGAAAAGGAGAATACTACTTTAGTTTAGTTGTAATAAGAATTATAACAAATTGAGTTCTAATCTTGATTCTTCAACTACCTTGCTGATTGAATTGATCAAATCATCTAATGCCCCTCAGATTTTATCACCCCCTCTCATTGGTAAAGTTAGAATTTGGGTTTTAGTTATGTTTTAAAGTTCTGTCTAGTCCTATTGAGCCCATAGTTTCAGGTGAGTTTGGGAAGAACTTTTTGTTACAATCCCCAAGGCTTTGCCACTACCATTGTATGTATGATTGATGGATGGATGGATGGATGGATTGGTTGGTTGGTTGGTTGGTTGATTGATTGATTGATTGGGAAAAAATGAAGCTTACTTCTTAAATACTCAAATAATTGAGAAGTTAATTGAATGCAAAATAAACAGCTGTAGGAAAAATGCACCAGTCATTCAATTTTTATAGTGTTCTCCAGGTAGTAAATATCAGGGTACAGAAATGAGATTGTATTTGATGTATATGTTTATTTAATGTATATGTTAGGTTTTGATGGAGTAACCGGCAAAGTGCTAGTGAGGATTAGTTTAAGAAATGTGATTTCTTAATATAGACTGACTTCTGTTTAGACACAGTGCATATGTATGCATGTAGTTCAGAATGTAAAATATCCAAACCAGGATAAATTGAAAACTTCTTACGGCTGTTCTCTACCTACCTTCTTCAGAATGAACCCATTATTTGTACATTCTTTGAGGCTAACTTTTGAACTGAGTTTTAATTAAGAAGACCATTCCAATTAGATCACTGATAAGAGGTGATTTGCTAAGCTCAGAGAAATAGCAGCTTATGATTTGAAATCAAAGAGTAAGGCTCTGTCATACTTGGTAAATTATTTGATTAATTTGACAGGAAGCAGAGTGAAGAGCTTAATACCTTAGTAAGTTTAGATTGTTAGATTAACTTTCTAGTTGCTATTTAAAGTATTTCTTGAAGCTTTTATTTTAAGAAGTGTTTATCTTGTAGCTTACTTCAATACCTATTTCAGTGATTATTGTATTATTGTATCCCATTAAAATGTGATAAACTTTAGGGGGTTTTGTGGGCTAGAGCTTGCACTGAGTCCCAATAGTCAGAATTGTTATTTGTGAAATATGCTAAATAGTTTTATGTACCTAATTATAAATTTAATTATTCTCTTTGCTTCAACATTACCTTGATGATGGTGAGATAACTTGATGCATGTTAAAATTCTCTACCAAAAGTTGCATTTTGTACAACATAAAATTAAGCTTAATTGTATCAAACCCCATATAAACATAATTCCATTTGATCTTTTCAGCAACCTGTAAATAAGAGTTTTAGTCTCTTTTTTGGACTAAGAAAACTTAAACACTTAAGTCTGCCACTCCAAAGCCAGTATTCCTTTGTTTTATTACTTAGCAAAAAATGAATGTGGGAAGGAAGGAAAATTACTATAACCACTAATAAATGGTTATGTTGTGACCTTTTACCTGAAGGATTCTTACAAGTACCTAATTCACACATAAGATTGGAATAGCCCTTGTTGTGTTTGTTTGTTTAGTTGGTTGGTTTGTTTTTCGAGATAGGGTTTCTCTAGCTGCCCTGGACTAGCTTTGTAGAACAGGCTAGCCCCGAACTCACAGAGATCCGCCTCTGCCTCCCTGAGTGCTGTGATTACAGGTCTGTGCCCCTGCACAGCCTGCCTGTGTTGATTTTTTCACTCTGTTTGTCTGCTTTCTCTTTAAATCTTTAAAGTTGAGTTTTGACATACAGGAAAGAGAACATTTTTGCTGAGTTGAGGCTCATATACTTTTCCCTTTAAACTTCACCAACTTTATGGCTTTGAGATGTAGGATATACATATATGTGTTTCTTCTCCATACTACAGTTACTCTACAAATAGAATATCTTGCTAAAGAAAGTGGATATAAGTTATATGTATTTGTCACAAGCTGGTTTTATTGTTTTCAAGTACTGGGAAATTAATGTGACAGAATTGAATATAAAGCCAGGCAATAGAGAAAGAAAAGGCCCTTATAAATCCCAATGGGCACAGTTAACAAACAATTCCGTTGAAATGATATAAAAATTAAGAGGCCTAAGGAAAGCTCTGCTAATAAGATTGTTTAAATGCTAAGTGAAACGTAATAGCACAAAGATAAAATTGACATATTCTCTTTTGCAAGATATTACACTTGAAACCAGTTTCCTAACTGATTTGAAGTGACTATAAGCTACTGCTCTTAAGAGCCTGTAAAGCAATTCTTAGAATGAGATGTAGTTTATATTGAATTTATTGCACTCATCTAAGTGAAAATGCTGTTTTCTTGTTTGTAAACATTTTTTAAAACTACTGAATAAAATAGAACCTTTCCTTTTCTTATTGTACTTTATTGCATAGATCCTTTTCACACCCTGAGGTTTACTGTTAACTATGGGGGGGGAGGGTTGGGTGCTTTTTTTTTTTTTTTCCTTTTTAGTATTTGATTTATAAAAAAACATTGTATCATTACATTGAAAAATGGTGATATTTCATAACATAAGTTATGTGACTATTTTTGAAGCCAATTTGCTTAGTAGGTGAATTTGCTTCAAATTAAATATAGATATTTCCAAAATAAAAATATCTGAAGTTCTGTTTTTATAATATCATCTCTCTGAGTAGATTTGATTTTAAATGCTATTTATAAAGAAATTTTAATTCCAAACTGGAGAATAACTTCCAAGTTTTCTCTATCCTCATTTTCCTCTGTCATCTTCTTTGAGTTATTCCATTAAAGTTGAAGTTTCTAAAAAAATAAAGTACAATAAGGAAAAGCAAACCAGTTCTCATAGTGTCCTGGACAGACCTGAATTAGTTGGTTTTGGGAGGAGCCAAATTAAGTTTTCCATTCATTTGCCTTTTATCTTACTTGCCTGACCTAATTTTGAAGTACAGTGAAAAAAAAAAAAAAAGGAATCTAACAAAAGTTAGATGTTTGAATTCTCTTAAATTTTGTTGTTGGAAGATATAATCTGTGCTTTGGTTGCCCTATGACCCAGTTAAGAAAAAGGTTCAAAGAATAGTGAGTAAATAGAGGAGGGAAAGCAGTAAGAACTATACATTGTTAAAGAGTCCTAGTTACACAACAGCTGCTTTGGTGATTCTCTGTTACCCAGTGCCAGTGTACCTTTTTGGGTTTATCAAAGTGGTACTTATTGGTTAAAATCTAAAATGCTGTCTGAAAACTGATTGTGCATACAGCATATCTTGATTCAATCCAGGTTTTGAAGTCATAATTTTGTTGTTTTTAATTTGATGATCACTGACAATTGCTATTGCAGACAACTTTGTAAGGTTTTTGTTTGTTTGTTTTAACGTCTATGTGCATGTATTTGTGTGAATGTGTACTATGTGTCTGCCAGTGTGCATGGAAGCCACAAGAGGGTGTTCAGTCTTCTGGAGCTGTAGTTACCTGAATTGTTGTGACTCACCTGACATCTGAGCTAGGAACTGAGAGCCAGATAGCCAGATAGATTGCCACCTACTCTGATATTTGGAAAGTTACTTTTGTTTAATCCACTTCTGATCAGTGAGATAGGAATGGTAAATCTTAGCCCTGTTAGGTAGAGCTGTTGTGGAAATTGAGTCAATAAATGTAAAGCAGTTTGAATAACATCTGGTATATAGCAAGTATGTTCTTTTTGCTATTCTTTTACTATAGCATGGATCAAAGATTTGTTTTTTGTTTTTTCTTGTGGCCTCAGAAGAAAAAAGATTGATTGACCAATTGAGTGAGTGGGTGATTAAGTGGTTGATTGATTTGGCATCAGATTTTATGGAGCTCGAGCCCCATGCAATTATGAGTGGATCCTGGGAACTAAATTTGGGTCCTTAGCAACAGCACTGTGTGCTCTCAATCACTGAGCTATCTTCTTTAGCCCCAAGTTAAGGATTTTTAAAGTGATGTAACAGGTACTTGTTAACACCCCTAAAGTATAGGTAGTTGGTGAGGAAGACATTAGAATTAAGCAGAATGAGTGAAAACTGTTTGGTTTGTCAAAAGCTTAGCTCCTTAAGGAATTATTCCTGATATACAGAGTCAATTATATATACTGGAGTTTGCCTACGTTAGCTCATCAGTTACAGTTCTGTGATGTTGGCCCTAGGGAATGTGTGTCTAGGTATATTAGGAATGAGTGATATAGTTGATGTTGCAGGATATTTGATCACTCTGTGAACCCCAAAATTGTGTTGTTTACTGAAAAAAAACTTTTTCTAGTTGTGGTAAGGCTTGCTCTATCACACACCTATAATCTAAGAGCTTTCTGCGTGAATATTTGGAACAGGATTAAAGTAAACCATAGCTTAAGGCAGAGCAAGTAGCCAGTTGTCAGGGAATGAACATAGGGAAAAAACAGAGAGAGTAAGAGGAAGTCAGAAGGATGAATAGAGAGACGCATGAGATGCACAGGAAGTAGAAGGGAGGAACTTTCAGTTTGAGGGTGTTTTGAGACAGCATGGGGATGGGGGCTTCTTTCCTTTTGAGATGTTGGCTAAGGAATTAGGTCATCTGGGTGCTTTCTCTTCCTCCCTGAGTTAGTAGGCTTTCACCCCCGAGTCTTGATTGGTAAAATCGATCAGTTGAGATTTGTTTAAAACAAGTTGATAAGTTTTTTTAAGTAATTTATTTATTTTTATATTAATCACAGGTTATATATTTTGTATCCCAGCCGTAGCCCCCTCCTTCATTCCCTCCCACTCTCCCCATCCCTCCCTCATCTTTTCCCTGGCCCCCTCCAAGTCCACTGATAGGGGAGGACCTCACCCCCTTCCATCTGACCCTAGCTTATCATGTAAGTTGGTAAGTTTTGACCCTTTAAAGGGGGATTATACTAATGAAAGAAATTAGAATATGTCCATACAGTTGCCTTGCTCCCCCTGCCCTGAACTAGCGCAGAGAAAGTACACCTAAACTTAAAGTGGGAATGTAGCATGACCAACCCAGGAAGGACTCTGCATTATTTATTATTAACCCTTCTATTAACAAATTCTAGGAAGCTATAGCTTAATGTTATGCATTGATACTCTACTGGAGCACAACCTAACAGCTAAAACTATAGCTGACTGTTAAGGTATCTGATACAACTTGGTGTTGATAGGCTCTGAACCATTTATGTATATATGTACACAATGAATGTTAGTATTTAACATTATCTGTTACTCTTTCTTTTTGAACTTCGATCCTAAATTACTATGGGTTCTGGAGAGTGAGTGTGTGTGTGTGTGTGTGTGTTCATTTCTTCCAAAGTATCTATCACAACGTTTTCCGTTTTCTTTTTCCTTTTTCAAATTTAAGTGGTTACACTGTATAGGAATCTAAAATCTTCCAATTTTATAAGTACTGATTAAACTGTACATTCTCAACTTCATTTCCATTTGATTCTTGGATCTCACAGGAATCCTTCAACTGCTTTCTACCAAGCGTTCCATTTGAACACGTTTCAGGAATCAAAGAGCCTCTGGGATAGGTATGATTACTTGATATGGAATGCATACATGCAAAAGTGTATGCATGAATTGCTTTGCATAAAACTGATCTTTGCTATTTTAAAGGGGGGGGGGTGGAATCACATGCTATGTAGCATGGGACAAAGCAGCAAAATAAACCAAAAAGGCCTTTCTATAGAATATAAGTGTGCTTTTTATTTTACTGCATTTTATACATATTATATCTTTATTTTTTAAGGTTTTACATATTCCATTATCTTAAAATAGTCACTTCATATATCTTAATGCAAAACATTTTTCTATTAAATCAGTCTTAATTTTTGTGCTGTTTTGTAGGATTTATAATACACACACATACACACACACAAAATGTTAACTTCAAACTAAAAAACTGGAGGGGGAACAAGACCTGGAAACAAAACTGTCATTAATTTTGACAAATTGTCACCAAGTTTGCTTGTCAGAATATCATAAATCTATATAACAGTTTGTAAGCCCCCAAAATAAGTTGCTTTTTTACAGAGATACCATTTAGGTCTTATTTTTCACTTTCAAAAAACAAACAAAACACTTGGATTTCACTTTTGGCAAAGATACTTTGGTTTATCTTTCTGCTTAACACATTTTTAAATAGTATATGCTTTGTTCAGTTATTTGGCTGAATGTTTATTAGCAATCCATCATTGTGTTTAATTAATAGGAGTTGAGCACAGTGTTTTTTTAAATTCCCACAAAGCTTGTTAGATTCTTTTAACTCTGCCTGGCAACGCATTTGTGTCATCTGGCATATTTTTGGTAACACTAATGGACTCAACTCTATCTCTTTCATAGAAAAGAGAGTTGCTAAGTGCATGTACATGTCATATTAAGACATGGTCTGCATTGCCTTAGTGGTAAATGGCAAAACTTTCTTTTAGTTTTTAGGCTTAATTTGTTTGTGTGTATAACTCCAAAGATATTTTCTAAGCAAAATATCTTGTAGATGGTTTGTTCTTTACTTAACCAAAAATCATTTTAAACAGTTTTTGAATAGGAAGTTTTAAATTTGTAGTGCTATGTTTTTATATAATCAAGTTTTAATTAGTTTTGCTCTCACAGTATAAAGTATTATAAATACATATATAAATAGATTTTAGTATGAAACAGACTTGAAGTTTTAGTCACTCAAATAGTACTTGAGGTGTACCTTATACTTTTCTGGAATACAAAGGAGATATAGTACTTGGTTTGAATTTAATAAAAGTAGCTTTAAATGCAGTTCATTTGTAATATCTAGCTCTTATAAGCTGTCATGTCAGTGTGAATGATGTGTTATTTTCATTAATACGTTGTGGAAAGGTTTGCCCTTTATTTTCTATGATTTAGATATAATATTAAAATGGTCCTTAAGTTTCATTAGAAAACAATCATAGAAGTTACTTGCTCAGAATTTGTTGTTCTCTTTAGTAGATACCAAATACTTTTATCATATCAGAAATGAGGCAGGTTGCTATACCTATATCATTTCTCATTGGATAAAAATTATTTCTGATCTGGGGAAAAGGCAATGGACCTGAACTTAAATCTCTATTACCAAAACAGACCCAGATGTAGCAGTCCCGACACTAGAAGGTGGCAACATAACAATCCCCAAATCTCACTGGCCTGCTGGTCTACACAGTATAGCCAATCAGCAAGGTGAAGAATTAGTTAGAGGCCTTGCTTTGAAAATTAGGATGGAATAGAGTAAGATTCCTGATGTTGACCTTTGGGCTACCATCACACACACAAAGTATTTTCTCTTTTTGGAACCTGTTGTCCAGAACCAAAGAAGTCAATGGATATTTGTACTGTTGCCTTTATAATGAGAGCTTAATATTGTAGTTATTCTTCACTGTAAGCTGGCCTGGGTGGTACCAAGGTAACAAACCCAACACAGTGGAAACTGGCGGAGAGTTTCCTTTTAACTTTTTATCTAAAAAACTCAAGCATAGACTGGAGATACAGTTCAGTGATAAAATAATTATACACATGCACCCACATGTGCATGTGAACATGAGCAGGCACACACACATATGCACACACATGTGTGCCAAGTAGGAAGTGACAAGCTTTATTAATTCTAAGAGAATAGTCTATACAACCTTATTTGCCATATACCTTCAGACTTCTTGGCTGTCATTGAGGAAGCAATATGGTTCTCTTTATTCATAGCAGTTGGATTAAAGATTTTTGTAATACTAGGCTTAAAATGTTTACTTTTGACTGTCTTAGATATCACCTAATACCTAATTTTAGACTATTGTATATTTGGGGGTTGTAATTTTTTCCTTTTTAAAATTTGACAGGTAAATATTTTACAAAGGTAATTCTGTTGTTAAATTGAACCATTCAAGGATTTAGGGCAGTTGTTCTCAACCTTCCTGATGCTGTGACCCTTTAATACAGTTCCTCATGCTGTGGTGACTCCCAGCCATGAAAGTATTTTGTTGGCATTTCATAGCTGTAATTTTGCTGCTGTTATGAATTGTAATGTAAATATCTGATATGCAGGTATTTGATGTGGACCTCTCCCCCCAAAAAAGACGTCGCAACCCACAAGCTGAGAACCACTGATTTAGGAGGCCATAAGTTCTATATAAGATGTGTTTATGTTACCTACATGTTTTGAAGCATAATTTTGCTCATTAACGTTGCCTGATAACATATTTCAGGCTCCTCTTTCTGAAATCTTGGAATGACATTCAGTGGGGGCAATGTTTTTGAGATTTATTTTTATTGTTAGGGAGGTATACTACTTTTGTGTAGGTATCTATAGAGGCCAGAAAAGGGCATCAAAATTGGAGCTGGAGTTAACAGGTGGTTGGGTCCTCTAGAATAGCTGAAAGAGCTCTTAAGCATTGAGCCATCTCTCCAGTCCTGGGGATAGCTTTTAAGCCTGCTTTCAATAGTCATGCCTGGATGCTTTTCAGCTTATCAAGTATCTTTACAATCTAAGAATAACTAATATGCTTTTCCACATTAACTTACTAGTTCTCCTTTGTTTCTGCCTGTATTTAAGTTAGAACTAAGAATTTGAGAGGTTTTTAAAATAGCCAGATTGCCCCTGTCTATATTCAGATAATCTTTCTTGAGGTACCCAGTATTTTCTCACTTATGTACCAAAACTGAAGCTACTCTCAAGCCTTTCTTTTCATCAGCTTGTAGGTACCATTGTAGTTTCTGTGTTCCTCATTTGTCAGTTTTGCAGAGTCCAGGGCCAGTTGGCGAAAGTATCTACAAATATAAAGGAAGTGATACTGATAGCCCAAAAAACAATCTAGCTCTTTCTTAGGCTCTGTTGATTAAAATTAATAAAGCTAATGTGATTAGCTTTCTAGGAGGTTATATCATTGTGAAGTTAATTTTTTATATCCTTACATACTAGCATTTTAATAATGCTAAATTTTGAATACCTTTTTGTGCTCATTGTCAGCGTACTTAAATCTGCCTGTTGTTGTTTTGTTTTGTTTTTAGAATTAATTTAGAAACCTGTCTCAGTAATTACTGGGAATCAGACATCATTAAGAGGTTCTGTCTTGAAAGTTTAGTATAAGAATTACAGCAGTTTTACCCTACCCTCTCAAGATAAAGAAGTGCTAGAGAGAAGAACATTTAGACTAAAGAGGAAATCGGACTGCTTATAACAATTTGCCTTATGGATAAGCACTTGGAGTGTTTTCTTCATGAAGAAATTGACTAAATTTAGTCAATAAGTGATAAGCAATTGCAAGGAATACATTATTTCCTTGAGTTATCTTGTCCTTATGGTAGCAGCAATCTTTAAATGTAAATTAATAAGAAGAGTATTCAGATGCCATTATTAAACACAAATTTATTGGTTCCTATAATGTCAGGAAAAACTAGATTGTAAAATTCAATGCCTAAGTCTAATGAGTTTGGTTTTACTTTGGGAAAAGATAGCCAGATACATAATTACATAATTGAAAACAATGCCCCCTTTATAATAATATCCAAGCAATTTACACTTCACAAGGAAGGTTGGAGTCATTAGTCAAGGCTCCTTCAGGAGATAGTTTTCTTAGTTGAAAAGTGGATAGAGTTTGGTATTGCAGAGCTCTCTAGGAAAAGAGAGCAATTCAGTTAGAGAAACAGTACTGTATTGGTTAGTATAGTAAGCATGGTTGGATTTGATTTATATGTAATATAAAAACAACAGAGATTAAAAACTTGATTGAACAGAGAAAAAATAGGGTTGTCAGAGTAGGAATAAGTAAGATCTTACAGGTCATGGATTATAAGCACCTAAACGACTCCACAAAGTGTCAGAAACCCAGTTGACCAAGGAATATGTTATAGGATATATTAGAACAGAATACATACATAGATGAGGTTTATGGTTTTAGCTGTTTGATGGAGTAATTGGCAGACTGTTAGAAGTATCTAGGTGTACAATTGGGTAAAGAAATATAATATAGAAGAAAAAATTTTTAAACTTGGTATTTAGAATCCAAACGTTAGAACATGCCAAGATTCCAAGGAAACATAGTAGAATAAGAGAATGGGAGGGTCAAGTCAGAACCATAAGCAATACCACCTAACATCAGAGATCAGAGCAGAGATAATATGAAAAGGGTGTTTTGGAATGGGAACATTTGGGAATATTGATTCCTAACCAAAAAGGAAGAAAATCATGTTTGCATCTGCTCCTAGGCAGATTGTCTGCTGATGGAGTTTTAACCATAAATCTCAACCTCACTCTTTGCTGTGCTGTTTCATTGGTTCCTAAACATTTCCTCTTTTAGTTTTTCTATAGTTCATTTAGAATACCTGATAATACCAATACCTTAGAATACCCAATAAACTGAAACCTATTTTCTACACATAGATAGATTTCAGAATTGGCAGCTATTCACCAGACTACATGGTTTTGTTTCTTCCTTTACCACTTTTTTTTTGTTGCTTAAATTACTCAATGTAAATCACACTTCCTACTTTCAGAGGTCATGGTAATTATTTTCAGGGTGTAATTTCAGATCAGTCAAAAACATTTATTATTTATTTATATTTCTCACCAAACTTTTAAGGAAACTAAAGTTTTTTTTTTCAACTAAAGTTTTAAACAGCAGAAAACTAAAAAAAAAAAAAAAATCACTATTTTACAAAATCTAGTACTTTCCAGCAAAAAATTGTTAGGAAAAGCCTTTTATTGGGCTTGCTCAGACTAAAAGAAAACTTAAATATACCGTAAAATCACTGAACTAGAACAAATAGAACATCTTTCTTTTGTTATTGTTTTGTTTTTCCACTTATTCATTAACAGTCTTTTTTGAGACTGATTCTCCAACCAAGGACCATACATGGATATAACCTAGAACCCCTGCTCAGACGTAGCCCAGGGCTGCTCAGTATCCAAGTGGGTTCCGCAGTAAAGGGAACAGGGACCGTCTCTGACAAAAACTCAGTGCGGGCTCTTTGACCTCCTCACTCCCGCCATGGGAGGAGCAGCCTAGCTAGGCCACAGAGGAGGACAATGAAGCCAGTCCTGATAAGACCTGATAGGCTAGGGTCAGATGGAAGGGGAGGACCTCCCCTATCAGTGGACTTAGAGAGGGCCAGGAAGGAGATGAGGGAGAGAGAGTGGGATTGGGAGGGAATGAGGGAGGGGGCTACAGCTGGGATACAAAGTAAATAAACTGTAATTAATATAAAGTAATAAAAATATAATTAAAAAATTAGCAACTCAGAAAATATACTGTTTCCTATTAAAGTATATAACTGGTCTCCATTTCTTATTGTTATTCCATTGTATCTTCTACCTCTAATTTCAATATTTTATTTTCTGTAATGCCCTTTGTAAATTTATATATTTACAGGGCTGGGTAGATGTGTCTTAGTGTTAATGCTAAGTTTGTGTAGTCTGTGTGGGGCTCTGAACACTTGCCTCAGCACTGAAAAAGAAGAAATAAAAAGTGGATGTACAAGGGAAATGACTCAGTGGGTAATGCTTGCTGCACAAGCATGAGGATCCCACTTTGATTCCCAGGACACACATTGTGGGAACCAAGGACAGCAACACACCCTGTTCACTTTCAGCACTGGAGAGGATCCTGGGGGTTAATGGTCAGCCAATGAGAAGGCCCTATTTCAGAATCTAAGGTAGAAAGTGATTGAGGAAGACACTTGATGTCGACTTCTGGTCTCCATGTCTACTCCCAACACATATTCACATGAACATATATATATATACATAATATATTATGTATATATATGTGTGTATATATGTATATATATGTTCACACAAAAATTAAAAATACATGTTACAATGTAGAGGCTTTTTGACTATCATAATGTATTAGATCAGTTATTTGTAGTTTCTGTGTTAATTTCTGGGAACATACAGTCTTCCCATGTTTTTATTCTATCAGAGCTATTTGGAGTAATTGCTTATCTTAGATATTTTTAAGTTCATATTCCTAATACATAACCTATGGAACAACTATGTGTAAAGTGTAGGGACCTCTTGACTAGTTATGAAATTATATCTACATATTTTTGGGTAGTCCTATAGAATTTTAAGAATATTTTAAAAGAAATGTGATGTGTACTTGAAAATGGAATTGTATATGACTGTAAAGATATGCCTTCAAATAGCAAACGCAGAAGGCTAAGGCTGCAGCTCTCAGCAGTGGACCATTCACTTACTCAAGGTCCTAGGTTCAATACCTAGTATTTCAAGGAATTTTCACAAGAAGTTATTAGAGGAAACCTTACAGGCTTGTTACTCAGTGTCTTATCACTTTTCAGATTAATGCTTGGAAAATTTAAGTCAATTCATCTGCCCTTCTGCTCATTGTTTTGTTCTGTTTGTTGTCCATAAAGAAAAGTAAGCTAAATGATGGTAAACAAAAACCTAGTTCTTAAATAAAAACTTTTAAGAACACATTGTCAGTTAAGTGGGATTTTTCTTTCTAATGACAAAAATATTGTTAGATTATGGTTGACACAGATTTCTAGGTAAATACTTAAATACTTAATATTTTAATGTTAAAATTTCAAAGGACATCTGATTAATCTTTATTCATATATAAGTACTTTGGCTACCTATATACATTTTTAGAACAAGACTTTTCTACCATTTGGAACTTAATAGTAACTCTTCAAGTAGGACCCTGTTCTATATAATAACTAAGATTTTAAAATACTTGCTAAAGGAAAAAAATTGAAATAGAAGTATTGTATTTCTTAAATGTAGTTTTTAAACTCTGGAATTACCATGTATTTGCATAATATGTATATTTTTTCCTATAAGCCTGTCAGTAAAATAATTTGCTTTATATATGGCTAGTTTAATTCTGAAGGCTGTGTTAGCAGGCCGTTTAACAGAGTCAAGCAGACTGCTCTTTCAAGCCTTCTACACAAGCAAATTACCAGTGCTATCAGTACACACTTCAGGAAGCATTTAGTTCATTAAATAGGACTATATACTTTATCTTCTGGTGGGATTTTTTTCCCACTACAGAATAAACTATCAAAATTAAACACTTTTAAAAATATTGACTATTTTGATTGCTAGGATTAAAACTATAAAAATTTTCAGAGACATTTGGTGGTAGTTAATAAAACAATCACAGCTTTGGTCAAATATGGATTTTTGCCTTCACCAGGTGATTTCATTATAAGCTTATCCAATTCATATAATTTTAGTGAAGTCAAATATGTTGTGAGATTACATTTGGAAAGATTGTATTTGTAAATAGCCACGTATAATAGAAAAGTTCCATTCAAAGGGGTAAGATCTGTGGCAGCATAATGCACCTCATACATTTAGGGCAGACATCCTAGGTAGCTGCAGTTTCCTTCCCAAGGCTGGCTGCAGTTTTGAACATACTGACCTTCCTCAAGAATGCGTCTCTTCTTTCTCCCTCCTCTTTGCTTCCTGCCCTATCCACCCATTAAACCATTTTATTTAGAATGTTAATTTAGGTAAAACTGTATCCACAGTTGTGGCCTTTGCTGTGGATCACTGACAACTAAAACTAAAAATATGTATTATCAGACAGGAAATGTTTTTAATGACGTCTTTCTTCAGGGATTGAAAGAGATGCTCAGTAGGAAACTTTCTGGCAAAAAAAAAAAAAAAAAGTCAATAATTTAAGAAGACAGCCTTAACAAAATAACTTTGACCATTTTTAAGTTTTCCTCAGTTTTCTCTACCTGCTTTACCCAGATATTTCCAGGATCACTGCTGAATATCCAGGATATACTATATTTGTATATAAAGCATGTGATAAAGTTTGTTCTTACCAACATGTCTACGTTAAAAATTGGGAGAAGTAGACAGAGACGTCAGAATAAAAGTGGAATGCTGTCTTAAGCATTGAAATGAACCATGCAGATTTTTATGATCCTGCCAACTGTCCTAGATTAGAATCATTTGTGGATTTGGACCAGAGAGTAGTGCTCCAGGGTCTGTCATTTTGTAGGGTTAAAAACTGCCTATATATCAGATTGTTGGTGTTACAAATTACAATTTCTGGATCATGATCTTAAACTTTTAATTGGTTCTATTTCTATTTGACTCTTCACTGACAAGTATTCTGGTGGCCTAAAAGTCCATGTTGGAATTAACAAGTTTTAATCCAAATCAAATATTTCAAATTATTTTACATCTAAAAATATCAGTTGTGTAATCATGGTAAAACATAAACCTTTGCTGTAAACGATTTTAAAGGCTATTTGATTAAAACACTTATTTACTTAAACTCTTTGCTAGAATTTTTTTTAGAATTCAGCATCGGAGGAGGAATGTGACATAATAATGATCGAAAGCCGAAAGTTTAAAAGTTGTGATGCCCTCACATGGTTGGAGGGTTATTCTAGCTTCTAAGGACTGAATGTTGTCCACAAGAGTGTCTCATCAGGTCATAAATTGGTAAGACTTAATGGATTAGATTTTATGTATTATACCTGATGTTATTGTATTGAGATGACTATATGAACAAAATGAGCACGTTGTATAATTAATAGTATAAAATATATAAGTTAAACTTAAAATTTTAAATACTTGGATTATGTGATCATTTCAAAGTCTCACAAAGCACAAGACCCTGTCTCTGTAGTAGCATTTTAATAAATACATCAGTTTAAAAAAGAAAGTGAAATCCTATGGGATAGTGACAGCAGGTATTTCTGTTGCATCTGTTATAGATGCTTAGAGCATAATGAAAAGCCCAAAATAATTTGCAGCTATTTTTTCAGGAAATATTTGAGAAGTCATTTTTTAAAAGAAGGAATATATCTATTTTCTTCATAAAATATTGAATAAGTTAATTTTTAGAGGATTTTACTTTCTTTATAAAGGCCATCTTTAATTGTCTCTAAACAAGCCAACTGTTCCCAGTTTTTATGTTGAGAATTCTTAAAGTGCCAGTGTCATATGAAAACAGTATGTTAGATGTCAGCATAAATACTTTTTATATCTTGAAAGTTAATTTCTCTCAGAATTCTCTGCTTAGAAAACAGCTTGTTTTATGTACCTTCTTTGGTTTGTTTTCTAAAGCTGTATGTTGATGAAGTGGGCTCTTAATAAGATTTAACTCAGGATAAGATTTTAATTTTTTTATCTGAAATTCATATTTTGAAAATGGAGAAAAAAGCATGGGCTAAGTTATCAAGAACTATTTGGAGTTACTTTCTAAGAAAGCTAAAAGGTGTGGGTTGATACTGACTAAGCCACACTGTAGCTGTTTTCAGCTTTATCCTCAGGCAGACACAGGTCTTTGTCCACTATCTCCTTATCCACATTCATGCCTGCTCTGTCTTCTCAGTAACGTCCTCAGTTGTTTCTAGTAAGGTTTTTCATAACTACTTTGTTAACTTAAATTCCTTCAAGTGTGTGAGTCTGGAAAGAAATAAAACAAACCACTAAGTTTTTTATTATTCTATATACTTCCCATTTCTTCATTTTTCCAAAACAAATGTGAATAACTCAATCAAGAAAACGTCTGATTTCTCTAGTGTATATTTCATAGTTAAAGTCTTCATTAAAAAGTTGTAAATTTTAGGATTTTAAGGTAGTATTGTGTGTACAGTCTTATGTAAAAAATTATGAGCATTTGTTAGATCTTCAAGAATAGTTACTATCAATAATGGATGTTTTGGCTGGGCTTGGTGGCACACAGCTTTAATCCTAGCACTTTACAGGCAGAGGTAGGAGAATCTCTGTGAATTCAAGGCCATCCTGATCTACAAAGCAAGTTTCAGGGCAGCTGGACTACATAGTGAAACGCTCTATAAAATAACAAGCAAACAAACAAAGTGTGAGTACTTTAAAAATCAAGCCTTTTTAGTCACTCAAGTATATGATTCATGAGAGGAATTTATAACAAGTATATTGATCGTACTGATTTTCACTAATAATTGACCTTGACAGACTGATAGAACAAGTCAGAGCCTAGTTGCTTTAGTTTAAGACCTCTCATACTGCTGGGTGTGGTGGCATATGCCTTTAATCCCAGCACTTGAGAGGCAGAGGCAGGCCTCTGAGTCCAAGGTCAGCCTGCTCTGTGAATTAAGTTTGAGGCCAGGACAACACAGAGAAACCCTGTATTTGTTGGGGGTGGGGGAGACTCAATCCTTGCTCAAGTTTTGATTGGGTTTCTCTACAAACTAGTTGTGTTCTGCTACTTTTATTCGCTTTAATCAGTGTTCTTGGTATATCATCTCATTTTTTCTAAGTCATAATTAATATGGATACCATCAATCAGTATCTCTGATGTGTTTGCTTGTTTGTCTTGTTGGGGGTTAGATTTGAAGTAAGGTCTCACTGTAGCCCTGACTAGCATGAAACTTGCATAAACAGGATATCCTTGAATTCTCCATTCCGCCTCCAAAGTACTGCTATTAAAGGTATGTACCACCATGCCTTGTTTTGCAGGGAAGAAAATTGAAGTATAGATTAAATAATTTGTTATATAGCCATTAAAAGGTGGCACATGCTTTTATGCTCTCAGTATCAGTATGTTGGCATGGAGAAAAACCGTAGATAACTTGGTAGGTAAGTTTATGTTATATAAATACATGAATGCATAAATTTAATTCATATTGAACTTGAGTTTAATGTGTCATCCTTTAAACTGTAAAGTATTTCCAAAGTACATGTTATGAGTTGTATAGTATCCAAAATTATTTTTTTACAGTAGCATTTATAAGGAGGCTGTTTTAAAAGCTCTAATTGTATATATTTCCTAGGATAGTGGGAAATAATATGTGAAGCTCACTACTAAATTCTTCATAAGAATTTCTTACTTTGTGAATTTTCACTTTGTTTCAAATAATTCCATGAAATCTTTTTTATTTGTACTTTTAAAACATTTATTAAGCAAAGTTTCTTTTAGGTATGTAAACCTTTAATCCTTGAATGTGCTTTGCACATTTCTTTTTGGTTTTGATTTTACATCTCATCAAGCCTTACAATCTTTTGTCTTACATTTTTAGATATAGAGAACTATTAAACATTTTAAGGTTCAATGTGTCTGAGTATAACTTAAAGCAATGGTGGTACACACCTCTAATCCTAGCACGTAGAAAATGGAGACAGGAAGATTGAAAAATTTGAGGATAGTCAAATTGATAATGAGACCCTGTTTTAAAACATCAGAGCTGTTGATATGGCTTCATGGTGTAATGATTGTCTAAAATGTGCAAAGTTTTGGGTTCATTCTAAAGCATGACATAATAGATGAAAAGAGCAGGAAGATAAAGTTAAATCAAAAATGATGCTGTTAAAACAAGTTCAAGTTCAAGTCATAAGAGCTTGCTTGCTCTTAGCTAAATTGACATTGTTTGCACATAAAGGCAAACTTTATTCAGTGGCATGATTAAAAGTATATAAAAAACCTGATATCTAATCAGAATATGAAAGTCTTATTTTTAAAATATTTTTGAGAATACATTTATGTTTTACCTTCTTTAGTAGTAATACATTTATGGTTTTCAAAACTAAAACTATGGAAAATTTAGACCAAAAAAATAATAATAAAGAAGAAGAACAGTTATACCTGATCAACTTTCTGGCACAATTACTGTCCAATCCTTATAAATTCCCCTTCAGACTTTTGAGTTACATGCGTATACACACACACACACCACACAAACAGACACATAATGTGTGTGTTAATAGTGGTAATTGTGTGTCTTTTCCATACTTTTTAAGCTAAAATCTAAAGTAAACAAACTGGTATGTGATAGTAAATTTCATTTTGTTACTGTGACAAAATACTTGAGAAAGTAATTTAAGGGAAGGGTTAATTTTGACTTAGAGCTTCAGAGACCTCAATCCAAGTTTACTTGTGGTTTTGGATGTAGTATGGATGTAGTGAGGTAGAAAACCATAGTGGAAATCCATAGTAGCTCACATTGTGTCATCAAGGAAGCCATGATCTTCTAAGAAGAGGGTGAATGGAAGGGTCTTATAGACAAAACATACTCATCAAAAGCATAGCCCCATGACTACTTCTTCCTATTAGGGTTCTACCTTCTAAGAGCCTATAGCACCCTGATGATGTAGTCACCTCTCATCTGGGGCCAAGCCTTCATATCCAAACCACATTACTCTGCCTTAGCTCCCCAAAACTTTTAACTATCTCTAATGCAAAATTTATTTAGTCAACACTAAAGTTATAACATTGTTCCACATGGAAAGTCCCTCGGAGACTCCAGGCAAACTCATACCTATCAGCCCTCATTAAAAACAAAAAACAAGTTACGTTCTTCCTGTTTGCCCAGAGGGTAAACATTGCCATTCGGAGGAGACATAGACATGAAGAATTGAATCGAAACAAGACCAAGCCCTAGCAGGGCAGACAGTGAGTCCTCTAACTCCTTGTCTGCCGTCTGCTGCATACAGTGGTATGATGTGCACTCTAAAACACTTAGCCAACCCTGCCCCTATGGCCTTGCTGGCTGTAGCACACATGACCTCTCTACTAGGCTGACTCTGTTCATTGCCTATGGCTTTCCTTGGCAAATATTCCGTGTATTTGTTATCTCTGACTTTCCGGAGTCTCCACGTAAGCTTGAGGATGACTCTTACAGCCTCACATAGTTTGCCCTTTCAAAGACTTCCCACAGGGATTCCAATCTTGCCACATATTGCCTGTCTTTCAAATCCTTCCTTTGATATCACTGGAAATTTCCATGGCCCCATAATGCTTAAGTTCTGCATCTCTTACATGATACCAAAAAGATTATTACTACCACATAGTACATACAATAGAACATTAGCTGTACTTCAAATTCTGTGAAAATATTGTCTAATTAGCTGTCCTAATTAAAAATATAGACTTTAGTTCATGGTCATGTAAGTTATAGAACTAATATAAATACAGTTCTGAAATGGTAAGGAGGTCTTGCTTAATAGAAATCACAATTTTAATTTGGGGAATCACAAGGATGTCTTCTCTTTGTAGTTATTGAGTATATATGGTACAGGGACTTTTTTTAGAGTTATTTGTGCCCAGCTCCACTAATGTAAAAAGAGAAAAGTGTCTTAGAATTTCTTTGGTGCTTCCAAATCTCATTTACAAGAACTCCTACTTGTGTACAAGGCATTTTTAAAGCATTATGAATCATCTTTATCTCATCTAAGTAAATCTTCAAATCTATATCCTGCTCTGCTCACTTTCAGAATAACTTTTGGTTTCTTTACGTCCTTTCTGATTGAACTGTCAAAAGGATCGATCATTTGAGAGAACTCTTGGTTAGGTGTTTATAAAAATATGATTATAAAATTCATATTTTCACTAGGTTGACCTCTTAACCTATGATTGTAATGTGAAAAGTCTTCATTAAAGTTTTCATCTGAAACTAGTTTAGAAAGTCCACCGTGTTTTTGATGAAATCGTCAGTTTTTTATCACCATGCTCAGGATACAACTTCTAAGTTTCCTGTAGCATGTAGAAACTGCGGTATCCTTTTCTCAATGAGTAAAACCAACTGCAAAAGCATTTTAAAAGGAGTAAGCCATTAAAGATTAGGCTAACAGCTGGAAAAAAATAAAAATTATTGGCCTGACTTCCACTAACTTTAGTAGGGAGAACTGCCTGTTTTTAACTGTTCCTCTGAGACTCTTCTAGTCATTTCTGACTATTTCAGTGCCTGTTAGTTTCTTACATATTTGTCATGGCAAGCTCAACATAGCGTCAACTCAAACTGAACTTTGCAAGTGTAAATAGATGATATATTAAGTATTACAAACTGTGTTTCATAGTTTCTTTGAGAAATATATTGAATATTAGTCGTATACAGAATATATAATAAGACCCATGGATAGTTCCTGCTGTCAAGGTTTAAATTAAGAGGGAACATTTGATAAAGAGAAAAAACAATTGAATGTTGAAGAATCAGAAGTGAAGACTATTGACAAAATAGAGGTTGCTGATGAAGGCCTGACAGGAGAGAGTCTATCACAGATGACCTCTTTTTATTTAAATTAATAGAACACATTTCAGATCATGACAGAAATTTAGACATAAAGACTTTGCACAAAACCGGGGCCCATGGATGATTCAGTGGATAAAAGCACATGCCACTACACCTGACAGCCCAAGTTCAATTCTGGGACCTACATAGTAGAGAACGAACCAAATCCAAATCTCACAAGTTATCGTCTCACTTCCATACAGTCACAGCTCACACATACATACATACATACACACACACACACACACACACAGGATGTATTTTTTTAAGTTTTTAAAGATTTTACATAAGCTGGTGTGAACAGCTGTTAAGAAATTCTACCTTGTGACATGTCTAAATTTTACTGTTGTCTACAGTACCTCCATATCATTTCAGAAACAAGGATTCAGCTTTAAATGAGAAAAAGTTGTTAGTAGTTAAAAGTTGACCATGTACCACTTTAAGTACAGTTCTCCTTGAATGAAAAAGCAAAACTTGAAACCCTGTATATTTTCCTAGTGCTGTATTATCCTTGTTTTTATTGTTCTGCACCAGACTCTTGACTATGAAAGTCTAAATCAGTAAATGACTAGGCTAATAAATGGGTTAAACAAAACAACATTATATCCCAGTGTTCCTAGTTGTTTTGTAATATTTTTGTTTTGGAGTATTGCTGAAATTTTACGTAACATGGAAGGCCTGACATATTTTAAGTTTAAGTTTTTGCAAATTTTATGTTGAATTAAATTGACTCTGTTATGTTTCAGTGATGATTGGTGATTTTTTTCTATATAGTTGTATTTTATTTTATACAGTGAAAGTCTAACAATCTCAGAATTACTTAGTGTTTTTAGTGTTTAGTGTACACAAATTCTGGGTTTCATAAGCCTTAATATAAATTTCAACCTCAAGTTAATTTTATTGGTATATATTTTGGGGATTGTATGAAGCCTTAACATTTGACTGTTAGAATACAAAAAAATTAAATCTGATAGGCTATAATTAGCATTGTTTAAAATTCTTTGGGATAACAGTAAAACATGTTTTTAATAACTAATAATTAATTTTGTATTACTTCATGGCCTCAGGAGCTTAATTCTTAATTTGTATTTTATGATAAGAAAGTTGACCATACAGTGTTAGGAGTACAAAGTAAGTTTTTCAAAAAGTAGAATGAACTAATTGTAGTTTGTGTTTTCTGCCATAAGTACCTTTTGACAGGCTTCCTTTAAGATAGTACAACTGTGATCCCCACTTTACAAATGAAGCTGGTCATAGTACATTAATTCTCTAGGATCCACCCCTCTAGTAAATGGGTAGAACTTAAATGTAAAAACAGCTCAGAGGCTGAAACAGGAGGATCCTTTGTTTAAAGCTAACCTGGATTATGTAGCAAGATCCTATGCTCTTAAAAACTAATATTCTTTGAGAATTTAATTATAAAAGATAAGAGGTAAGCTGAATTTCCGAGAATGGCTACCCCACCATGAAACAGAAAGCAGAGGAGACTTTAGTAGTAGTGAAAGGATGACCTAAATAGCATTATGCTTAATCTGTGCTCTTTTTATTTGTTGAAGGTGTTTGTTTGCTCATACTTACATACTCAGAATTACATAAGACTAGATAATTTTTAAACATCTCAACTATAAAACATTGGTTGGTTTATTGAAAGCCAAAATGGTTTATTAGAACTCAAAAAAGCAATGTGTTGATGAACACCAGAAATCACAGCACTCCAGAGGCAGAAGAGGCAGGATTGCAAGTTTGAGACCAGCCTGAGCTACATAAAGAGATCCTAAGCAAAATAAAGAGGAGCTATTTCTCCTAATAAAGAATATCGTTCATATCCTTAAGGGGTGATGACTTTGGGGTTTTCTTTTTAATCCAAACAAGAATCAAGCAGTTAGTTTCATAATTAAAAACCTCAAGGTATTCACACAGTTTTGAAATAATCTCTAGGCAAGCTTCATAGTATTTATTACTGCCCTGTACTTAGGGCTAGGTTATAAATGAACATAATGTTACAAAGAAAAATTTATAACCCAAGAACATGTTTTAGTTGTGGGATCTTAGTGGTTAATCTTAAAACTTACTTTGTCATTTGTATTATCCATAAAGTTAAGAGTTTTTCTAGAAAGTAAATTTAAATCTCTTCTGTCAAGATGTGGGTATAAATGAAAATAGTAGTTATAAAATGGTTAAGAGTTGTGTTGCTGTTACTTGAATTTTACTTTAGTTTAAAACTGACCAGTTTCATTTTCATTTTGGTCAGGCCTTGTAGAAATGGGATTGAGAGGATCTGTTCAGAAGTGGCTGTTGAGCTGGAAGAAACATTGTTAGGTTCTTAAGAAAGAGGAAATAGTTTGAGAATATTAAATAAGTAGTATTCCGAAAAACTATATCTGCTTTCTCAAGCCCATTTTACTCTATAACTTTTTATGTCTGCAGTGCGTTTCCCATTTTATCTTAACTTTTAAGAATGTTCATTTTTCTCCCACAGGGAGAGCTAGCTATCACATTCTTACAACTCTCAGGTGGAAAGCTCTTGGCTTGAGACTCCTGCAGTTCTACATCATACTCCTTTACCTACTTTACCTGCAAATATAGCTGCCTACTTCATGACATACTGCCATTGTCCACTCCCAGATTGTCTTAGGCCTTGTCCCTTGTCATCTTTTGCATTTCTTCACAGTAGAGTCCCTTTCCCTCACTGTTTGATCTCTCACAGTCTCTATGCGTCAGTTGTCTTTTTTTTTTTCACTTTCTCTTTTTAACTTTAAATACACAGTATTGTTTAATACCTATGAATGTACCTCTATCTGTTCTGCTTCTCTCTTCTTTAATTTTTTTCTACCGTTCATCTTATTACCAATTCTTACACAGAGAGGGAAAGAAACTATTTACATAGTTATACTATTTTATAAAAGTCTGAAACCAATTGATAAAGGAATATATGTCTTATAAGAATAATTGGCCAAAGGACAAATGACTTGAGGTGAAACCAAGCTACACTGTATATTTACTAATTCCATATCTAGTGATCCTGCCGCCCTTGGATGCTGCCAAACGTTTCTTCTAACCAGTGTTCATGGGCTGGCATCCTTGGTATAGAAAATGCATAGTATGTTGTTATCTAGAAAGGTGGTAAGTGCTGGGGTGAGGCTTTATAGAAAATAAGAAGTGAAGATTGTTGTAACTTGTTCTTCCAATGGATTTGAATTATCCAAATGTATGTATTAGATACTTGACTGTAAGAACATAGATAGGACCACCTAAATGGCTCGGTGTTTTGTAAAGGTACTTACTCTCAAGCCTGACAACTTGAGCTGGATCCCTGGGCCTTCATGGTAGAAAGAGAAGACTGAGTCCCAAAAGTTGTCTTCTCATTTTAACCATGAACTGTTATGTTTTCCTCACAGGCAGAAAATAAACAAATCCAAATGTAATTGAATTTTTTAAATATATTTTTACTCTTTATATGTATGGGTGTTTTGCCTTTGTGCCTATATGTGTACCATATTCCTGACTAGGACTGGAGTTACAGACAGTTATGAGCTGCCATGTTGGTGCTGGGAACCAAACCTGAGCCCTTTGCAAGAGCAGCAAGTGCTCTTAACCATTGAGCCATCTTTCTAAGATTTGCTTGTTTTTGTTTTGTGTGTGTTTGTATGCATGCTTATATGAAATCAATTTAATTTTTTAATGGCAAGTATTTAGCTTCGGACTACCTGAGGAATGAGAATAAGGACTATTTCTACATTCATTTGTTCAGAGTGGAAAATTGTCGATGTCCAATATCTAGGAGGAAATACCACATTGAAAGTTTCGCAGTGAATGCAACAAATGGTTTGGAAGGTGATATAAACTTTTATATAGAAAGAAAGAGGCCTCAGAACCAGAGCACAGCAAATGATACAGGGTTTAAGTATACTATTTGTTAAGGTTAAAGAATCCTTTACAGAAGAGAAAACTTGAGCTGAGAGCAATAAAAAGAAAAATAGAATTATTCTATCACAGAACTACTTGGGGAGAAAGATGAGTAGGAGTGCTGGAGAAAGCTTTGTAATAGAACACTCGTCAGGCATGCAGGAAGACACTGGGCTCCAGCCTTGGCACGTGCATATACACACACACAAGTAAGAGAAAAGAAACCCTGGAGAGTTTAATGCAATTTAGGATTTCCAATTTAAAATTTGAACAGGTATTTGAAATGGATTAAGGAAAGAATATAAGGCCTGTGTATGGTAGTTCACTCCTGTATTCTCAGCACACTAGAAGTGCAAGCAGTAAGATCAAGAGAATCCAAGTCTTGGGGCTGGAGAGAGAGCACCCTGGAAAAGAGCAATGGGTATTCTTCTAAGGGATTAGGCTTCAGTTCCCAGCACCCAAATGGTGACTCACTGCCATCTCTAACTCCTGGTTCCAGGGGATCTGTCACCCTCATCTGGCCTCCTGGGCTGCCTGTATGTTATGTGCAGACATAGATGTAGATAAAACACCCATACACATAAAATTAAAAAGTTCAAAGCTGGGATGGTGAGAAGGCCCACCAGGTAAAGGCCTAGGCAGCTGACCTGAGTTCTGTATTCTGGAATTACATAGTAGAAGGGGGAAATCAGAACCCACAAGTTGTTCTTTTGACCTTAGTCTGAACATAGAACAGGTCAAAGCTAGCCTGGACTAGTGAGCCACTACCTCAAGAACAAGAACAAGTTTGAAAAACAAAAATCATTTGAAATGCATGCAAAGGGTTTCCATTAGTAGCCTAGTTCCTTTCGCAAGGAGAGGAGGCATGTTTTGTTATACTATTCATTGTTTCTAAAATGGAACACAAATCTTAGTGAATTTTTGCATTTGTAAATTTTTATTTCTATAGACACTCTTTTCTGCCATGGGTTTTCTTGGATTGTGTTTATTTTCACAGATTTATGCCATGAAAACTGTCCATGAACCTTATAGGTAATGGGGTGGGGGTGGGGGGGAAATGCTGTCATTTCCTCTTAGTTAAGGAAAAATAATACTGTTGGTAATCTATTAAAGGAGGATTGATCTTTACTATAAAATGCCTGGCTCTTAATGTTTATTCCTTTCCTAACCCAGCTAAAATCTGTTAACTCATTAGATGCTCCTGATATATAGGAATTTTTGATATGGGGCTTATGTCATTTTCTAATTAAAATTCATACCTTTGAAGAAATACAAAAAATCTTTTAGAATAAGTATTGAATTATGTGGGTTTTGTTTGGGTTTTGTTTTTAAGGTTTACTGATACTCTTAGAAGCTGGCTGGTCACCAACTTCTATCCCAGTAAAATAAATGATAGTTTTATAATCTAGAATGTGAATGTATGGAATTGCTCTCCACTTTTTTCCTTTCCAGCATAATTTTATTATTTCAAGTTTTATCTGTTGTTCAGAGTTATGGAAAGATTTAAAGTCCACTACTCTTCTCACTCCTAGGTATCAGTGTATATGTAAATGCAGACACTTGTCAGTCATACACTTTTTTCCCATCTCCAGGAAATAATTTTAAGTGCTCAGCACTATAGAATCAGTTTTTTTTTTTAATTTGGATTTAAACCCCTTAGTGTGAAGCATTCACTTCTCTGTAATACATCATGAGATTACCTAACTGCTGCTGTGCAAACAGTAAAATGAAATCAAGAACATCTTTGTAAATGGAGGCACCCCAGCATACAGAAAACTGCCACGCTTCTTTTGCCCCTTTCTCAACACCCTTCCTCATTTTGGTGTGATTCAGAAAGAAGAAATACTCTTTAAGTCCTCTCAGATCTTGCCTTATATTAGTGGAATAAGAAGCAAGTAGAGGGTTGGGGAAATGATTCAGTTGATAGTCTACTTGACAGAGCTCTGGGATTAGCTCCTAGTGAAACAGAAGACTGTCCTGACACTGTGTAATCCAAGCACCAGGGAGGTGGAGGCAAGAGGATTGGGAGTTCCAAGCCATCCTCACCATGTGAGGACAGACAGGAAGGGGGTGAGGATTGTGTTAGTGAATAACAAGCTTTCATTTTGAGTAGATATCCCGTGCTCTTGTAACATTAAATTATTTAACATTTAAATTAAATACTTACATTTATTTAATTATTCAAGTAATAAGATATTCACTTATTTGAAATATTTGGATTCAAGTTTCACTTTGTATCCATCTTCAGTTTTTCCAAGCAAAATTCACATATACTCTGTTTTCAGCATTTTAATAGAAAAAAATTTTAGTTCCAGTACTTTGTTTACATTTATTTGTTTTGTGTGTGGATGCACATGTACCATGGTACACCTATGGAGGTCAGAGAATAGTTTCTAATAGTTGATTCTGCCCTTCTACCCACTACGGTAAAGCAGTTCCACAAAAGAAGTCCCTGTCAGAATTTTACTGACAGATACTAGGATGACCACCCCCACTCCAAACATCATAATATGGAAATAGAGGATACCAAAGTAGAAGATACTGTTAATCTTGGTTTTATCTTCTTTGCAATTCAGCTGTTATCATATTTTTGTTGTATAAATAGTCTAACTAGACAGTGCTAACAGTGATAAGCAATATCCTAAATAGGTTAAACTCTCTAAACTAAGGACCTAAGTTTGCCAGTCACAGATGTCACAGTAAGTTCTGGTTCATATATGTAAAAAAGTGCCTTTTTCTTGACTAGTGAGATAATTCAATGGGTACAAGTGTTTGCCATGTAAGTGTGACAACCTCAGTTCCATTCCTGTAATCTACTCCAGGGAAGAAGCTGTCTTCTGCCCCCACATGCATTCTATAACACGTGTGCCTATACTGTCACACACAGTGATAATAAATAACATTTTAAATGTGATAATGACGGCTCAGTATATAACAGTGGTGCTGCTAAACCTAAGAACCTAAATTTGATCCCTGGAAACCACATGGCAGAAGGAGGGAACCTACTCTCTCAAGTTGTCCTCTGACTGGCATACAGGTGCTGTGGCATGTTTGCGCGCACACACACATTTTTAAGTGAAGAAATACAAAGAAAAGTGCTATTTTGCAGAATGTAATAATCCCTAGAGACAATGGAGTCAATATCTTTTTTCCCTTCTTCCTTTTCCGGTTTTCCCATTAGCAGCTGTAGGATCATGTCTTGAGTTTATACTGCAGAGAGAAATAACTTCTTAAATCTTTTTGGAATGTTTTCCTTATATTGAATATACAATGAAAGTAGTCATCTATCTGTGTTCTCTGTTTGCCCACCTTTCCAAACATCCGCCTTCTTAGAGTGTGTGTGTGTGTGTGTGTGTGTGTTTTCTTTGTGCACATACACAAGCAGGTGCAGGCTATATTACTCCTTTGTGTAAGTGGTAATATGTTGTGCACACAATGTGGTTTTAGCTTTGAAGATGTTCTGTACTTAGTCCCTTCCTCAGTATATAGAAAAGCACCCCTTGCCCCAGAGATGTGTGTTGTTAGATTAAATGTATGGCTATGTCATGAGAAAAACTGTCTTCATACTGGGTTTTTTAGAGATGCACACCATTTAGTTAAATAAATAGCCATGCTATGACTTAGCCAGTTTCCCATGGGTAGAAACCTTGCTGTTGAAACTGCTTAGTGTCTGCAGAGGCGGCACGGCTATTAAAAGCACTGGCCACTCTTCCAGAGGACCCTTGATGGACTCCCAGAACCCACATGGTAGTTCATAATGTCTGTATGTCCAGTCCCAGGGATTTGAACACCGTCTTTGGGCCTCCATGGGAACTGCACACACAGAGTACACAGACAAGCATTCAGACAGAATACCCATACACATAAAATAAAAATAAAATCTGAAAATAGAAATGCTGTAATGAGGAGCCTTGTAAATACAGTATTCTGTGAGTGTGTGCATGAGGTATAAATTCTCAGATACAGGATTGCTGGTTCAAAGAGTGAATAAATAAATAAAGACGAGGGGAAACTGGGTCTGAATTGAAAATTTTTATGTTATAGTTTTAACTTATATTTATTATAATTATAAATTATTATGATGTAATTACATAAAATTATAATTATAAATTATTACAATTTAGTATTTAAATACTAAAATTTTTTTCATGTCTCCTGTTTTTTTGTGTTTTGTTCTTTGCTTTGTTTCATTTGGGGGAAATGTCTCATTATGTAAACCAGACTGGCCTTTTTAAATCTTTTGTGAGCTGTTAGTGTGAATTCTTCTGTTTTTCTATTGGGTTCAGAGTATCCAAATGTACTTTATAGGAAAAATACAGAACGCCTTTTTTTTTTTTTTTTTTTTTTTTGCTTTTCTATATGTTTCAGGCATTATTAGACCATTCTTATTCTTAAGGATACTTGGGGTTTTTTTTGGTCAAGACAGGGTTTCTCTGTGTAGCCTTGGCTGTCCTTAAGTCACTCTGTAGACCAGGCTGGCCTCGAACTCAAAGATCCGCCTGCCACTTCTTCCCAAGTACTAGGATTAAAGGCATGTGCCCCAACTGCCCAGCTCTTAAGGATATTTTTAATGAGTTTTTTTTGAACACCTTGATATAAATTACATGGCTTTAGACAAATTGGGGGTAAGTTAGGAAAGGAACATTGAGTAGATTACATACTTTTTATGTATATACCTTGAATTAATTTTCTTACCATGTAAATACGTCAATTTTTTTAATAAAAGAAGTTTCACCAAAACACACATATAGAGGAATTAAGAACTCATCATCAGTGTCACCCATGGATAATCTTCTGTGACTGTACTTTAAATAATATCTAAACTAGGACCCTGACATAGGGACATACAATCCATGTGTCCTTTTCTCCTTTTAAACATTTGTTTTCCTGGCTAGGAATTTTCTGAAAAATAGTGAGAGATTGATGAACAATTTTTTTCATAGAAAATGCTAACAATCAATATAAATTTTTGCATAAATATTTACCTCAGTTTTTCATGGTTCCTTGTGAAAAGTTTTAACACCTTTGTTAACTCTGTTACTTAAGAAAATAATAACACCCAACTCTTGTAATAACATTCGTGTCTTATTGCTCAAGATAAATAATAGCTACAAAAATCACTTACTGTGATCCAAGCATGGGAACACATGCATGTAATCCCAGTATTTATAAGACTGAGGTAAGAGGATCATAAGTTTGAAGTCAGTTTGGGATGCATAGTGATACCTTACCAAACCCCTGTCTCATTACTTATTTTAGGTTACAACTAATGAAAATCTCTAATGAGCATTTTTCTGGGAATTTTTTAGTCATTAAATTAAGCACATTATTTGTTTTATATTAGTAGAATTTATGGTCAGTTAGTAGAACAAAACACATAAAATTTTGAGTGTTTAGTTTAATTGACCTTTCTCTTTCTCTCTTGCTCTGTGTGTGTGTGTGTGTGTGTGTGTGTGTGTGTGTGTGTGTGTGTGTGTGTGTGTGTGTGTGTGTGTTTGTATGTCTGTGTCGGTCTCCTTTTTGTAGGGATAGAACCAAGGACTTCACATAGGCTGGACAAGCACTGTAATAAATCCCTTAGCTATATTTTCTTCTTAACCCAGGAGATTTAGATTTACATTTGCCTAGAGATTAGTTCTGTGAGTTTTATTTCTTTGGACTCCTTTCAAGGGTGAATGAATTGCTCTTAACTGTTAAGCAATGAGTATTTTAGGCCCATTTGAGCTGGAGAAAATCTTCCCTAGAGAAGAGCACACCCAATTAATTACCCATCACCAAATAGCCTTGAAAATATGCATCCAAATAAAACTCTATGGACTATGTAGGTCATACTTAGGAATATGTATGTATGTATGTTTCAATGTGTGTAACAATAAAATTTTAAAAGGCCATCATGAAGCTGGGTGTGGTGGGTCACACCTTTAATCTCAGTACTCAGGAGGTAGAGGCAGGTAGAGAACAGCCAGAGCTACATAGAGAAACCATGTCTTGAAAAATAACAGTAACAACAATAAAGAAAATGAATAAAAAAGACACCATGACTTTGAAAGAGAGCAAGGAGAGAGGGGTATAAGGGAGGTTTGGGAGTGAGGAAATGGTATAGTTATAATTTTAAGAAATTTTTGGTAGATTTCAGTATATTTAACCTTTGGTTTTGCAGAACTGTATGTTAATTAGATTTACTCTACTGCTGTCAGCAAATTACAATTGTATTTTCTCTCTTATAAAAAACTACATTTCTTAGAAGAAAGGCAAAATTCTACCCAAATTTGAATAAATGTTATAAGTAATAATGCTCTTATATCTGCTATTGAGCAATGGTAGGAATAAAGTTGGTAAAGGATTTACTGTAAGCGGCATATGACGTCTGAGCCGAATAAGACTTATTTCCTGACAGGTAGCCTCTTCCTATCATGATTGATGAAGAATCACTTTTACCTGGTTTGCATAAGGGAGCTTGGGTAAAAAGAATCAGAATTGTCAACTCAAAGTAATTAACTCTTATTACAGAAGATTTGATTTTGTAATTTAAAGAATTCCTTTACTGTATTTGTCGCCATGAATGTGACTCCACAGAAAATTAGAAGAAACCTTGAGTAAAAGCAAGGTAACTTTTCTATAGTTTTCTATTTATAGATACAAAGAATTTTAGTATATTAACTCTGACAAGAACATTTTAGTTCTTAGCAAATAGGCACATTCTGCTGGCTGTCCAAAGATCACTGAGCAAATACCTTTTCTAAGAAGTTGACTCCCTTATTCTGAGAGCGGAACTACTTCTGGAAATGTGCTAGATAAGATAAACAACATGTTACAGTGTTTAATCATTGGATCCATACTCAGTTTACATTTAGCATTTGGTTGGTGCTTATTTAAAGCCGTCTTTAACATACACAGCTCAGGATTTATTTAGGTCACTATATAGATAGGTGCTTTTTTCCACAGTCTTTCTCATAAGAAAAGTCGTATATTTTTAACTTTAACATCTAGGTTTAAATTCTACCACAGTAAGTTAGTTGGCTTTAGTTTTCTCATTTATAGAATGAGGCTATTGCCTAGTCTTATTGATAATTATAGGGCTGCCATTAAGCGAGTCGGCATAAACCCTTCTTCCTCTGCTGTATAATTTTGTTCATTAGCAATTATATAGAGAAGGATAGGAGATGGAATAGTAAAGCTATGTATTCTTGGAGAAGTATGTTTGCACTGTTCTTTTATTTTTTCTGTTTTTATTTTAGGCAGGTAACTAACTATTCTATCCATGCCAGTCTACTTACTATAAATAAAGCAAAGGTTACTTTTCATGGTGTTTAAAAAAATGAAATCAAGTTAGATGACTTTGTCTTCACTGATTTCACTTGTGAAGTCCAAGTTCATTTTGCCCTCTTACCTTCTCAGTAAAGCTACATATATTTGATCATGACCACTTGCTAAAGAATAAGACCATGTGGAAGAAAAGCAGCTGGTAGGAGCCAGCTGGGATTAATTAGATCAGCATGAAAAGCCACACTACCTGTTGTAGCATGGTTACTTTTAGTGACTTCTGCTTTTTCTGTGACTAGAACCGTAATCAGCTTTATTGAACACTAAATTCAGGGTAAGCTTGTAGCTCAGTAGTTCTTATCTTTCAACAGTCCTATATTTTTGTTCATTGCCTCATTGACTAGAACCTTTAATTTGTTAATAAATGCTAATCAAGATTTTTTTTCCCCTAAAAGACTTTGCCTGTAATTGAAAATTATCCTTTGGCTTTATTTTGCGCTTATATTTTATACTAATAGCATAAGCAAGAAGATTCTAAGCTCTTTATTTTCTCTATATTTCTGATAGTAATTATAGCATGTGGTTTAAAATGGACTTACTTCAGTTTGAGTGTGTGTGTATATGCATGCACCACCTCCTAATATAAGACACATGGTTTATTCTTACACTGCGTTTATTCTGACACTGCATTTAGGGGTGCCTGATTGTATACTAGGTAGATAAACCATATGAACAGATTGCAAAACAAAGGAAGACAAGAAAATATTCCTTTGAGAACCTTAAATTTTGAAATTGATCAAAATATGATAATGGTGGATAATACCATAATTAAGTAATAAAAATAAAAAAGAAATCAAAGTAAGAAGAAAAATTGAAGGGAGAAATGTTCTGTTTCATTCATCAGTGTCATTTTAAAGTAAGCTGAATCTCTGGGCTGAGTAACATAGAAAACACTACCTTCTTTGAAACTGCACCGAATTCAGCAGTATTAATATCTTCATTATAAATCCAGCTATTTAAGCAGTGGTTCCCAAAACCCAAGTTTCAATCAGAATCACCGTAAGGGTTATTAAAATACATTAACTATCCTCATTCCAGGAATATCTAATTCTGTTGGTCTAGGACAGATCTGGATATATCCATTTCTAGAACGTTCCCAGGTAGTGTTGATGCATCTGGTTTAAAGGAACTTCACTTTAAAAACTAGTTTATCCGAATTCAACGAATTTTAATGGCTTCCTAGTACAAGCCATTAGTGTTTGAAATCAAATTACTGTCATCTCTAATTACTGTCAGAATGCATTTGAACTCATATGTGTCAAGGCACTGTTTACTTCTCTAAAGATAATGGAACTTGCCTCAGGAAGCTGAAACTAATAGCATCAACAATAGTACCCTAATAGTAGGGTAGTAAAAATAATCACTACCTTGTATTGATCATTGTGCCAGGAGCAATGCCAAATAGTGCTTAAATTCATTTACTTCTCAGAGGAGTATAACATAAAATGCTTATTTGTGGTGAACAAGCAAACAAAAAAGGTCCATAAACTAATTTCCCAGAATTCAAAGTGAGTACATGAAGGAGCAAGAATTTGCTATAGTGCTGTAGTACCTTTCTACAGTTTTAAAAATTAAAAGTGTGCATTTTGCTGGACCAGAGGAAGAAGAGAATAATTGACTATACTCTAAGACAGCAAAAGGTATCACAAGAGATGGCTCTGAGTGACTCCTAAAGCAGATACGATTTTGTGTGTATGTGTGTGTATAATAGCCTCAGTAGAAATGTGCCTAGTATTACTGCAACTTGATATGCCAATGCTAGTTGATATCCATGAGAGGGCTCCCCTTTTTGTAGAGAAGGGAAGAGAGGTGTCTTGGGGTAGGAGGGAGGTGGGAGAGAGGGAGTGAGATGAGAGGAGGAAGGGGAAACTGCAATTATGATGAAAAGTAAATAATTTTTTACAAGAGAGAGAGATGGCCGTAAACACCTTAAAGAACAAGTGAAAGCCATATAAGCTGGAACTACAGGTATCTTCACCTGGAGGAGCAGTTTCTAAAACTGCAAAGCCAAGGAAACCTGAGAAAACATTTAACATTACAAATATTACATAAGACTGGAATGCATAAAAAGATTGAGAGACCACCTACAGCAAAGGTCAAAGCCATGAAGAATTTCATGTGCTAATTCATTTTAAAAGTAGAATTAATTGCTGTATGTGATATTGTACACCTTTGATAAGAACACTGGGGAGACAGAGACAGATAAATCTTCTGAGTTGGAGGTCAGCCATCCACATAGTTTTAGGCCAACCAGGGTTATATATTAAGACTCTGTACCACCTCCCCCCACTTTATCTCCCTGCCCCCCTCCCAAAAAATGGAATTAGAGTTTTGATTGGGTTTTTGTTGTTGTTTATTCTTTCTCCTGTATCTTTCAATGACTGTTAGCCAGTGGGTCTCAAAACAGGGTTAGGCAGCAGAATCAGCATTTTCTGGGAACTTCTTAAAAGTGCAATTTAGAGCCCAGCAATCTGTTTTTACTAGACCCCCCTAGATGACTGGTGCACACTAGCTTGGGAATACTAGAATTGTTATTGAATTGTTGAATATTGTATTATCAAAATAGTAATTGTATCTGTGACTTGATTTAATTTTGAGAGGACAGTGCTCAACAGAATTGAAATGTTGATACTTAACTAAATAAATACTTTTCTTCAATATAATCTATTTATAGCATGTAAATCCATGTATTTGCTGCAAAGAGGTCAGAATCGGGACAAGAATTTGTGAGGTCAGCCTTCAAAATGTAGCATCTCATTATTCCTTAACTGTAGTAATGGTGTGGTGTTAGCCTACAGGCGATTCTACTAGCCTCCTGTCAGGGACCTAGCAACAGTTTACATCATCACCTGCCGCTGATGTCTACTGTGCCAGGTGTGTGCCGCATATAAAAAGACCACCCATGACCCCAGCCCTCTCTCTCTCTCCCCTCATGGCTCTGCTCCTGTCTGTCTGCCTGCCTATCTACATGTCTACTCTACCCCTTTCCTAATAAACCTCCTTCATGTGTAATTAATTAGGGCCACACCTTGGCATGAGATTGCCCAAGGTACCCACCCCCTCACCGCATTATATTTCATAAAACTTGGACCTTATTGACTCATTTTAATTAACAAGAAAGGTAATAAAATCCTTTTGTAATTTTTAAACTGTTAATGTATAGAGCTGGTATTATAGTTAACATTTTAAAGTATTCTATTTAAGCCACACATATCAAAGGAATATATGTTCACACCATGAAATGACTTAAAGGAACGGTCTTTCTTGGTAGAATTATACAGAAAGTATAAACTAGGATTCTCAAGCAAGTGCTAGTTTAAATGCCTGTCACCATCTTTATTTGTGGTGATGTCTGTTATTTTTAATACTAAAAGCCTTATAAATTATGTAGTTGGTCAGTAATTTACTTACATGTAAACTTACTTTACACTTCTCTCTACAGGAACTGGAAACCCAGCTTATAGACAGTATTGGTTAGTGCATATCCTTTCAAGATCTTAAGTGTATAGAGCCCTTTTTATGTTAGGCAGCAGCAAAAAGGTTACTAGTACACTGTGACCAACATTGTTAGTGCTCAAATAGACAGACAGCATTTTCTGTGTGTTGGCTGCAAGTACCACAGGGTTAGAAGAGGCAAGTCCATTGAAGCATAGGCACTGACCCCATTCATTGTGCAGATGGGAAAACTGAGGTCCAGGGACATTAAATAAATGAGTGAGTGAATAGCAGAACCTGGTGTGATAACCAGGCCTACTTGGATTGTAATCTAAAAGGTACAAGTACATGGAAAAGAATGTTTCTGGCATAATAGTAATAGCCCATACCATTCAAAGTAAAGTAGTTTCAGATATTTTAAATACCGAATTTTTCTCAGATATATATACTTTGTAAGTAGTACTTAATAATGTTTTGTTCAACAATTATTTTAAAGACCTGGTGTTGATTCAAGGAAGTATCAGATTTTCTTTTGCAAGAGTAATGTCAAACAAAAAGTTTAAACTAGTTCTGGTCTTCAAAAATCTATAAAAATACCACAAGAGTGTATAGATTCTTGCTACTTTCACTACTTAAAGGATGGGAAAGTATAAACCATAGAGAACAATTACTTAATCTTTTGTATCATTACATAAATGTTCAGGTAGTATTTGAACTTGGCATGGGTACCTAGTAGCCAGATAACTGAATTATTTTCAAGAAAAGCACATTCTTAAGTGATTTCTGCCAGCAAGTAACCTATAATCAAAATACATAGGTCTACCAGAATATTGAGTTAACTTTTAACCAGCTTTTCCAAAATTGTGTTGACTTCTTTTTAGAATCGATAGCCCTTTCTATATATTTAAAAAACAGATGTTAAATTTAAAAAAAAAAAAAGGATAGAAAAGGGTCATCTGAATTTTAATGTATTAAGATCACCAAAGAGAAAACTCCTAATTAAAATTGGGAATAAGTTTTAAAGTGGCAAATGTATTTCCTAGACAAATTATAAATATTGGGACCATAAAGGTTTTTAGAAGTTAGCCATATACCAAGATCCTCATGTTAAAAAGTTAATAAGCTTCTAGGTATTGAATTGCAAAAATACACTTAATAAGTTATATTTAAATTTATCACATTTGGTAGTAGGTAAAATACAAATGTCTTTTACATTATTTTAAGAATTGGAAGGATGGTTAAAGTTTTGAGGATAATTTAATGACATATTCTAATTTTTTCCAGTGCGTCTGGGGGCGGTGTTGTAGCCATTGACAACAAAATAGAACAAGCAATGGTAAGTAGGCTTACAGTTGTCTTTTCCCTTCACTCTAGGTCAGACTGACTGACTGGGTCTTCTCAAGTCCAGATAACAGGAACCTAATTTCTGTGTGACCAAAATTACCAGTTTTGGTATCAACAGTTTGAAGTACTAGAACATTGAAAGTTTCTAGTCCACACATACTGAGTAAATAGTCTTTCCTGATCATATCATACTTTTTTTTTCTTATGATCTCATGGATTGGGATCATAAGAGAGAAACAAACATAATTCAGCACAGCGTGTGTTCATCTGAAAAGCATCAGCCTTTCATTTAAAGTGGAGGCTACATGCCACTTCAGTCTCTAACCCTGTGACTAGTTTGTTTTTTTTTTTTATCAGAAAGCTTTCCATTGGAATATTGTCTTTGTTGTCTTTATGCAATATCTTAAATTGTTCATTCTAAACTTTGGGGGTAAAGAGCACTGTCTATACTAGTTGGGAAGGAGACATTTTTCACCCCATCTCCCACCGGCCCTGTCAAGATATAGCAGAAACATTAAAGGCAAAAAGAAAAACTGCTTTAAAAAAAATTAAAAACCACTAAGTGTTTATAAGGCACCCAGATAGTCTAGCACTAAGTAGCTGCCTGTTTCTCATAACTTTTTTTGACATTCCTAATTTTGTTCTTCACAGGATCTGGTGAAAAGCCATTTGATGTATGCAGTAAGAGAAGAAGTGGAAGTTCTAAAGGAGCAAATAAAAGAATTAGTGGAAAGAAACTCTTTACTTGAACGAGAAAATGCACTGTTAAAATCTCTTTCAAACAATGATCAGTTGTCCCAACTCCCAGCCCAACAGGCCAATCCTGGTAGCACTTCTCAACAACAAGCAATGATAGCACAGCCTCCTCAGCCAACGCAACCTCCACAGCAGCCGAATGTCTCCTCAGCATAAAGCTTTCTTAAGCCTCCTTAAGGAACAAACTGAAAGCAATCTTTCCTTGTGTGCCACTGGTGTTCTTTCCACTTTATAGAAAGCAAGTAGCCATGCTTCGGCTGTGTGCTTGGCCTTTTCAGTATTAGACAATCGTTCTACAGGAGCTTTCCCTCTAAGATGTCATGCAGCACTGTTGATGTCCACATGTGTGTCATCAGTACACGAGGCGAATAATAGATGGGGTTTATTAAAGCAAGCAGAATCTGCATTCTACATGTGCGCATGAGTGGGATCTTAAAAGTTTTGGTGGCTCTCTCATGTTTCTTACCACCTATGGATTTACCTTGAGCCTTCCTGTCACATAACAGTTCATCTAAAGAGCCACTTTTCTTTCAATATCAGTAACATTTGCCTACGTAAGTTTTCATTTATTTTGTGTTTTATTTATTACAGGGCTGCTATTTTCATAATGTACATGAACAATGTCACAGAACTTTTTTAATTTTTTTGAATAATTACAAGTATCAGTAAAGGAATTGAAAGACAGGATTACATTTAATAAAACGTTTAGGCAATAATTGAACAAAAGAATCCTGGCACATTTCTAACACTAATGGCAATTTACCGTTGGTATTTATTTTCAATAGTAAAGATCCAGCTTGAATGTAAATTTTGTATAGTTGTAAGTATGAAAAACACAGTGCACCTGTACAGGTAGTCACCAGTTATTGTGATATAATAAATAATTGGGCTATTTTCATGAAGAAAACTTTGTTCATTTATTTCTACTTTCTAATAGAAATTGCCACGATTTCTCTGCTTTTCAACATTTCGTATGACTTTTTTTTTTTTTTTTTTTTTGGGGTGGGAATAAAAAAGCTGTGAAATTGTTCAACCTACTTTGTAACCAAAGAAGCAAAGCTGTGTAATGGAGTTTTGTTTTGTTTTATAATGCACATTCTTTATGTATTTTTATTTAGTGTTTTCTTGGTCACAATTTTCTTTGCTGTCTAGCATGATCTGCATGGCCTGTAATCTTTGAACCACTTTCGTACCTCATGTTTATATCCAGCACTCTTATTGTACTGTGTACTAGTCTGTGAACAATGTCAAATAAAAAAGAACGAACAGGTCGTATGGAGGAGCTGAGCTAGTGTACAATGCACCAGTTGTACAAAACAAAAATGAAGTGAGCCATCTTTTGTTCATTTAAAATGGTGTTTTGAATTTCATATGCAGAAAACGTTTTGTTACATTGCAAATTTTAATGTATTTAATAAATGCAACATGCAGATTAAGTGCAGTGTATACTGAGTATTTAAATTAAAATGTACATTTCATAAATACAGTTTCAAGAGAAAGCATCATTTTGTGTATACTAACACATTAAGTGTATGTCAGAAATTGATGTAAAAAATATATTTTAACACATTTTCTGAAATTAAACTACAGTTTTGTTCAAATATTTGGCTCTATATGTGTTCAGAATTTGACTGTTTTTTCACAGTTTAAAATATTCCTTAGATGAAAACCCATATTATTAATGACAATGATAGTTCTTAAATTTTCAAAGTAAAATAATTTAAAGAACACAAGAATGGTGAGCAATATTTGTACTCAATATTCATATTATGTTAACAATATATAAATAGGAAATCCTTGTCTACCAAAACTTTTACTTGAATTCAGAAAGGTGCCTGTAGAAATTAACATGTCTTGTATGGGTAGCCCACTAGTTAATTAAGTCTTAATGAGAAACAGTAGTTAGCTCTCTGTGTTAGAAGAGGTTAAGTGTTACCTATTTGAAATGTTCTAGCTTCAAACGAGAAGCATAAAATAGAAACATACATGACATTACCAAATATTTTTTATTCTAGTTGTGCTACAGAAAATAATGTTGAGTAAGGAAAAAAAATCATGTTAATTAATAATATTGGAAACATTTAAAAGAACTAGATAAGTATGTAGACTTGAATATGTAATAATCCTAATGAATCAGAGTGAGAGTCTAGTAGAGCCATCATGGGCAAGATAGGATGTAAAACTGCTGTTGGAATGTGAACCCGAAGATTCTCTCAGTGCCCTTCCAGTGCTAATAGTGTAGTACTTCATGCAAAGAAAAACTAACACTAGAAGGGTTTTAGGAGGAGACAATTAAAGGGCAGATGGCTGCCCAAGAATGCACAAGATCTCTTTCATGCAGGCACGGAAAAAATTGATTTTTGTGAAAGTAAGAAGTGAGATAGACATTTAATAAACGATACAATAGTGGTCACCAATCATTAACACTTTAAGGTTGAAAATGCTGACAGCAATTGCTACTCTTACTTTTTAAAGGGGGAAAGTCCTAGAAAATGGTTAAGAAAAAAATAAAATTGGTTCCAAAAGGACTGACCTCTTAAACTAAAAATTAATGCAAATTATTTTAATCAATTGTTGTTTAAATAACAGGAGTTAATGCAGTAAGGTGGGCTCTTCTGTGTTCTCCAGAAAGAAATTTGTCAGTGTGTATTAAGAGCTTTAAATGTTAATAAACTAACTCTAGCATGATGCTCAACTCAAGGTGCAGTGTTCAGAAAATGCAACTGTGCCTGTTCTGTATATCTACTCCTTCCCTTAGGATTCAAAAGTTTGTTGGTTGCCTGGCCTGTCCCCTACTAGAGTTGTATAATAAAGTTTACATCTGAATTTGTTCCCATTCGCATGAGGCACACTGAACAAAGGTAGGACAGGTATTGTGCTTTTATTTGAAAGTATTTGAATTTGAATCATTTCTCCCTGATTGGTTTGTCTAGGATCTTCATTTAGATTATATATAATTTTGGGAGTTAGTCCCAAAATACCTAGAATATCAACTAGTTGAAATTCCAATTTGAGGGGCAAGTCTTATGGGAATGTCATCTACCTTTAATTTTCTCAGAGTTAGCCTAGATAGACCAGGTGCTACAATAATAAGCTTTAGGTTGCTTTAATTTTCTGATATGGTAAAGCATGTACAATTGAAACATAGCTTTGCCCAAACAAAATTACATTTAGGTAGTCCTAATATATTCTTAAGATGCATCCAATGAAACAAAACAGTGTAGGGAGTTGGAGAACTAAGCATTCAGCTCTTTTAACTGTTCGATGAAGCTCTTCGGCTCTGGCGACAGATCCTTTGTGACAGATGTGTTTCAGTTTTCTTCAGTGATTCTGCTGAACGGTGAAAAAGCTCAGTCCTCTGGATGCACCGTTGGATTGAGGCTACACAAACCAGCTGATACAGTGAGACAAGAAATACAGTCAAGGATGGATTTCTCAGGGGGTTCTTGAAAGGTGACATCTAATTTTTGAAGGTCACAGGAGCCAAGAGGAAGAAGGGCATTCCAAACACAAAAAGTCCTGCTCAAAGCTCTGAAAGCATAAACAGGGTTCCTAAAGAGCACAGAATTTTGCAGGAGAGAAAACACAAATAACTACTCCATCAGTGTTGTTACTTGGCATCAACAAGAATGATTCATTGGATGATGGCTAGTGGGATGAGCTCAGTTCAGTTCATTGATAGAGTGACAGGTGGAAACTGGAAGCAAATCATTTAGAATAATCCAGAAAAGTGGTGAGACAGCATTCCATGGGACAAATTGTTTGAAGTTTATTGGAGTTCCTCTTCTCCTTTTCAACGACTAATCCACTCCTAGTATCAGCATTTTCTGGTTTCTTTGAGGAAGAAGCACCTCAGCCAATACATGCATGGTTAGTCTTATGCCCAGGAGCCATGTGTCCCTACAAAAGTAACATCTTTGTTTCCTTTGAAGGAATCGAAAGAATCTCATGGAAGAGTAGCACAATCAGAAATTTGGCCTCTATGCCTCCGTAGAGTCAAGCCAATAGTAATCAATTGAACCACAGCCTCTGGTGGCTGTGGTTGCCATAATTCCACAGCCCTTCCAGTCCTTTGCTCCGTGAAGAGATAGTATGGATTCTGACTTGGGTGCAAGTACTGATATCCAAGAATAGATTTTCCGTTAGTTTTGCCTTTTGTTCTCTAACATAGGTCAGCCCAGCAGCCTTCTCTTCCACACTCTGTTAGTGCTGTTAACAGACTGCACCTGCCCCTGTTCTAAGCCCCTAGTAATTCGTTTCTATTTTCTAACGCTAATCACTTCTGGTGTTTATTTGCACCAACTGGGTACATCCAGGGTACATGTCTGTCTCATATTTTCAGAACAGGTTACAGATTTCTCCATCTAAATCTCTTTCACTGCACATCTTCCCTATGTAAGTGAAGGGTTATTTAAGTGGGTTATCTTAGTGGGTATCATTGGCTGACATGTTCAAATGTAGGAATTGCTAAGTGAGTACTATAGAAAGCAAGTTAAAGTTCACAGATCTGCACTTTTTCTTTTCTCTCTGTTTTAATGGAATTGTCAAAAAGAAATCAGTCTTTTCAGTTCTTTGTGGTGCCAGGGTAAGGTGGTGTTTGTGCTGGCACAGTCCACTTGGACACTGAATTTGTTCAACATGAGAGAGTGAGTTAGCTTTATTTTTTCCTTTTCTTGCCAGGGAAACTGATAAATTAGGCAATTTGGAGCATTTTCTTACTGTCTTTCATGGATCCAGGGTCCCTATGTTTACAGACTAGGACCTGCCCATAGAAGCCATAACGTTCCTCGGAAAGAAGGAAGGAAAAGAGATCTTCTAACTATAGAAAAAATGACTGAAGTTTAAGACAAGCCAAATGACACTCTTCAGCTTTTTCATAATGAAAGTTAAGGCCACTTGTAGTTACAACTATTTGCATGCTTTCGTTATTTCCATAAAACAACCACAAAGTGCTCTTGCCCACTGCAATCCAAAACAACTTCCAAATCACAGTTTTTACTGTCAGTTCACAAAGAGAACATCCATAGAAAAATAAGCCTGAAGAAGATTGCAGACAAGCAAGCATCTCCTACACTTCGTGCAATGGTAGGCCAGGGTCTAGTTCTAGCTTACTGAAAAAAAAAAATTACATAAATCTCTTAGTAAGGTAGTAGTCTTGTATAGACAAATATACATCTTGACACTTGGGGAAATAATTTGGGCTTTATTTGGGTTTATATTTCTTAGAAACATTGTTGAAAAGCAATCCGATTCTATCTCAACTTAAGTGCTGAATGTTTGAAAACAGAAAGCTGTTTAGAACATGATTTGTGCCTCCAGGAGTTCATCATCCAATGAGAAAATAGAAGCTGAAGTACCATGTTGCTTATTCAGAATAAATACAGTTTATAGACCTTGTGTTGTTTGTTAGATGGAAGGATCTATAAATCAGTAGTAATTTGCTATGTCATGTGAACCCTTTGCCATTGCCAGGAAATAACTAAATCATCAAAAAACTACAATATCAAATAATCCTTCTGGAAAGAAGAGACCAGGCAAGAGAAAAGTTTTCACACCTATACAGAGCCTGGGAGATGCCCCCTAAAATAGAACTAACGTGAGAAGTTTACACATTTTTAATACTCTCAGTTTGTAGATAATTGATCTAATTTACCCTAACTTAGCTAGAATTTACGTGTCAGGAATTATATTGTCTCGTCTCATAAGCAACATGCATTTTGGTTGTCATAATCAGCTATCATTCAATGAATGAAATTAATAACTCAGGTACCTGATGCCAAAAATAAATCTCTAATGGGACCAGGAATTCTGAGATAAATACAAGGCTGTTTTTATATCAGTGGGAAAAGAATGGCTTAGTCAACAGGCAGAATTGAGACATATAACATTTGAGAGGGAAAAAAGTAAGCGTAGCTCTCAGAAAAAATAAAAATTTTAGCTACACTAGAAGTGAGTCTTCTACACTGTGAAATTCAAAGCCTTGATAATGTAAGAAAGTGAATAGTTTCACAAATAAGAGAATGCTCAGCCTCAGCAAAGCAAAGTGCACATGAAACACACATCTCAGATCCAAATGGTGAACATTAGACACATACAAATGAAGAGCTGACAAATATGGAAGCCCAGGAATCTGACATCATACAAGTTTGTACAGTTTGTAAAGGCAGCTGAATAATGTCCAGTGAAACTGAAATTTCAGATGTCCTGTGACCCAATGGTTCAAAATTTTAATACCTACCCTAAAGAGACATATGTGTTCACAAGGCAGCTTGTAAGAGTATATAAAATTGGAAAAACCAAAATCCACCAACATAATGGAATAAGCTAGATGCTATGAAATATTAGGTACCAGTGAAAAGGAATGAAGAAGGAATATATGCTGTCAGTAGATCTCTAGGAGGCAGTGTTAAAATTGTTAAAAGTTTGGGGGAAAATACATGTAATACACACGATACTGTTGATGTTAAAAAACATGCCATACACAATACTGTATAGTGTACTTCTGCAAATATCTATCTGTGTACAATATAAAATTTAGAAGGATATTAACAAAGCTGTTTACAGTAGTTTGGTGGTGTGTGTTAGCTTAAACTGTAACATTTGATGTTTTTGAATTTGCATTCGTGTACTGTTTATGTAATGACATTAATAAACTAGAAATAAAATGAAATAGAATGTGTTTTCTTCTTGTCTGCTGCTAATATCTCCCCCATCTCCTAGGTCTGTCTTCAGCCTCCGCACTTGACTGCTGTCCCAGGAATGTTTTATTCACCCTCCGCACACCCCACTTCTTGTATATCACCTCTCACCTCTGGATTATTTATGTAAGTATACAGTGAATGACAAATAAGTAACAAAGTCTGTTGTTCCTGTCATCCAGCTTCCTCTCTTGCCCTCCTGGGCTGTCACAGCAGTGCCAGCTGACCTTGGCTCCTCAGCACCACTGGGGCTGTTCTTGTCATCAATACCCCTTTGCTGCCAAGTCAACTGCAGTGTTCTTACTGGAATGCTAGGCCTAATTTCACATTATCATTTAATTGACATGGATGTCATTTTCCATTTCTCCACTTTTAATTTTTCTCACTTGCTGTTAACTTCTATTTTTAAAGCATATAGCTTATTTTTTTAAAAAAATGTTTTTAATCCAGTTTTGTCTTTTAACAAGTAAATTTAATCCATTCCCATATATCATCATTGCTGGCATGTCTGGAGTATTTCTGCCATCTAATTTTGTGTCTTCTCTTTAAAATACTTTCTGTGACCTTCCTTGTTTTCCCCATCTCTTAGCTTATTCAACTGATAGGGTTTTTTATTTTAATTTTATTTATATAATTTGTTACAATTATATTACAATTTATTCACTTTGTATCACCACTGCAGTCCCCTCCCTTGTCTCCTCCCAGTCCCACCCACCCTTTCTCTTCTCCCTCTATGTCCTTCCCCTAGTACCCTGATAGAGGAGGTCCTCCTCCCCTTCTATCTGATCCTAGCTTATCAGGTCTCATCAAGGCTGGCTGACCTAAACCCCCTGTTCAAAGGAAGCCCATTGGCTGCTCAGTTTCCAAGTGGGTTCCCTAGTAAGGGGTACAGGGACTGTCTCTGACATGAATTCAGTGGCAGGCTCTCTGATCAACTGATAGTTTTTATTCATTTCTTATTCCTCTTATTGTTATACATCCCATGTCACTTACCCTAGTGTTTATTTTACTGTTTTCTTTATGACTAAGTTGTGGGGATAGCCAACCATATGCAAAAGAAGTAGTCTTTATGACTTAGTCTTTATGACTAAGTTGTGGGGATAGCCAACCATATGCAAAAGAAATGGCCATGTGCCTCCACCCAGTTTAAACTCTATTTACTCTTGGCCAGTCTTCTATTGCTAACATTTCTATCTACTTTTTCTATCTCTGGAATATTTTAAAGAGAGCCTAAGATGTCCTAGACTTCACATTTACTTCAGACAAAGATTCTTTTTGTAAACACACCATTGCTCCACCTCAAAAGGAGCAATATTCTGCCTCACAGGAAATCTAGTCAGTGTTCACTGACTGCCACATTTCCCTGCTGCCACTTTTCTTATATATAGTTTGTTTGTTTCAATATGGATCAAAGAAAGGACTGATTGCACATTTTAAATGGTCATCACACCTCTAAATTTCTTCATCTTGAGGGTCCATGTTTCCCTCTTTTGCCCGGTTGAAATACTCTAGTAATCTGTATTTTCCTGTGGCTATTGCTGGAGCTTGAGTTTCCCTGATTGCATTTTAGTAGCATTCTCTGACCCCTGTATTTTTAAGTCAGACCTTGAAGCTTAAACAAATTCAACTTTATATTTTGTCAGAATTGATTCCAACATAATGCCTGCTGTATGCTTACATCTGGTGCCGCTACTCTGTGATCTTAGCTTCTCTGATAGTTATTCCATGTGCCTATGAGTTCTGTTACACTTTCTCTCATACTAGTAGGACACTCCTCTAAAGAAAAATTTGTCCTGGTCAATTGGCTTGTCACCTGTTACATAGTTGTCTAAGAAAGGTAGGGGCTTTATTCCTTCCTTTTACTTCCAGCTTCAAAATAATATTTTGAGTACTACAAACGAATAAATGTGCAAAAAAAAAACCTGATATTTTGCTCTGTGGGAAAATGAAGTGAGTTCATTTGGGAGACCAAACATTGTGTGATTTGTAGGGGGAAGCCAGGAAATAACTAAAGAAAAGAAAAAGTCAGTGACAGAAAACAACTAGTCTATAATGCTCAGTCAGGGAATAACTTCTGAGTCAAGAGTATTTTGAAACAGGATTGCCATGAGTTGAAGGCTAGCCCAGATTATAGAATGAGCTCTATCTTGTAAAGAAAAAAAAAAAGTTATATTGAGGGGTAGGGCTGTGTGGTGGTCTGAATGAGACGGCCCTATAATCTCCAGCATTTGAATGTTTAGTCCCCAGTTGGTGGCACTATTTGGGGAGGCTCAGGAAAGATGGCCTTGCTGGAGGAAGTACATCACTAAGGACAGGTTGTGAGGTTTCAAAAGCCATGGGCCGTTCCTGGTTGGGCCTCTCTCAGCTTGCTGTTGTGGTTCCGAGATAAAAGCTCTCAGCTATTCCTGCCATTGTGCTTACCCACTTTGACATGTTCCTGCTGTCATGATGATGGGCTCTTATCCCTCTGGAACCCGAATCCCAAATCAACCAGTTTTTCCCTCTGTGAGTTGCCTTGCTCTTGGCATTTTGTGTCAGCAATAGAGAAGTAGCTAAGACAGGGTGGGAAGCCCATATCTGGGCACAACTGGTACTTCTTTGAGAGCAACAGCAGCAGCTGCAAACAAAGCAGTGGAAACAGCCTAAGGAGCCAGGGAAACTACACAGACAAGCTGTCCACATGCACATGCTCAGCTTCTACCATGTGGTTACTGAACATACTTCCTTATAAGATCATGAGCCAGAAAGCTTACTAGGAAAGAGAGCATTGAGTGAATGGCTTTCAGCGTGTGCCAACTATTTCTGATCAGGGCAATTTGTGCTCAGCAACACTGGTGCCCATGGGTTCTGTTGCATTAGATAAGCATGCCTCCACAAAGACCAATTTATCATCCTTCTGGACTTTCTCCAGATGCAAGGAAAGGTTTCAGTGTTGAGGCATCAGCTTGATCATCTAGACTGTACAAGTCTGTGTGGTCCTCCTATCATCCACCTTTTGTAGTTGTCATTGGCTTCCTTTTTCTCAACTCTTACATCCTGCCCCTAACAGCCAATTGGTGGTAAAACAATCACTGGGAAAATATGAAAGAGTCCCTTTTTAGAATTAAAAAATGGGTCCCTAAAAGATTTCCTTGTCTTATTCTCTAGAGAATGAACACGTGGCATTCCAAGCCTATGAGTCATGGCTTTTTCACGACTGACTTGACTTCCTGAACCTACCCCCAGTTGAGCATTCAGTAATGGCTATGATGCGAGCTGACTCATATAGAAATGAAGCTTCTTGGAAGCATTCTCTTCTCATCACACCCTCATGCACACATCTACCCCTTGGGTCCTGACTGTCAGCTCAGGCTGGGGAGGCTCAGGCACAGGAGACTTGGCCGGGGAGCACCAGTACTTAACGGCAGAAACTGAGCAGTACAACGTTGAAGGAAAAGTGCTTTTTGCCCTTGGCCAGCCCTCCATAGCCCATTGGCCTCTGGGCTATGATTTCTCTGAAATCAGGAATACTACTTTCATATTTACAGTTGTATATTCTGGCATGGATTACTCATATTAATGGAGTGAATAAAGATTCACATGAACCTTACACAGTTTTTTACTCTTAAGTTTTCTGATCTTTAAGTACAGAGTTAATAACTAACCCAGAGACTTGGAGTAGGACCTGGCCCCTTGTATCTGCTCTTATTTTTTATTTTACCACTTTTTGGGCACCTGGCTAAAGCTATAATCTTTTCCTTCATCATTTTTTGACCAGCAGCTCTGGAAAAGGACTGGGAAATTTACAACTCTTTTGACAAAATCTTCCCTCCTTACCCTTTTTGAACTAAACAACTACCCCATGGCTTAGGACAGCAAGTATTTATTTGCTCACTTGACAAGTATTGAGACATTTTTAGGAATCCAGAGAGCTTGTCATCTGCCCAAGATCTCAGACTTGAGCAGCAGTACAGCTAAGAGACCTGGCATGCCATGCTTCTCCTCACTGTGTTTAAATGTGCCCTTCCCACAGTCCACCAATAGAGGAGGTCTTCCTCCCCTTCTCTCTGACCCTAGTCTATCAGGTCTCATCAGGACTGCCTGCATTGTCTTCCTCTGTGGCCTGGAAAGGCTGCTCCTCTCTCAGGGGGAGGTGATCAAAGAGCAGGCCAATCAGTTCACATCAGAGACAGTCCCTGTCCCCATTACTATGAACCCACTTGGACACTGAACTGCCATGGGCTACATCTGTGCTGGGGTTCTAGGCCATCTCCATGAGTGGTCCTTGGCTGGAGTATCAGTCTCAGAAATGACCCCTGTGCCAGACTTTTTGGATCTGTTGCTCTCCTTGTGGAGCTCCTGTCCTCTCCAGGTCTTACTATCTCCCACTTCTTTCATAAGATTCCATGCACTCTGCCCAAAGTTTGGATATGAGTCCCAGCATCTGCTTCAATACCCTTCAGCTATTCAGAGGCCCTCTGTGGTAGGCTCCTGTCCTGTTCCCTGTTTTCTCCTTCCTCCGATGTCCATCCTCTTTGCCTTTCTGAATGGGGATTGAGCATTTTTTTTTATATAGATGTCATGATATCTATAAATCTTGGGTCCTGTATTTAACAGCGGACCGTTCAGGATGAACATAATATGGATAACACATAACAACACACTCTCCACCCAAGCAGACTTCAATCAGTTCCCTGAAACTCCGTGTCAATTGCTTATTTGTCAGGAATGTGGATTTTCAAGCCCAGGATGGTAACTCCCATCTATAATCTCAGCACTTGGGATGCTGAGACAGGATTGCAAGTTGAGGGCAGGCTCGTCTATCTAGCAAGTCTATGCCAGCCTGGACTACATAATGAGACCCTGTATCACAAAGAAAAGGTTTTTAAAATACTTTTTTAAACAAGTAGTCATTTCTCTCTCTTTTTTTAATTGTGACAGTTTCTTTACCTGTAAAGACTCATTAGTACACCAAATAACACAGAGCAGACTTTGAGCCCCACCTACCAGTCAGTGATTTTGGTTAGGAAGTCATCCACACAGCCCTTGTGAATTGGCTATTGCAAGGCTGGTAACTACTTCATATAGGTTACAAATAACAATTTAGTCCTTTTTCATAGACAAAGCACATGACCTTTAAGAAAAGTATAAAGGGAAAACTTAACTTAATCTTTCTTCATTTAAGGAATTGTGTGGGGTTTTATACTAGTTCTAAGAAAGAAAATTGCTTCATGATGCTGAGCTGAAAGATAGCAAAACAGACCAGATATACTCATTACATTGTTAAGAAATCTGAGACCGAAAGATGAAATCTTTGGATGAGATCGAGTCTGTGCAAAAAGAAAAAGAAGAAGTAGGTGATGGGACTCACTGTAACATACAGAAATAACCTCATGCCTTTTGTGAGGACGCACTTGCCAGACCTGGTGGCATAGGTCTGTAATCCAGCTACTGAAGGACCTAGAAGAGGGGGGTCGTGGCTTTCAAGGCCTGCTTGGGCTTCAGAGAGAGTTCAAGGCCAGCATGAACATCTTAGCCTAATGCTATGTCAAGATTTTTTTTTTTAAAAGGCAAAAAAGAATGTTGCACTCATTTTTAAAACCCTACTTTATTGGGGGTACTTACACCTCTACCTCCCTTCTAACCCCCAACCCTAAATAGGAAGAGAAGGTTGGTGGGGAGAGGGGGCACAGACCCCTTTATTTCTCCCAGATGTTTAAGGTAAATGGGTTCTTTTAGGGCTGTACCAATCTCCATCAAAAGCAAACACAGTCAGCAGTCTCCTCCAAGCTGCTGAGCCCCAAAGTCTTTCTCTCCATCTATCTGCTCCAAACCACCACACCGTCCTTCTCCGATCTCTTCAAACTGCTCCACACCACACACCAACACTACATGCCATGCTTTCTCTTTCTGGGCTCTCATATTTATAACCTCAGAGCCTTAGAACACGACCCTCTTGGTGCCACGTGATGAAGGCCGTTACCAGCTGACAAAAGCCATGCCCCGAAGGAGATAATTAACAGCTGTGGACCAACTAAAGCCCAACTAAAATGCCACACTTGGGTTAAAACAAAAACATTTCCATAACATAACTGAGTTTAAAAAGAAACCAAAACTTCCATTACAAGAGAGCTTTCAATGTACCTCAGTAGCATAGCCTAGCATGAGTGAGCCCCTGGGTTTTATCCCTGCTCTCTCTCTCTCTCTCTCTCTCTCTCTCTCTCTCTCTCTCTCTCTCTCTCTCTCTCTCTCTCTCTCTCTCTCTCTCTCTCTCTCTCTCGTTCTGCTTGAGCTCCATGATGACTTCTATAGTACTGATCCACTAAGCATCCCTCTTCTGTTTATGCTGTGGACCTCTGCCAGATGTCACACATAAAAAACAAGAGGCCACCCAGCACTTCCTCCCTATTCGGAAGAGGTATATCTGCAGGGTAGCCAACTACTCTTCAATCTCCTTTTCCACTTTGGAGCTACTCCAAGGAGTCTCAGGGCTGTAGCTTCCCCCTTGCACTCTTCCTCCCTCTGCAGCTGGTTCTGTTGTAGCTCAGCCCCAGATTGGTTTGCCTCCTCCTCAGGTTCTTCTGCTGCTTCTTGTGAGCCACAGATTGCTCCTTAATGGCCTGATTCTTGGCCTGAAGCAGCTGCTGGACACACACACACACACTGTGACTGGCTGCTATTGGAACCTGTGTTCATTCAGTATGTCTAGTATGGAGAAGGGTTTCTATTCTGAAGTTAGGAGAAATATATCAACTGTCAATTTCTTTTCCATCTTCCTTTCTTATCTAGATGTATTTAGCTGGTTAATTAATGCTATTTTCTTTATGACATTGATGAGAACCTTTGTAGAATGTTGACTAAAAGAGAAAGAAAGCTATGGGCTTCTACTGAGAAGCCCTCTAGCACGGTGGAACGGGGTGGGGGTGGGGTAAACTCCCTTCTATTTCTGGTCGAGAGCTATGGAACACCTACCCAGAAGGTAAGAGAAGCAGGAGACAAACATTGCCTCTAGTCTTAGAGGAGATACACTTCTTATGACACTTTGGCTTTGGCTCTTAGAACTGAGAAAATCTGTGCAAAATAATAGGCAGTCAATTTATTTACTTACTGAATTACTTCCCAATTCAGATGTTATTCTCCCCTAACCCCCTCTTCACTTTCTCTTCCTCCCTCCATGTTTTTGTTGTTTGTTTGTTTGTTTGAGCTAAAGATTTACTATGTATCCCAGACTGATCTCAAATTCTCTGCAATCATTCTGTCTCAGCCTTTCAAGAGTTAGGTCTACAATATAACTACCATGCTCCACCTTATTCAAGCTTTTCTTCTCCCACCTGTAACCTATAAATAGGGGTTGCTTCTAGAGACTTCCTTAAATTATAACTTCACCTAGCCAAAGGACTCCAACATGGTGCTTGAAGCCTTGCTTTATTTCAGAGCAGTGGGCATACTGTTGGGGGTTGGTCTGATGCTTATATTTTGATGCTAATTACTGGCCCTCAAGATCTGGTCACTGCCCTATCCTTGTTCTGTAAACCTGCCTAAGACATTATTCCTGATTGGTTGATTTAAAGGCCTAAAACCTGGGTAGGGCAGAATGGGGTAGGCATAGCTAAGGTTCCTGGGCTTTGGAAACAGACAGAGAGATGGTAAGAGAGGAGGAAGGAAGACACCAGGATAGGTTAGCATGGAGAGGGAACCACATGGGCGAGGAGGAAGGACTCCGAGGATGGCATGGACGGAGAAAACACTAAGATGAAAAATATAAGTAAGGATTTATAAGATTATGGATGGAAGATAGCTCAGAAAGAAATCGTTAAGGTAGATGGCATTGGACGGGGGCTGGGAAATGGGTAGGGAGGTTGTTGAGACAGCGTATATGAAATATCTGCCCAGCCCAAGGTAAATAGGCAATTATAAAATCTAACAGGTGTATGTGTATTATTAATTGTGATAGCAGGTTAAATAATACCACCAGGATAATCATAGGGCTAATGATAAACATTATTAGATGAATACCATTTTATTTTTAACAACAGCATACAATATCAAATTGTTATTTATCCATGTCTGCTAAGGCCTACCTTTCAAATAAATTACTTAATCTCTTCTTAAATACAATTTCCTTTTTATATTTTATTTAATTTGTGTGGACTTGGTGGGCTGGCAAAAAAAATAATTGATGAACAATAAGTTTTTTAAAGAAAAAAAGCTCAGGGCCAGCTGGGTGCAGGGGTGCACACTTGTAATCATTCAGAGGCAGAGGCAGGAGGATGTCTGAGTTTGAGGCCAGCCTGGTATACAAAGTGAGTGCAGGACAACCAAGGCTACACAGAGAAACCTTGTCCTGGAAAAAAAAAAAAAAGCTCAGGGGACAGCTTTTTGCACAGAAGTCTACTGGATTTTCAAAGAAGAGCTGATGCTAACATGCCTCAAATTATTCCACAAACAGAAACAGAAAGAACATAGCCCAATTCATTTTAGAAGGCCACCAGTTACTCTGGTACCCACAACTCAATAAAAACAATTACAGATCAGTTGCCCTCATGAACATAGATGCAAAAATACTCAATAAAACACTTGCAAACCAAATCCAAGAACACATAAAAAAGATCTTCTACTGTGATCAAGCAGGCTTCATCCAAGAGATACAAGGATGGTTCAATACATGAAAATCAATAAATGTAATCCACCATATAAACAAACTGAAAGACAAAAGCTACATGACCATCTAATTAGGTGGAGAAAAGTCCTTTGCCAAAATCCAAAACTTCCTTCCTGATAAAAGTCCTAAAGATATTAGACATACAAGAGACATACCTCAACATAATAAGGGCAATTTATAGAAAGCCCATAGTCAATATCAACTTAAATGGAGAGAAACTCAAAGCAATTCCACTAAAATCAAGAACAAGACTAGGCTGCCCACTCTCTTCATACCTTCAACAAAGTACTTGAAGTATTAGCTAGAGCAATAAGATAGCCAAAGCAAATAGAGGGAATACAATTTGAAAGGAAGAAGTCAAAGTATCTTTATTGTAGATGATTTGATAGTATACATAAGTGACCTAAAAATTCCAAAAGGAAACTGATAAACACTTTCAGCAGAATAGCTGGATACAAAATTAACTTTAAAAAAAATCAGTAGCCTTCCTAAATACAAATGACAAACAGACTGAGAAAGAAATCAGGGAAACACCTTTCACAATAAAATCAAATAATATAAAATATCTTGATGTTCCTCTAACCAAGCAAGTGAAAGATTTATATGATAGAAACATCAGGTCTTTGAAGAAACCAAAAAAAAAAAAAAATGTCAGAAGATGGAAAGATTTCCCATTACATGGATTGGTGGAATTAATATAGTAAAAATGGCCTTCCTACCAAAAGTAATTTACAGTTTAATAAAATTTATGTCAAAATGCCAACACAATTCTTCACAGATCTTGAAGGGACAATTCACATATATATGGAAACACAAAAAAAACAGGATGGCTAAGCAATCCTGAACAATAAAAGAACTGCTGAAGGTATCACCATTCCTGATTCCAAGTTGTACTACAAAACTGTAGTAATAAGAACAGAGTGGAATTGGCATAAAATCAGACATGTTGATCAATGGAATCAAATCGAAGACCTAGACATAAATCCACACATCTAACAATACCTGATTTTTTAATAAAGAAGCCATAAATGCATACTGGATGAAAGACAGCATCTCCAACAAATGGTGCTAGTCAAACTGGAGGCCTGAATGTAGGAGAATGCAAATGGACCCATACTTATCATCTTGCACAAAACTCCTCCAAATGGATCAAAGACCCAACACAAAACCAGATACATTCAACCTGGTAGAAGAGGAAGTGGGAAATAGGCTTGAACTCATTGGCACAGTAAAAGACTTTCTGAATAGAACACTGTTGGCACAGGCACTAAAATCAACAATTAATAAGTGGGACCTCATTTGCTAAGAAGTTTCTACACAGCAAAGACACCATCATTCAGAAAAGTGGAAACCTATAGATGGAAAAAGATTTTTATCAACTCCATATTCAATAGAGGATTAAAATCCAAATATATACAAAGAACTCAGGAAACTAAATATCAAAAAAACCAATAACCCAATTAAAAGTGGGGAACAGATCTAAACAGAATTCTCAAATGGCTGATAATCACTTAAAGAAATGTCAACATTCTTAGCCATCAGAGAAATGCAAATCGAATCGACTTTCAAATTCCATCTCACACCTGTCATAATGGCTAAGATCAACAACATAAGTGACAGCTCACAAGAATGTGAAATAACAGGAACACTCAGCTATTGCAAAGTTGTACAACCACTAAAGAAGTGTGTTGGGGGGTTCTCAGAAACATGGGAAGCATGTGTGCCACTCTTGGACATATACCCAAAGGATACTGCATCCTGCCACCAGCTCAGACGTGTTCATTGCTGCTCTATTCATAATAGCCAGAAATTGAAAACAGAAGAATGGAGAAAAAAAAGTCTTACATTTACATGATGGAATATTACTCAGCTGTTTTAAAAAATGACACCATGAGATTAGCAGCCAAATTGATAAAACTAGAAAAAAAATCATCCTAAGTGAGGTAACCCAGAAAGATAAATATGTATTCACTTATATGTGGGTGCTTGCCATTAAGTAAGTGATAATTTAAGTAAGTGATAGACTCGGAGAGATGAGGTATAGAGGAAGGGACTCGGGAAGGGCACGTGGATCTCCCTGGGAGGGGGAAATAGAACAGATCTTATGGGTGGACTGGACGCAGGGTGGTGGTTGTGTGGAATGAGAAAATCAGATGAGGGAAGAGAAGGTTGAGGGAGGGAAATCAGAAGAAAACAGAATTGAAGGGCATTTGAAGGATACTAATTTATGAAGGCAATCCTAATGAAGTCTCCCAATAATGAAGGGGATGAAGTCCCAACTGGCCATCACTTTTCATCAAATGCAGCTTCTAGTAGTGGGACTGGGTTTTATCCAATTGAGTTGCTGGCCAAAGGGATCTCATGGAAATACCCAAACAACCCCAGCTGTTGCCAATACAATAGGTTGCTCTCTGCAAACTGACATCAAGGCCCCACTGCTGAAGAAAATACTCACACAATTTATTGAACGTTGAAAAATCAAGCTGGTGCCTATATAGAACTTTCACCTCTATGTTCTACCGTCTTTGGTACAATAACGTATGCTGTAAGCTACCAAAAGAGAAACATAAACACCAACCCAGCCTTTGATCTACAGTGCTGTCCTGTCTGGAAAATATGCTAGGCAATGGTGGCACAAGCCTTGTGGAAGTGTGGGGTTCTTTAGAGACTCGGTTATGTTATGTAAACAGGTTTTTGTTTTAATCCCAAGTGTAGGGTTGCTTTCAGTTTATTCACAGCTGATAACAGTCCCATTTATGTGGGGCTTGGAGAGGGGCCTGGTTTTTGCCAGCCAGGGGTAGTTTAACTCTAAGGACTCTGAGAGAGTAAAAGTACCAGAGCCAAGAAAGGCTCTGAGGAGGAGGCTTCGAGGTGAGAGTCAGAGAAAAAGAGAAGGCTGCTTCTGGTTTGTCAAGCTGTGTTTGCTGTTGGCTGGTTTGCTTGTTAGCTGGACTGCTGGATGTCCTGACTACAAATATTTGTGTTGCCCCCCCAAAGAACCCAAGGGCCCTTAATCAAAAATCCTTCTATCTCCATCTTTTCGTACAGTACTTTAAAGGGCATTTGTCAAGCCCTTCTTTCCAGTGTCTCCAGAAAAATAGGAGCTGGTGGCTTAGAGTTAATTCACTGAAGGCCCACTGTTCGACTGGAAAGGCAGCTCATGGGTTAAGGACCTATTCTGCTCTTGTAGGCTTCTATTCCTATGGGACAATCGATTTACCAAAAGATACATCCTTAAAGAAAATTAACCTGCTCTCCCACATCCATCAAATGTCCACTGTTCCTCAGTTAAGGGTGAGGCTTGTAAACCTCTTCCTACCCCATGCTACAATATTGAATGGCTTCACAGGGTATTTTTAAGGGCTCAGTTAAATAATATATAAAAATGTGGTTCTGCAGACTACAAACACAGAAAGCATTGTTGAAATGATGACAGAGTGTTTCCTCTTCTTTCTCCTGTATGTGCTGAATTAAGAGCAGACATCTCTGGAAATAAATATCTTCGCCCAAGCAAATATTTTGAGAGGACCTAGATTCAACCTAGATTCAAGAATATGAGTGTATTTGCATGTAAATACAAATCAGAACCCCAGAGCCCACAAGGTGGCAGGAGAGAGCCAACACTGAGCTGGCCTCTAATTTCCTTACTTAACACTATGCTGGACCTGAGTACCTGCCCTCACAAGTTTTGAGTTTGGTGTCAAAATAGCCAGCTCAAAAGTTGAATCTATATCATTTTATTCATGTTTATTATCTTGTTCTATATATCAGTTGTATATTAAACTATAAAGCTTCAGAATAGGAAGCCTGTCAAAGAATTTCCTGGAAGCTGAAGGAGAGAAATTCCTCATGAGAAAGTGTTGGACTGTGCAGGAAAATGCCCACACCTGGAAAACACATTTACATTCTTTCCAGGTATCCTTTCTTAAAACTGCGACACAGCAGGGGTGACCATTAGATATTTATGGCATTACTAAACAACCACACGACTCACTCCTCTGAGGATCTAAACCACTGAAAGACGTGTTTTAAATAAATAAATAAATAATCTTGTAGTTCAAAAGTAGTATCAGAATTTTTAAAAGCAATGTGATTACACACATTTATATAAATAAAAATAAATGGTTGCACCTTCGTTTTCTAGAGGAAAAAAATCAGAAGAAGTACAGTTAATGATGTTAATGATGTAAGTCAGACCTGTACGAAGGTCATAAAATATCTGTACTGTTGTCATGCTTGTCTGTCCTTTGTTACCATGGTAACATGTTATTTGTGTATATACGGAAGTTTTGTCTAGAGTGCTGTTATATATAGGATAGTATATAATAGGTATGATCCACTAACATATTTAAGGTTTTTTTTTTCCCACAAAACAAGTTAGCAGCTATGAGGTGAGACGACAACATGCCTACATGATAAGCTATGGTCGGATGGAAGGGGAGGAGGTCCTCCCCCATCAGTGGACTTGGAGGGGGGCAGGGAGGAGATCAGGGAGGGATGGGGAGAGTGGGAGGGATTGAGGGAGGGGGCTACAACTGGGATACAAAGTACATAACCTGTGATTAATATAAAAATAAATTACATTAAAAAAGAACATGGTTTATGGGTTTGCCTTTTTGTCACATTAGTATTTTTATGTAAACTAAGTATACTCTGTGCTTAGTAAGACAGTGGTGGTTTTATTGTCTTCATTTTTATCATTCCTGTCATAAGGATTTTAAACAAACCAAAGAGCTCAAAATTGATTTTGTTGGTGGAGGGTAATGGTTGAAGAACTTTAAAGGGGAAGTAGTGTGACATCATTAGATTCCATGATACCTTTATCAAAATGTAAAGGAATTTAAAAATGAGAAGACTGGTACAAATTTTGAACAATGATTGAAAGAACTCTCAGGTAGATGAAGATGGAAGGATAGAGTATAAAATTTAATAAAAGGCAAGGATCTGTCTTCTAACTTGAATACTTTGTGGACTGATCATGCTGAAAACAGATAATTAAAATTAGCACTCTAAAGACAATAAAAGTATATATCTTAACAAAAATAAAGACTTTAAAATGTAAGTTAGAGCTACACATTTTTATAGTAATAATTAACTCTTACTATTTCTTAGTTGTCTCCTTTAAACAAGAGTATATTACCTACCTTATGGATATCCAGTAAAAAACACATCCTAATCTTAAATGCTCTGATACATATTGAAAGCATGAAGTTAAAGACTTAAAATCTGATAGTATTTAGAAGAATTGGCTACATATATAATAACACAGAAATGCATTGATACCCTGTTGTACTGCAGAATTATGGAATAACACCAGTAATATTTTTGTAAGTAGGCACAGGACTTGAAAGTGCATTTCTTTGGAGAAGATGTACAGATGGTTGATGAGCATGTGAAAAGCTGCCCAACCTCACTAAACTGTAAGTAGTGGCCCCTCAATCTTTCCAGTGCTGATACCATTTAGTACAGTTGCTCACGTTGTAGTGACTTCCAGTCATAAAATTATTTCATCGCTACTTCATAACTGTAATTTTGCTACTGTTAGTAATAGTAATATAAATGTCTGATATGTAACTTCCAAAGGGGTCATGACCCACAGTTTAGAACCACCTCCACCTTAGAGGACTGCAAATTCAAGTCAAAAGGAAGTGTCATTTACTTGGAAGGGCCAGGTAAGATGGCTTAGCAGTTAAGGTTTTGTACTGCTCTTGCAGAGGACCACAGTTTGGTTCCCAGCACCCATGATGAAGGCTCACAACTAACTGCCTGTAACTTCAGCTTCAAGGGATCCATCACCTTCTTCTGGCCTCTGAGAGTATCTGCACTTACTTGTGCATAGCCATACACAGATATACACATAATCCAAAATAAAATTAACACTTTTAAGATAATAAATACTGGCAAGGATTTGGAAGTTAGGGCTCTGATACACTACCTACTGAGACTGTAAACTGATGGAAACTTTGTGGAAAACAAAAAAAAACAAAACAAAAAAAAACCCAAAAAGGCAATTCTTCAAAAATTTAAAAATAGAATTATTATATGAACCCTAAACTTTACATTTATAGATCCAAAAGAAATCAAGATTTCATATAAATGCCAGGAATGTCATCTTCACTGCAAGATTCATGCAACTAAAATATTCATCAGCGCGATCAACAAATGAGTGAGTGAAGAAAATGCGATATACATGTACAGCAAAACATTATTCAACCTTAAACAAAAAGTGTCTCCTACCCTATGATAGCATAAATGAAACTAGGGGAGAAAATAGTGAGAAAGAAGACAGTCAAAGAAGAAAACACCTCATTGTTCCATAGAAATGGAGAATCTAAGGAAGTCAATCCCAAGCAGAATGGCAACTATCGGTTGTTTGGGCAAAAAGGAAATCATTGAGTTGCAGTTAAATACTGCAAAATTTCAGTTCTGCAGGCTAAGGGTGTAGTTGTGTGAGAGTGCTTACCTAGCATTTGTGAAGCTGTTTTGCACTCAGTATCGCAAATGAAGGAAAGAAAGAAAAAGAAGAAAAACTCCATTGCACAGGTGAGTTCTGGAAATCACTGTCATACCTCTTGTTCACAGCTCTGGGCTGCACATGGAAACTCCAAGTGTGTGTCAGTGATCATGTGTCATAGGAGTAAAGTTGGTTAGTTGCTTGCTTGGTTGCTTGGTTGATTTGTGTTCAAGACAGGGTTTCTCTGTGTAGTCTTGGCTGTCCTGGATTCACTTTTAGACCAGGCTGGCCTTGAACTCACAGAGATCTGCCTGCCTCTGCCTCCCTGAGTCCTGAGATTAAATGCGTGTGCCATCACACCAGGCTTGAGTAAAATATTTTTGATTGGATTAGCCCAATGTTTGTCCATTGATACATTCTAAACTTATATCCTTCCAAAATTGTACCACACACTAGTTAAAGTCGGTACTTCTCCTTACTCTCAAGAAAGAAAAAAAAAAAAAAAGGTGTTTTGGGAGCTGGAAAGATGGCTCGAAAGAGCACTTATTGTGCTTCTGGAGGTCCCAACTTCAGTTCCCAGCATTTTAGATGGAAAAATGTAAATAAGGTTTGTGGTATTTCTTCTAGCTTTCTGAAGAATCACTTTACACATACACTTGGGGATGCATGCAGTATTTATGAGAATGGGACATTTAGATGGTTAAGTGTCCCGTAGTTGCATAGGTGGATTCTGGGAGGACAGTTTTGTTTTAACGCACCTTAAAAAGTAACTAGGGGAGAGTCCAAGATGGCAACAACCAGCATGCACCATATCTGAGGGGCACAGGATTCAAAAATCCGAAATTAGTGAGCAGAGGGGAAGCTGAAGCCAAAACATTGACATTGAGGCTTCCTGGGTGAGAAGGGACAACCTATGGACAACCATTTGGATCCAGATCACCTGTAGACAGAGAGTGGCAAATATTCAACCCCCCTGCACTTCCCCTTGCCCCAAACAAAGGCCTTCCTGTTTGGTGGAGGAGGCTGGCAATGGCCGCTGCTCAAAGCACAGACCTCCCTGCTTGGTGGAGGCTGCAGTGATTGCCCCAAGCACAAGCTTCTGTGCTCAGTGACAGAGACAGCAGAGGCAGGCCTCCCCAGTTCTCCAGCAGCCACTGTGCCGGCCTCCCAGCGGACCGCTGTACTAGCCTCCCAGGTCTGCAGTGGCGGTGGGCCACAGTATAGGCCTTTCGGAGCCAGTATATCCCTAGCAGGAGCTTCCATGCTCAGTGACTGAGATGGCGGCTACCCCAAGTACAGGTCTCCCTGCACAGCAGACAGTGAAAACCAATGAGCTGACGGATCTCATACACTCTCATTTGTCCCTGTGTACCCAAATCTGAGAGTAGAGAACAGGGAGAACCCCTGTGTTTTCCAATTAGGCCCACAAGCTAGTGAGTGCACCTTCAAGTGAATGCTTGCATAACCCCAGATCCAGGGTCCCTCTATGCTAGCAGCCAGACATCAGATCCCTCCCACCCACACCCCCACTATGGGCAACATAGGGATCCTTGGGACAGTGTTGTCAACATGGAATCTCCTGTTCTGTGGGTCTACTAGTGGAGTCCATGCAAACAATTCCTAGAGCCAAGACAGATTTGAATACCAGGAGGACAGTACCACAGGCCTGTAGGCCACTGAGGTATTCGGGGCACCTGCGCATGCACTTTGCACCAGCAAACAGTGGCAGCACACCACCTCCTGAGCTTAAGCTCCACATTCCAGGCATCTACATGCTCTAGCACCCTGACCTTTAAGACACACTTCCACGTAGACGCCCACCCTTGTGCACCCAAGATTGCATGCCTGCTATTGTGTACCTGCGCCTGTGACCTTCCTCCCTTAGCTATAGCTGAAACACCAAACCACTCTCAAACCAGTGGACCTCTCTCAACTTCCTGAAGAATACTCTAGATTCCAGAGAAAGACGGACCCAGTCTGAAAGACCGACTCCAGGAACAAACAAGCAAAGGTTACAGATAAACAGATGGCTAGAGGTCTGCGTAAGAACATATCCAACAAAAATCAGGACATCATGGCTTCACCAGCAATCCCAAAAATCAATGGATATGCTAATTCATCAGAAACGCAGGAAAATGATCTCAAATCTATGCTTATCCAGATATTAGAGGCACATAGAGGAAACGAGCAAAGTTCTCAAAGAAATACCGACAAATACAGACAAACAAACAGAGGCATGTGTAGAGGCATGAGTAGTGACATATAGAGAGGAAACAAACACAAAATTAGAGGTCATCATAGAAAGACAAGAATCCACTTTCAAACAGATGAAGGAAATGGTGCAAGACATTAAAACAGAATTAGGATCAATAAAGAAAACAAAAACAGAGAAAACCCTGGAGCTGGAGAACTTAGAGAAAAGATCAGGAAATACAAAGGTAAACATCACCAACAGAATAAAAGAGATGGAAGAGAGAATCTCAGGCACTGAAGTTACAACTGCAGAAGTTGACACATCTCTCAAAGAAAAAGTAAAATCCGAAAAGTTCCAAACAGAAAACATCCAAGAAATCAAGGACACCATGAAAAGACAAAATCTAAGAATAATAGAAATAGATGAAAAAGAAGATTCCAGGCTCCAAGGTCCAGAAAATATTTTCAAGAAAAATCATAGAAGAAAATTTTCCCAACTTAAGAAAGTGATGCCCATTAACATAAAAGAGGCCTGTAGTCTAGACCAGAAAAGCAGCTCCTCACATCACATAATAGTCAAAACACTAAATCTACAGAACAAAGAGCAGTCTGCTGTTATGGAGTGATCTCCACAGGGGAAATTCTGCCTTTGTTCTGTTGGGAGAAATGGTGTGTAGAACATCTTCACAGGCTCTTTCAACAGCAGGCATGAGACTCCACATGCCTACTCACACAGACAGTTAAGTTTGACCGGTAATAATGTTCAACGTGATTATGTGGCTATTTGATAAGTATAACTTCCTCATAACATGTAAGAAGAAGCTCCTATCTGAACAAAAACATTATCAAGTAAGGTAACCTGACTGGGAATGTTGAATAGCTCACCTCAGAAGAGAGCTAGACTAAAATTGAAGGAGGAGGAGCAGCAGCAGCAGCAGCAGCTTACACAGGATGGGAAAATCTTTCAATTTTGGTAAAAGAGAAGCTTTCCTCACCCTTCCCCGGCTTCCCCTCTTCTTTTTCCTCTCCCTCCCTGTCTTTCTCCCTTCCTCTCCTCTTCCTTCCCTTTATCCTCCAATACTCTTCCTCTTCTTCCTATTGTTGTTCTTGTTTGTTTCATTTTATACATACTCTAAGTGATGGTAATGTAACAAGAAAATATTCTTACTTTGTTAGACTCATTCAAAGTATACATGTGTCTCAATTTAATTTTAGAATGTTTGTTTGGTTGGGTTGGGTTCTATTTATTTCATGTTTAAACAGAATCCTGCTTTGTCATCCTGCGGGTCCCTGCATTGCTTTGTATCAACCCTCATCAATACTCCTGCCTCAGCTTTCCAAACCTTGGGATTACAGGTGTGTTTTCCCATGGCTAGCTCAATTTTAGTTTTAAAGGTCATCAACTTGAATGTATTATGATTCTCTTCAAAAAGCTGTGTCTGCCTTGAATTTGTAGGTAGTCTGAAATCTGTGAAGTTTTTTTGCACTTTGAGATCAATGGTACCATATAAGCAGCCCATATGTAGACTAAGGTGTTCATATTCAGCACAACACACAAAAATGCAGGAAATGCTTTTCTTTTGTGTGGTCTCCATCTGGTGGTTACAAAGCAGAACACAGCTCTCTCGTCAGTTCCTCTTGAGACCAAACTTTTTCGTTGGGGAGGGCTGGGGGGTTGCAGATGGGTATTGGTCTATGGGGAATGTTGAGGAAAGCGTTTCAGACGGAATGGTGAGTGAGGCATCAGCCACTCCTAAGACTCTTAGAAAGCTCCTGATTCACTGCACACAGTGTTGATCCACTAGGGACTCCTTCAGTGAAGTCTCAAAATGGATCTGAGGCTAGGGCGGGGCCTGCTTTCCCCCTTCTTTATGGAAGCCTCCTTAGGTGACCTTGGCTCCCTGACCCCCATCTCCCACATTTCCTTATAGTTGCACCGACCTGATTAATTGTTACTGGTGCTTGAGGCTAGCATGGGATGGTCTGCTTGGCCCTTCAATCATTTAAAGACTGTTACACTGGATGATAGAGTTAGATCTGTGTCATTGAGTCTGGTCACCTGAGTCTGATTCCGGGATTCTGCGTGGGCTCTGTTGTTAGTCACCCCCTTCCCCTTGGTTCCTGATCCCCTCGTTGGTCTGTAGGCTTGCTGGCCTGAAACTCACTCATGTGATCCAGGCTGGCCTCACAGACTCTCCAGTCCAGGACTGGACACAGCCTAAGGGCCTGGGTTTCAAGTGTGTGCTGTAACACTCACTCAACCCTGAAGTTAGTGTTTCCAAATGGGGGGAGGTGAAGGAAGGTACTACTATGAATAGAAAAGGGTCGTCCCACGCCTTCCTTTTCTACTTTTGCTTTTGTACAGAAGTTAATAGTGGAAAAGGTGTCTTCACTTTCACTTTTAGTTCTGAGATCACTTTCTACCATGGTGTGAAATTCTCCAACCCTATCATCTTCATTTAGCACATCAGAAAGTCTTTACAGAAGCCTTCATAGTTCTTTAATGTATATTCACAATTTAAAGCTGAAAAGACATAGCATTGAATGTCCTACTGCTATTTAAAATGCACATGAAAAATGACAACACAGTGCCCCAGAGTCACCACGGAAGGCCACCTTACATTTCCTTACGCTGCATAATGAAATTCAATACTAATTTCTCCTCAAACTCTCTTCTCCCTCCCCCACCACCCCCTTTCTCTTCCCAGGATCTTACTCCATTTTCTGGCTGGACTAGAACTTGCTATGTAGACCAGGTCAGCCTCCAACTTACAGATTCATCCGCTTCCACCTTCTGAATTCTGGAATAAGAGATATCTTGCAGCTGCTGTTTGCTACTTTGTGGGTTCTTCTTCTTTTTCCTAGCATTTATCCCCTCAGTTTCACCCCCTATCTCTGGATAGGAGAGAAAGAAGGATAGAAGGGAGAGGAAGAGAGAGCCCCGAATCTAAGTTCTTTCTTCTTGTTTCTTCTTTGAGCATGGCTACCAAACCAACCCTCCTGAATGATCAACAACCATTAAACCCGACTAACAGGGCTCTAGCATTTATACATCCTCTGAAAAGTTCCCAGATTTTCGAACATCACACAATCACAGAAACTGTCTGCAGCTGACAAAACATGCTAGCGCATGAGGCGAATCATAGTCAGCTGCTGTGGACATCTCAAAGCAGTTCCACTTCCACATACCTGGGATTAAAATGAAAACACATTTTTATTTCAGCATTTAAAAAAATTTCTAAGATTGTCACTATGATGTTTTTATTTCCAAGAAGTCAATAAGATCCTACAGTAAAGGCTCCTATGTCAGTATGACATGGCCATGGGCAGCCATTTGTGAGCTAAGGAAAAAGCCTTACAAGAAACAGGATTTTGTGGACCCTATTTGGAAATATGAGCACATGCTCTGCTGATGTTAAACCAGAGTTTATTATGGCAGCCAGTGCACACTACTACCTACCAAACCTACAATGCAGACACAACTGGGATTGTTGCCAGCTCCTCAGTGTCAGTCTCCTCCGTGAAACCCAAGCTACATGGAGGCAGGGCCTAGGAAATCAGCTGCCCACTGGCCTCTAGAGCACAATGTTTTATCTACAATCCGGAAATTTAAGAATTTCAGAGTGACAGAGCTTTGTTTCCAGAGCCTTCCCTATGTCTTCCATTGTTCTTAATGTACTGTACTTCACGATTCTATTTTTTTTTTCACGTTTTAGCATGGCAAGGAATCAGAATGAATTATAGGTTGATGGCATCGCATGTTTACCACTGGCCATGCGGCAGCTGTGATCTGGCACCCTCTGACGGTGCATTCAGGAAGCCGACTTCTGTTGAGCTATGTGTATTGTTTCTGTAGGGTTTGTTAAACCTAATCGCCTTCAAAATTCCATTTTGTTGTTGTTGTTATCATGTCATTCAACACCTTTCCAACTGGCGGTGCATCATGGAAAAGGGCTAGGAACAAAGGTGGTGTGTAAACTGGGTGTTTATAAATTCACACGATCAGCCAGGCATGGTGGCCTTTAATCCCAGCTCTCAGGAAGGCAGAGGCAGAGGGTGTATTGCTGTGAGTTCAAAGCCAGCCTGGTCTACAAAGCAAGTCCAGGACAGCCAAAGCTACACAGAGAAACCCTGTCTTGAAAACCAAACAAACAAACACATGCATACACACTTGCTTTTTTTGTGATGAGTCAAGTAAGTACTTTAGAGACGTAATAAGAGTAGAGAGAATGGGGTTACGCTCTGTGATGGAAACACATATGAAGGATTGCCTGTCACCTCCCTACTCACCAGTTGTCTAACAAAGAACAGCATCAGCACCACCCGGGAACTTACCGGACATATGGAATTACAAGCCTACCCCAGGCCTACAGAATCAGAGTTTGCATTTCTAACAAATTTCCCAGATATTGTGCATATCCTGTGAAGTTTAGAGATCCTGGATTATTACATGCCAAGAGATGCCCCTGAATAATTTTAAGACATTGTTAAATACCTCAAAACAGATGAAAGAACTGTCAAAGCAGTCAGAGCCAACAGACCCTCACCCTCCTGCTCTGAGTCCACCCATAAAATTTACTCTATTTCCCCCTCCCGGGGAGATCCATGTGTCCTCTGGGCTGCTAATTTCGTGATGTCATTTTTCAGTATACCTGGTTTTATGTGGAGGTCTGTGACTCACATAATTTCACACAGTATTATATTGCTCACAGGCTGACTTGCTGAAGGTCAACAACAAACATCTGGACAATCACAGGCGGTTGCTTTTTTTCCTGAAGATGATTCTAAAGCAAAGAGCTGATTGGGTTAGAGATGACTGAGGAAGTCATCATTGAACTCTTGATGTTTTTCTGAGGATTGTTGTACAATATGGATCATGTGTATAATCTGTGGAGGCACCAAAAGATCATCAGAATGAGTGAAAGATGCTAAAGAGATTGGTTTTAAGACATCTGTTTCCAATTATTATGTCTTAAAAGCTTTTTGATGATGAATTATCTTAAGCCAAATGTTAAGACCAACTTTCTTCTTTTGTTGTCATGGAGTTTACTGGTTTAAGCACACACACACACACACACACATTTTAGAGAGAAAGGAAAAATATGAATTGCTAGCATTCTTGCTAAAATCACTTCATCTCCAGTAAATGGATGCTTTAACCAAATTCCATGCCCTGTAATTAGAAGTTTGACTTATCCAGATGCTGATGACAGCTTTTTCTCTATGCTCCAGCTACTTCAACATCCCTTTGAGATTTTGCTAAAATGAAGGGAGATGAAAAAATGCATTTCATACCACAGTGTGTAGGTCTGCTTTTAGTGTTTTGTGGCTGTTTTTGACTAATTTGACATCACATGCTTTTCTCCCAATAATCTCATGTCGTAACTCTAAAAAAAAAAAAGTCAACACAAAAGAAATTTCTGGTGCATCATAGAGACAGGAAAAATTAAGGGGGCATGCGAATTGAAAGACAATCCTCACGTTGGATCTAGACAGCTTTTCCTTCTGGCTGAGAGACAACGAAATAACACAGCAGAGGCAACCATGACTGCCTAAGAGATACTCTTTGTTTCACTTAATAAAATCTTAAAAAACAAATAAATCCCACCTCTTGCAGTCTTGAGCTGAAGTGTATTAGTGCCTCCCCTTCACCCCTAAATATAAATAATGCATGTCGTAAAGTTTACAACTTAAAAGAATGAGCAGAACAGCAGATTCGTGAGAAAGGGCTAACTAGAGACTACCCTTCAGAATGATCTTCTTTAGGAGAGTCCCCAAAGCACAGGGGCCAGGCCTTGGTGGGAGAGAAAGAGCAGAGCAATAGAAAAGACAGTCCCTGAGGGCAGCGTGAAGGGCCGTTGAAGGGATAGAGACGTCCCTTTAAATCTAGGGAAGGAAGCACACTCCAACTCTCCTAAGTTTCAGTGTGGTAGATAAGCTTCAAACCACATGCTGGCCTGACCTGGCTGCAAGGCCAGTGCGCTGCTTGCTTTCTTATCATATCAGTTCCGAGGGTAGGGAAGCAGGGAGGGAGAGGGGGTGGGGAGAGGAAGACAAAGGGGGCGGGGGAGATGGGCACAGAGGGAAATAAGGAAGGAAATAGGGCAGGAGAGAGGGGAAATGGGAGAGAGAAAGAGACATAGAGTGTGGCTTGATTTCTGGGAGTTAGAGAAAGGCACTTACCGGCCCTGTGACCTAACAAAAACTCAAACCGTCTTGCAAGTTCATTTACAAAAAGAAACTCTTTAAGATAAGAGAAACAAGTAAATGAGTTCCCATATTTTTACTTAATTTTCAATTTTTACTTGTGCTTTGCTTCATCTTTAAACATTGTTGGGAAGTACCTCCTTTGGGGAATGTAGCTTGAGAACCATAGATTCGCCACACATTTAACCACTGTAGCCACACCTGGAGTGATCTTCCTGCGACAGCTGCACCTGCCTTGGTGTGCTTGTCCTTTTCCTCAGCCAGCCAGCCCCCCTCCACCTTCGTGTGTGTGTGTGTGTGTGTGTGTATGTGTGTGTGTGTGTACTTAAATCTGGAGCATGCACTGTCCCCGATCTTTACTTAATAAACTCGTTGACTTTGCTTTAGTCTAGATGTCTTAGGGTTTCCATTGCTTTGATGAGACACCATGACCAATGAGCAAGTTGGGGAAGAAAGGAATTATTTGGCTTACACTTCCACATTGCTGTTTATCATTGAAGGAAGTCAGGACAAGAACTCAAGCAGGGCTGGAAGTGCGAGGCAGAAGCTGATGCAGAGGCCATGAAGGGGTGATGCTTGCTGGCTTGCTCTCCATGGCTTGCTCAGACTGCTTTCTTATAGAGCTCAGGACCACCAGGCCCAGGGATGGCTCCACACTCAACAACCTGGGTCCTCCCTGACTGATCACTGATTGAGAAAATGCCTTACAGACATATCTCATGGAGGCATTTCCTCAGCTGAGGCTCCCTTCTCTCTGATGACTCCAGCTTGTGTCAAGTTGACACACAAAACCAGCCAGTTTATTCTGAAATTCTTTTCTGTGACTTTCCCTGAAAACAGGTCAAAGGGTGGAGGCTCCTCAGGATACTCTCAGCTGTGTCTCCTTTCTGCAGCTGCTGGCTCTACATGCAACTAAGAGAATGCTCTAGAAGAATAGTAGTTGCAGAAATTGAACACAGGGCGGCATCGCTTCGTTATTAAAAATATTAGTGTGGTTATTCACTTTTTAAAAAAGCAACATGAACGGAAAATTTAACAAACCAGATAGTATCTTACTTGTTTGTTTTGTTTGAGACAAAGTCTCACTGTGTAGCCCTAGAGGGAATAGAATTCGCTATGTAGACCAGGCTGGCCTAGAATCTGTAATCTAGATTCTGCCCTGTGCTGCTTTTGAAGCTGTGTGGCCCGGTGCACAACCAAGGTATTGTCTTTTTAATCCAAATGTATTTTTAAAGCTTTTTATATGGAAAAAGCTTTAAAAAAAAAAAACAACCCTAGGACTGTGAGGAGCTGCATGCCCTAATTGTACCCCCTCATTATTTTCCTGAACCATTTTCCACTAAATCCACACATATTCTAATATAAGAAGTCTTCTTCTTTTGATGGTTATGGTTTGAGACAAAGTCTCTCTGCATAGCCCTGGCTGTCAAGAGTCTCTTGTAAGACAAGGCTGGCCTTAAATTCACAGAGATCTACCTGCCTCTGCCTCCCAAATGCTGGTATTAAAGTATATGTCACCATTATAAGACTACTTTTAAAGAACAAAATATTTTAATAAAGTGATTATGCTTTAAAAATGAAAACACAACTTCATATTTATTGCTACAAATTAAGCTATAGTAAGCTTTCCCCAAATTATTCCTAAACTGCAGAGAGAAGGAATTAGATGTAATAAAAGTATGATCTCTAGTTCTTGAACTCGATGTTGTACAGAAAATGCCATGCTGCTGAAATGTATTGACTCTTAAACACACACACACACACAAAACGAATGGGAATTAACCAGTGGTAGGACATAAGCAAACCAAATCCAGTTCTGAATCTCAGTTAGTCCAATGGAAATAAGTTAAAATAAGCGAAGTAACAATAATAATAGTTAAAATATGTGATAAAAATAAATATCAGACACACACTCTCAACATGGGCTTGTACTTAAATGCTCATAGCAGCATTGTTCATGACAACCCAAATGTTCTTCAACTGATGATGGAAAAATAACAAGAAACAGTGTTGATTCTCATGGTAAAGTAAATGAACCTTGAAATAATTCTTCCAAGTAAAAGGGTCAAGCACAAAAGGCCTGTATCATCGTATCATTCTGTTTCTATGAGAACTGAAAAAGAAAAAGGAGATTAGTGGTTGCTAGGGACTCAGGGAGGGATGGTGGGTATTACTGGTAGAGCTAGAGAAGCACCTAACAGACACCTTATCTCGTGTAGAAGACCAGGAACTTGAATCTAGTGTTACACAGGTCAGAGTGAGTACACGGGGACATGAAATAAAAGCTACTCAAATTGGAAGTGTTAGAAGTCGTTATGGTTGTTTGCAGATAACATAACCTTATTTGTGAAAAGGAATCCACTAAAACAAGCAAATAAAAAAATCAGTGAGACTGCAGGATTGACACACAACACACTAGTGCCCAGCAGATAGCTACAGGATACAAGCATTGATGCACAGCACAACGCATTTATCTATACACAAGTACTGAGCAGACAGAAACAAGAGCAGGATCAAGAAAACTACTTACAATAAAGTTCAAGAGAATAAAGTACTTAAGAACAAATTTTAGCAAAGCACAAAACATATACTTGGCGAAAACTGCACTGTCGAAAGAGCCTCAATAAATGAAAAGAAATGCCTTGTTTGTGGGTTGGGAAACAAGGTTTTAAAAATTGTAACACAGCCCAGATTGAAGTACAGAAGTCACAGTGTCCGTGCTAGCTGGCTTCCTGGTAGAAGCTGACAAGCTGCTCTGAAAATTCATAGGGAAACTCAAGAGACTCAGAATAGCTCTAACAACCTTGGAAAAGAAGAACAAAGCTCAATGACTTATGTATACTTCCTGATTTCAAAACCTACCACAAAGCAAAGCAATTAGGACACTGTGGGCTGATTGTGGACTAAAATTAGCCCAGGCATACAGATCAATGTTTACAAATATAAGTCTAGAAACAAACCAATGTATGTGTGATCAAAAGCCTTTCAGCGAGATTGCCAAGACAATTCAGTGTGGGAAAATATCATTCAACAAATTGCACTGGATAAACTAGATAGTGACACACAGAAGTATAAAAGCAAACTCTTAACCTCGTACCACACACAGAAAGCACTCAAGATATATCCATATTTAAATATAAGAGCCCAAATTGTAAAACCCACAGAAGGAAAAATAGGGGTGTGTCATCATGTTTTAGAATTTGTCAATAGATTTTTCTACTTGGCACCGAAGGCGCAGGTAAGGCTGGGTGCAGTGGACCATGCTGGTAAACTCCACACTCAGAGGCTAGCGCAGAAGGAGTAAGACTGGAAATTCCAGACTAGTACAGGCTATATTTAAAAAGCAAACAGCAAAGCAGGCCAAAGCTCTGCACGGATATTTAAAAAAAGAAGATAAACAAGTGGACAGTATGTACATAAGAACCATTAGCCATCAGCAAACTAGAATGATGATGAAACACCACCTCAGGCCACTAGAACACTTCAGTGAAAAGGCCACATAGAGTGCTGACAGGGCTACAGAAAAACAGAAGCACTCCCACATTGCCAGCAGGGAAATGGGCAGACCATTTACAATACAGCCTGGCAGTCCTCAACGGTTAGGCCAGATTTACTGTCTGACCCAAAACATCTCCTACTCCTTACATGTATATACCAAAGAGAAATTTAAAAAATGTAGGTTCACACAAGAGTTTGTGTACAACTGTTCATTTTTATAATTATCAAAGATGAAAACAACTCAAATTTCTTTCTTTCTTTCGTTTTTTCTTTCTTTCTTTTTTTACAAAAGGTCTCTTTATGCAATCCTGTATGCAGCCCTGGACATCCTGGAATTCTATGTAGATCAGGCTGGCCTCACACTCACAGAGATCCACTTGTCTCTGCTTCCTGAGTGCTGGGATTAAAAGTATGTGACACTGGGCCCTGTCCAAACCTCTTCTTCAAAACTATAATCAAAACCATAAAATAAGAGCAGAGCCACATAATTCAATTTTGCTTAGCCACAAAAGAAATTAAGTATTATAGCATGCTACAATATGGATGAAGCCAATCATAAAAAGGCACACAGCAAATGATTTTATGTATATGAAATGTACTTGGCAAATATGCAAGGACCGAAAGTAAATGTAGATGGTGTGGTTACACTGAAAAACCATTGGCTAGGACTGACAATACAGTTCAACAGAGAAAAGCCACCAAGATAGGGGACCTAAGTTCAATGCTCAGGACCCACAAGACAGAAGGATACCCATAAGTTTTTTTTTTTTTTCTGACCTTTATAGCACAATACTATGACACCTGCTCTCACACACAATGATTAATGTAAATTAAAAGGTGATTTCTGTGTTCTAAATGAGTGACATGTAGTATTAAAAAATAAAAGAACTTCAAAACAAAATTTATTATTTTTTTACAATTTATTCAATTTATATCCCGTTTATAACCCCCTTCCTCATCTCCTCCCAGTCCCAGCCTCCCTCCCTCTTCCCCCCCCATTACCCTCTCATAGTCCACTGAAAGGGGGAGTCCCCCACCCCTACCATCTGACCCTAGCCTATCAAGTCTCATCAGGACTGCCTGCATCCTCTTCCTCTGTGGCCTGGCAAGGCTGCCCCGCCAGGAGGAAGTAACCAAAGAGCAGGCAACCATGTTCACATCAGAGACAGCCCCTGCGGCTCTTACTGGGAAACCCACATGGAGAATGAGCTGCCTATGGGCTACATCTGAACAGGGGGTCTAGGTCCTCTCCGTGCATGGTCCTTGGTTGATGTATCAGTTTCTGCTGGGCCTCCTGGTCCCAGATTTTCAAAATAAAATTTAAATGGAACAAGTAAGCCTTATTATGTATGAAGTCACTAGCCATAAAGAAGCCATACAGAAATTTTGGGTAATTTAAATTTAAAAAAATCATTTTAGACATTTTTATTTTATGTGCATGGGTGTTTTGCCTGAATGTATATCTGCACTAAATGTCCATTGTACTCAGAAGCCAGAGTCCCCTGGAACTAGAGTTACAGACGGTTGTGAACCAGCACATGGGTGCTGGAGTTGAATTCAGGTCCTTTGTAAGACCAGCCATTACTCTTAACTGCTTAGCCATCTCAATTTTGGGTGATTTAAAAGTAAGGATTTGCCTCTATGTTCCTGAAAAGTATTGCTCAGAGACTGAAAAAAAGAAAAAGAAAAAAAAATGTGAAATTAATTAAATACTAACTTTTCAGCAATTATATTAATAGTAACAAATTGATATTGTTATTGTGAAACCATTACATACTCAGTAATTACACTACTGCTGCTATGAATCAGTATTTTCAATTTCATTTAGAAAAGAGAAACATTAAAAAGTAAGGAAGTAGGTGACACCTGTAATCTTAAATGTGATTTATACTGCCCAAGGCCAACTAAATAGTGACAAAAACCTGACACAAACCCAGGCTCCGTGGCATCTGCAAAGTCGCTCAGCTTTGCCAGTGACAAAGAAGTGTGGTGACACAAAACTGAGGCAGTCTTACAGCCAGCTCACTAGACGGACAAAAGTTAGTATCTGATAAGATAGCAGACTGGGAAGGCAGAGATGGTTCTGTGGTTAAGAGCACCCGTCATTCTTACAAGGAACCAGGTTCTGTCCTCAGGGGTACCCCAAGGGGTAGCTCACAACCATTTGTTGCTCTGGTTCCAGGTGACCCAACTTCCTCTTCTCACCTCCGAGGGAATCAGGGACACACATGATACATACGCATACATGCAGGTAAAGCAATCACACACATACATAAATAAACCTAAATAAACTTTAAATGTATTTTAATTTAATTTCATTTAATTTTTTAAAAAGATGTTATTTTTATTTGTCTGAGTGTGTGTATGTGTGTGCGTTAATATATGCTAAATGTGTAGGACTATTCATGGAGCCCAGAATAGGGCACTGGGTCCCTGGGAGTTGGAGTTACAGGCAGTTGTGAGCTACTTTGTGGGTGCTGAGAACGGAGCTCAGGTCCTCTGAAGGAGACGCCACTGTTCTTAACTGTTGAGCCAACACTCCAGTCCCCCCCCCCTTTTTTTTGAGACAGTGTTTCTTTATGTAGTCCTGGAACTCACTATGTAGACCAGGCCTCAAACTCACAGACATATACCTGCCTCTGGCTCCTGAGTGTTGTGATTAAGGGCATGTGCCACCACACCCAACTTAAATTTTTTTAAAGAAACTCTTTCAGGTAGTAATTTTGCTATGACTAGTACATCTAAGTTACTAGGTACTTAATTCCCAAAACTTCCATTTCTGTATGCAGGAAGAGACTATTACTACCCACAATCTGCAAATTCCAGAGTAAGTGGAAAGAATTTCAGTATCCCTTGGGGGAGGCTAGACAGACACATGAAGCACTCATGAAAATTACAGTGCAAGATCCAGGGCTGGATCTACAGTGTGCTTTGCCCTGGATCTATCACCGTGTCCTTATTTCTACCACTACAAGAAAACATTTAAAGCAAATATGACAGTTTAACAACAGCGGCTTACTGACATCCCATTATTTTACACATATTTAATTCTTTTTAGATTTTTTTATGTGTATGAATGCTTTGCTTGTGTGTATGTATGTGTACCGTGTGTGAGCCTGGTAACTGCAGAAGTCAGAAGGCAACAGATCCACTGGAACTGGAGCTATGGATGATTACAAACTATCATCATAGGTGCTGGGAACCAAAGCTGGATCCTCTGCAAGAACAAGTGCTCCTAACTACTGGGCCATCTCTCCAGCCCCTGAGGATGTTTTTAGCTAAAATATTTTAGAACTCACTGTACAATATCCGGTTATTATAACAATGTTACAGATAAAATGAAACAGAAATCCAACAAGCTCTTGGTAAGAAGCTCTCGAGATTACCCAGAACTGGGACCCTGATCAGGCTTTGAAGAGACAGAGTATCCACACCACAGGCAGCATGAGGGGCTTTAAAGAAAGAGCACCTTCTCTTCAGGTCCTGGGGTTCCTCCAAATCCCAGGGAGGAGCTGCTCTTAGAAAATATTACTGCCACAAACAGTATGACAGGAGTGCTGAAGGAAAGAGCCTTCAGTGCCCAGAACAAAGGGGGTTCAGATTCTTACAGGTTTCCATAAGGGGACAGTGGATAATTTCTATGGATAGCCTATGTGCCTGGAGGTTGGTACTAGGTCATACCATAATTGCCCTGATCCTGGGCAACAGGGTGGGAAAGCTTGGGCTTGCTTTTCCCATCAAGGCTATCTTAGCTGGGTTTCTCCTGCTGTGATAAACGTGGGAAAGATAGGGTCCCACTCTATCTATCACAGAAGAAAGTCAGGGCAGAAAGTCAAGGAGGTGGAGACTGAAGCAGAAGCCATGGAGACCTTCTTAGCCTGCTTGCCTGTCTGCCTTCCTTCTTTCCTTCCTTCCTTCCTTCCCTCCCTCCTTCCTTTCTTCCATCCTTCCTTCCTTCCTTCCTTTCTTTCTTCCTTTTTCTGATACACCCAGGACCACCTGCCCAAGCTTAGCACCACCCACAGTGACAATACCCCAAAGATTGCTGTAAGGCCAATCTTATGGAGGCATTTTCTCAATTGAGCTTTATTTTTCTCAGATGACTCTAGCTAGTTTCACGTTAACAAGACCCAGGGACAAGGCCTGAGTCTCCTGAGGTGTCTGTCAGATCTTTGTCCTGAGGGACAGATTACAGGAGGGGGCGGTCTAACACACAAGTGGGAGAGAAAAGCAGTTGTGAATCTGTAACATAGCATTCCAGCCTGTCTGTATAGAAGAATCAGAGGACTGATTGTTTAGGAGGAGCGCCTTGGGGTGGCAGGCATGGGAATTCCAGCTTCTGGCTTTTTCTTTAGGGTTATCAGGGAATAGGAACGGGGTGAGGTGTAGGGCATATTCAGGCATTGGCATCTTGAGTCAGAGGCAGAGATTCATGTACCAAGCAGGCTTCTAAGGGATTAAATTATATCACATAAATGATAAAACAAGAACTAACATACTGAAACCAAACCAAACAAACAAACAGAAGTTAAAAAAAAAAAGTCCAAGAAGAGGCACAAGAAACAAATAAAGATACACTCGTTTGCATTCAGGTATTCCATAAAAACACTAAACTAGAAATCATAACATATGCATAGAACCTCTAGGGTGAAAGGAGAGGAAATACAGCTGAAAAGATTAAAAAGAGCTCTCGCGTGTTATAAGGCAACAAACTCTCAAGATGCTGTGGAATGGGTTTTCTGTTGGGCATCCACCGAATGCATGCAGCCTACCCCCAGAGCAGTTTGCCTACCCAGTGAGACCGCTGAAGACAACTTTATTTTCATCTGCAGGTGGTGATCAACTGAAGATCGCTTCCGAGTGAGGGATGGGGTATATGTTGACTTCTCCTTTCAGTTCTAGGACCCCATTTGGTGGAGACTGGCACAGGCCTCATGCATGCTGCCTCAGTCTCTGTGAGTTCATATATGTGTGTAAATCCTGTTGATTTAGAGGACTTTGTGTGTGTGTGTCCTCTGTCACCTCTGGCTCTTACAGGCTTT
>CM053766.1:22296829-22366866 GCA_028658305.1 Pachyuromys duprasi | reverse complement strand
TAGCCCCTTTTCAATCAACCTTACTATTATGAGAAACAGTAACATTAACAATGGAATTTCCCAACCAATTAAAAGAGAGTTGAGTTCTAAACACATACATAGCATAATCTAAAAAGTCAGCATCACCTAACCACACATTGTTAAATTATAAGGCTTTTTTTGTTCTTCCTAAGTTCTCAGATAAATCTCTCTACAGTTGGAGTTTTAAAGGGACTCAAGAGGTTGTTTTGAAGGCCCAAGAAAAGAAAAAGAACATAAGAAACACATTCGTAAGAATTCGTTTTTAATTTTTTATTTACTTGCATGTGTGTGTGTGTGTGTGTACACCACAGATGTACAGGTGCATGAGCTACAAGTGATTATGAGCTACCTGACATGGATGCTGGGAACTGAACGCTGGTCCAATGGAATAGCACCAAGTGCTCTCAGATCATCTTTGCAGCCCCAGAATAATTCTGGTTTTTTCTTTTCTTTTCTTTTCTCTCTTTCTGTATTTATTTATTACAGTTTATTCACTTTGTATCCCAGCTGTGGCCCCCTCCTTTGTTCCCTCCCAATCCCACTCTCCCTCCTCTCTCCCTATGGCCCTCCCCCAATCCACTGATGGGGGGGGGTGTCCTCCTCCACTTCTATCTGACCCTAGCCTATCAGGTCTCATCAGGACTGGCTGCATTGTCTTCCTCTGTGGCCTGGTAAGGCTCGTTCCTCCCTCTGGGAGTGGTGATCAAAGAGCCAGCCACTGAGTTCATTTCAGAGACATTTCCTGTTCCCATTACTAGGGAGCTCACTTGGACATTGAGCTGCCATGGGCTATATCCATGCAGAGATTCTAGGTTATCTCTATGCATGGTCCTTGTTTGGAGTATCAGTCTCAGAAAAGATCCCTGGGCCCAGATTTTTTGGTTCTGTTGCTCTCCTTGTGGAGCTCCCGTTCCCTCCAGGTCTTTCATCTACCTCCCCCTTCTTTCATAGGATTCCCTGCACTCTGCCCAAAGTTTGGCTATGAGTCTCAGTATCTGCTTTGATACTCTACTGGGTAGAATCTTTCAGAGGCCCTCTGTGGTAGGCTCCTGTCCTGTTTCCTGTTTTCTCCCTCTTCTGATGTCTATCAGGGAAATGCAAATCAAAATGACTCTGAGATTTCATCTTACACTCATCAGAAAGGCTAAGATAAAAAACTCAAGTGACAACACATGCTGGAGGAGGTGGAGAAAGGAGAACCCTCCTCTATTGCTGGTGGGAATATAAACTTGTACAACCACTTTGGAAATCAATCTGGTGCTTTCTCAGACAATTAGGATTAATGCTTCCTCAAGATCCAGCTATACCACTCCTAGGCAAATATCTAAAATATGCTCAAGTATACAACAAGGACATTTGCTCAACCATGTACATAGCACCTTTATTCATAATAGCTAGAATCTGGACACCACCCAGATGTTCCTCAACTGAGGAATGGATACATAAATTGTAGTACATTTACACAATGGAATACTACTCAGCAATTAAAAACAAGGAAGTCATGAAATTTGAAGGCAAATGGTGGGAACTAGAAAAGATCATCCTGAGTGAGGTGTCCCAGAAGCAGAAAGACACACATAGTATATACTCACTTATAAGTGGATATTAGACATATAATATCGGATAAACATACTAAAATCTGTACACCTAAAAAAGCTAAGCAAGAAGGAGGACCCTGGGTAAGATGCTCAATCCCCAGAATAGTTTATAATTAGCAAGACCATGTGATTGACTGTGTTCCTAGGAACTGTTAATTGTAAGTTCTCCATATAAAATCCTTTGTCATCCAATATCATCTTCTTTAATCTATGCAAAGTATGTTTTATATTTATACATTTATATTGTTTTTAATCCAATTTTTGTTTTATTTTTAAATTCCTAAAACACCTCTTATTTTGAATAAAATAATTATATTTTAAGGGAAAACTAAGGCTGTGAAACAGATAATGTTGTTGAGTCATTACTGAAATAAGTCAATGAAAATGTATAGTCAAAGAAAGATAGTCTTTATGATGTAATTTAAAAACCTTATATATTCATCATACTCATGGATGCACATTGACATACATCTATACATTTTTTTGGCTGGGGGTGGGGCTAGACAGGGTCTCATTATGCAGCCTTTGCTGATCTGGAACTCTAAGTAGACCAGGCTGGCCTCAAACTCACGGAGATCTGCCTGCCTCTATCTCCCAAACTCTGGAATCAAAGGTGTGCGCCACTACGCCCAGCCACATCTACACATGTTAAAATTAGTCACAAGTCTTTTATGAGTTTAGAGTAACCACGAGTCTTATTACTTAGATTAATTTTTTTAAAGCATAAAACAGCAGGCAGAACATATAAAACAGATCCCAGAGCAAGATGGCCACCAGACAAATGATACAGTGGTACTAGAAGCAATTTGTTTTACTTAAAAAAAAAAATGAGTGAAGACTAAATTGCAGTTTGGTAACTTTGGGTTCTGAAGCAAAGAAAGGAACATCAACACCTGTAAAATCCAAATGGAGTCCTGAGTTAAAAGTATTTTCCCAAGATAACTTGTGTTTAGTCTGAGATGCAAGTGTTAATTCTTTGTAGCCCAGGCTGGCTTCAGAATTGATCCCCCCTGCTTCATCCTTCTTAGAACAGTGTTGGGATTCAGGCATTTACAGCCACGCCAGACTATTGCTAATTTCTTAATCTGACAACTATACCATGGTATTTATGTCAATGTTAAAGGATGTTGAAGAAAAGATACACAACAACTTTGTATACTATCTATACCTTTTCTGTAAATCTAAGGTTATTTTTACAGTGATTGTGGTACCAAATCATAGTCTATGCTTTTTTTAAAATGCCTATTTAAGCATTTCCAATGAAAGCGTTTGAATCTGAACATTTGCAGTCTTTTTTAATGGGCACAGGGCAAGTCTGTTGTACAGTAATTGAGGTGTCATAAGGGCCTTTAAATAAACAAACGTTGAAAACAATATGCCACTTGCTTCCTCTTTTTTCCAGTGCAGCAGATCTTTGAGGACCAAGTGTATGCAAAATGTATCTCATGTTGAGGGCTAAACAGCTGAATATGAATCACAATCCTGCAAGTTTTCTGCAGTTACTCACAAGGCAAAGTTCTGGGAAGGCAAAATTTCATGGGAAAATCTATGAACAGCCAGCGCTTGCAGGATGAGTGAGTGAGTCCCTGCCAAGCTGATGGAAAGGCTGCTGTTTCTTCTGTCTTCAGTGAAGAAAGTCCCTAGCCCCATCAGACATCTTTGTTTTTGAAGTTTATATAGTTGGTGGTATCTTATTTGCATTAAATATTTTTAACTATGCAAAGTGCTTTTACCATGTGATTGCATAACAGTTGTTGGAGGCAGAGGGATTTCCTTTTCCTCAGTCAGGCAAAGAGGGGAGGTTGTGAGATTTTAGACCATGGGGCCATTTAGTGTCACAGTTAGAATTAGAAATCTAGTGTTTTTGGAGGCTAGAGAAATGGTGCAGTGGTTAAAAGCACTGGTTGCTCTTCCAGAGGATCTGGGTTTGGTTTCTAACATAGCAGCTGGCAGCTCACAGCTGTCTGTAACTCCGGTTTCAACGAATACGATACCCTTTGTCAGCCACCACGGGCCTTCACACACGTGGTGTACATATATTCAATCCGACAAAACCACCCATACATACAAAATAAAATAATAACAAAAAAGTAGTCTTTTTCAACACTTTCCAATGTCAGTTTGCAGATACAACATGTAGGAGATCCTGGGAATACTTGGGATCTCAGATTCAGAGAGTCTTTGGTCAGAGTAGGACACTATTTTCAGCAGGGTTCTAGGTTAACAATGGCCACTGTCCTGAGTAGCAGGAAATTAGTCTAGGTTGGGCTTGGCCTTCCCTGTGAGCACTTGGCAGTGAGGGTGTAGTTTCATGTCATGCTTAGCAGAAGAAAAGGTTCTTGCATCAGAAGACATCTTAACACTGTTCTCAGGCAAGAACAAGTGGCTTCAAGTTTTAGAAATGGGTTTCATGTTCTGTGGTAGCTTCCTTCTCCACATAATCCTCTGGGATTAACTCAAAAAATTGTGCTCTCCTGGCCAGGGCTGGAGCTAGTATGCTTTGATACTCTGGACATCTATTTACCTTCATAACTAGCCTTTCTCAGAAATGAGCCTCTTCAGCTCAGTTTCTGATTCATTTGTGCTCTGGGACTCATGGTTGTGTTCTTATACAAAACAAACAAAAAAAAAAAAACCAACCAACCAAACAAACAAAAAAACCCAACAATCCAAACAAAACAACACACAACAAAACAAACTTGCTGCACCTGGAGTCCCCAGCACTCCTGATTGCCTGGGGATAAGAACGCAAATTCAGGGGCTCTGCACACCAGGCATTTTCCAAAAGAACCCAGTCTTTTGTTCAATGTATAAGGTCTGGTTTGGTAAGCACAACACATCCTAAATGCTGAGCACTATGGGATGGCTGTGAGGAATGCTTTGTGGAGAAGAGCTATCTATTCCCAAGGGCTAGAACTGATGTGGGCTACAGCCATGAGTCTTGCAGGGGTCTTGCACATAGGACACACAGGCATCCCTGGCCGTTCCTGTACCACAGATGGAAGTGGAGCAGAGAGCAGTCAGAAGCCCCAGACACAGGCTTTATACAGCAAACGTGGTGTCTCACTTATAACCAGACTGACTGGTATGGTAAGGTATTACATTTCTTTGATAAAATGTTCTTTGGTTTTCTCAAAACTTAACGTGACCTTTATAAATCTGACTGAAGGATAAACATCACGCTGTTGATGTATTTCCAAATATCAAGCCCGTAAGCCTATCCTGGGTGAGTTTGTTCCAAGAAGCTGCGTTTTGGTGCCGAGGTCTTAACTAGAGGTCACGAGTGTTGGGGTGACTGTTATTCTAGTGTTGGAGGATTTCCTGGGAGCACACAAATTTTGCTATGATGGGCTTTTAAAGTTTTGCTTTGATGGTACAGGGGATTAAAGCGAAGGTCTCATGCATGCTGGGCAAATACAGTTACTGCTCAGCTGCCCAGATTAGACCTAAACTCACCGTAGCAGAGCAGCGGCAATTGTGATGCTGCCTTTTGCTTATTGGAGTCAGGGGACAGGGTCCAAATATAATCTAGGTCTCTTCTTTTTTCTTCCTCTTCCTCCCCCTCCTCCTCCTTCCAGCCTTGTGCGTGCTGGGATTAAAGCATGCACCACCATGACCCGCAGAAAGATAAGGTTCGTGCAGCTGAGGCTGTTACCACCATCAAGTAATTCATTGCTTTTGTACTGTCTTGCTCAGCTAATATGTTGAATCCCACTGTGTGGAGTTTTGGTGGCAGTGGTGGAAATAGGAGGAAAAAAAGAGTCCTTGCTCTTAAGGAGCCCATCCAATAAAGTAAGGCATTAACACTAACAAGCATGGCAATATACTAAGTTCTGAAAGGTTCAGCATAGAGCTGCACTGAACACTAAGCTCAGAAGACAGGCAGTGATGCATCGCGTGTGTATCGTGGGAGGGAACCAAAATTGCAGGATATCTGAAAAAATGTGCACTAGAACCCTATGGCGGGAAGCTGTGAAGGACAAGGCTGAAAAGGCAAGCTGAGTCACGTGAAGTGCTGTTGAAATCCAAGGCGAAAGAGTTATTTCATTCCAAGAGAAGCCCCTAAATGTCAGCGTATCTTCGAATTTTACCTCTGGGAAATCATGGGCATCCGTATGTTCAAAGTCAAAAGGAGACATTCTTCTTTCAGTGTCTTGCTTTGAAGGCCAGGCTGGCCTTGAACTCTAGTCAATTTTCCTGCATCAGCTTCCTTAGAGCTCGGATTATAGACATGTACCACCAGCTCCTATTCACTACTTTAAAAATAATTTTATTTTGGAATTACTTCTCAATATCATAGATGAAAATAATAAAATGCAATGAGATTCCAGCAGATTTTAGGCAGGTGCTCTGGGCAATGGGAGCTGATGGCAGCACTGATGCAATTCTGCATTTTCCTGTTACAGGAAACACCAACAGTAAATGTCAACTAAATTACTTTCAGAAGAAACTGAGTCAATGAAGAAGGTTTTTTCTTTCTTTCTTTCTTCTTTGAATTGGCAACTTGAGAAAAACTAAAGGCTCTTCTAAAAGCATATATGAAATTCATGTAAGTTTTGTGATCAGGTCTGTGGTTTCTAGGGAGTTACAGTTAGTCAGAAAACCTTGGCTTTGTTTCAGTTCCCAGCAAAGCTGTTATCACACTTCATTTACATGTTCTCTTTGAACCACTGTGGCAGTTGTGGCCAGCCCTTTGGTGCATGCCTGTAGAACTCTATTCACAGCTCTGTCTTTGTGTTACTTTGTGTAATTACTGGGTAAATGCATATTTTGTTTGTAAAAGTCCCATTTTGCAAAATTCAAATTTTGTTGTTTCTGTAGCATGCATGGATTTGAATCATAAAAGGACTTTTTCTCTTTAGCTTCTGGTATTTGGTTGCTCATTAACTCTGGTTTCTAAATAAGGACACATTATCTTATTTCAACTTGGAGCATAATCAGGTACAGAGCTGGGTTAGGTAGCAAATGCTCTAAGGGAGTATGATGGTTAGGGTTAACCTGACAAAATCTTGAATTACCTGGGAGATGGGCCTCTGACCATCTATGGGGGAATATCTTAATTGAGATGAGAAGACCAATTCACTATGAGTAACACCATTCCCTAGGCAGGAGATCCTGGACTTTATGGGAGCAAACTGAGTATTAACATATATGTATTCATTGTTCTAGTCCGTATTACAGATGTGATATGAACAACGTCCTCAAATTCTTGCTGCTGTGACTTCCCTACTATACTGGACTATAACACGGAACTATGAGCAAAAAGGAACCCTGTGTAACTCTCTCCCCTATATTGCTTTTGTCAGAGTATTTTATCATATCAATATGAAGAATCTAAGGCACAGAATAATGGGGAGTTTGGTGGAGAGCAAATCAAACTTAAGTATAATTTCTAGACAGAGACTTTCATGATGTTGTAAGTTTACAGATATCAAGCACGGTTTTAAGGATAGACGTAGTAGTAAGTCCTAAATTAAAATAGTTCTGTGCGCTAGTCATGTGTGTTCAAAAACCCACCAGTAACCTCATGGAGACCCCAAGTTGACCCTATAATTGAATATATACATATACACATTAATGTAAGTCAAAGCCCAGGACAATGTGTCCTGCTACAATGTAAACCTTGTGCCATTTTTAGAAGCCAAGTTATTTCCAGAAACATTGTATACAACTTAGCACATGCAATGGAATGCTAACTCCTTGCTCTCTTAGAGCTAAATCATTATGAGTATTTGTGTAAATTTATTTCCTTGCTGTGCTCAACATCACACCATAACATACAACCTGAATAGGAAAGTGGGAGCAAAGAAATGTGCTTTTTACTTGAACCAAACTTGGGTAGTAAAAACTATATGCTAAATGGGTAAGTGTGGAATTTTCTAGCTTCCTATACATTTTTCTTACTACCATGTCCAATTACAGACTTGATGTGTACCTCTCGGTACTATTTCTTTTGACAATGTGCTGGCTAGTCTGACCAACTAGTTATCTGAAAGGAAAAACCTCAACTCAGAAAAATGCCTCCAAAAGCTCCTGCTGTAAACACTTTCTTAATCAGTGATTAATGGGGACGGGCCAGCCCATTGCGGGTGCTACTATCAATGGTATCTGGTCCTGGCTTCTGTAAGAAAGCAGACTGAGCAAGCGGAGCAAACAGGTAAGCAGCAACGCTCGCTCGCTGGCCTCTGCATCACCTCCTGCCTTTAGGTTCTTGCCCTGCTTGACTTCCTGTCCTGATTTCTTTTAATACGGAAGTTTACAACAAAACAAACCTTTTCCTCTCCAACTTGCTTTTTCAGTCATGGTGTTTAGTTGCAGCAATAGAAACACTACTAAACTTAAATACAGACATTCTTTTTCTTTCTTTCCTTATTTTTTAAGACAGGGTTTCTCTGTGTAGTATAGTCCTGGCTGTCCCAGAACTCGCTGTTTACTAGGCTTGCCTAGACTCAGCGATTTGCCTGAGTCTCCCCAAATGATGGGATTAAAGGTGTGCACTACCACCACTAGGCCAAATACAGACATTTCTTAAAATAATTTTCTATGAACTATGAAAAGTACTCAAATAAGAATCATTTTCTTTTACAACAAAAGCATCAAATATCCAGGGAACTTTATTTTTAAACCACAAATCAAACAGACACAGCTTTCATTGACCCAAACATGCATAATCCAACCTGAATATAAAATGTACTCAATAGGTAAATTACATGAGATACAAAGGGAATGTAATTTTACAAGTGTGAAATGATTGCTGGCTATAGCAATTTAACAAATTAATTAAAACATTGTATGTTTAAAAACAAAAATACCCTAAAGCCAATTATCTAGATAGAGCAAACCAAGGGAAATTCTGGTATGGAATGCTTTGATTCAAAGGAAATAAGGCACCTGCTATAAATTTAGAGAGTATCTTTCACTTTAAAAGTTATAATAAAATAGAATCAGTTAATCAAGACTTGCTTCAGAGGGAATCAAGTGCAGAGACTCACTTACTGGGTGAAAAGAGGCAGGTAACCATCGGCCTTGACCCTGCGGACCCACAGCCAGCTTCCTTTCTTGTTCAAACACGTCAGTTCCGTGCATCCCTAACCACTTCCCTTCACTCTCCTCCACATCTGAGGAGATCCAAAGTCCCCTGTGAGGTGTACACTGCTTACAGAACAAGCAGCAAGTTTCCCTTCTGTTCCTTTGAAAACAGCTTATTTCACAAGGTCTCCTGAGACAAATAACAAACAGAAGCAGGCTTCTTCCAATTCATAAGCACACACTGCGTGGCTTCTGCACTATGATCTGGCTAAGTACACAGTCAGGACTTGCAGTTCTCAACAGTACCAGAAAACCCCAAACCTGCCTCATCGCGCTCACCATTACTATTAGTAAAAAGAAAATGTGATCACAACCTAAAATGTCATACAAAGGAAGACTAGATTGATACTCATCAGGAAATTCATTTAACTTCAAATGCTTAGACTGATACACCTAGAGCCCTAAGAAATTTCAATCGTAACTTTTTAATTGATGTGCCTTTTGGTATTAAAAGTGCAATTAACATGCTAAGTAAGCTATCGTATGGCACACTGGACTCAACATGTTCTAACACGGCATCTATTTCTTGCAGTCTTTTGTCTGGCATAGTAAACCCCTCGATGAGTTAATTCTGGTGAAATCTCTATGACATAAGCAAACCATCCCTAATTTCATTCTATCATGATAGCTTTTAGTGAAACTGCAATTACTGATTCAGTTACAAAACTCTCAATCGAGTTTCAAATGGGATCTTAGGTGACTGTACTGACTCATGAAAAATCCAAGGCTGTGTAACAGAAACATTATAGTTTCAAACAGATGCAGCTGTCGCATCTCTACTTATGTCCTGAAGCTTTAAAAAAAAATTTAGGTGACAATGACTGTGGTAAAACTAGGCTATGTAGTTGTCCATTTACAAGCACCTTATTATAGGATAGTTCATGACCCTATAATGGAGTGTGCTTTCCATTCAAGAGAGTAATAAAGTGCCTAGCTATATAAAACCTTAAGATTCCAAAATTTAAGTTAAGCTAATTGCATTTACACATACTAGGGTTAACAAAATCTATACCCTGTCTACACAGATTTAACCTAATTAGCCATAAGTTTTAATAACCACATAAAACTCATTCTGTACTGAAGAAGTTCGGTCTACTACTGAAACTTAATAATCAAATTTTATTGCTTTATTCATGTGGTGCTTTTTCAAGGCACTGTGGTATGGACTAGAAGACCTGGAATGACTCTTGAAGAAACCTTGGAATGACACATGAAGATGATATGAAAAAGTCATTCTGAGGCAGGATGATTTACTGAATTGTTTTTAACCAGGGCATCAAACATCAGGAATGAGTTCAAGTTAAAATTCACAGGAGAATGGAAACATCTTAAGGTCAGTCACTTCACATGCCCATCCTGATACTTTGAATAATCTGGAAAATTGCTGTAAAGAGAAAGAGCAAATATTAAAATAAGCTGAATAAAATAGGCCTCTCAACTGAAAAGTAATCTATTACAGTAGATATAGAATCCAGAGTAGTCAAACAGTCAGTTACAAGGCTAATCTAGCTTTACTATAATTGGAAGTGAAGGCAGGTTTACCACAACTTAACAATTAAGTGCCTTTAGATGATTACTTAAATTATTATCATCTTGCGGTGCTGGGAATGGTATCCAGGGCCTCACGCATGATAGATAAGTACTCTACCACTGAGCTACATCTCCAACTCAAATTATTTCTTCAATCACAGGTTCCTTGAAGTTTACCTGTAATGTGTCCAAGAGAGCTTCCAGACATGAAATTATTTTAGAAATAACTTAAAAGAAACAAAACAAACAAGTGTTTCCACTGCAAACTTATTTCAGTTTATTTCTAACAAATCCTTAAAGGTCTGGTTTCTAATATATGCACATTTCTTCATTCTCCCAAAGCTGAAATTCAATAATCTTTGGGTTATATAAATTGGTTGGCTCTTTGCCATGTATCAAGAAAGCTTCCAGTTGTTAAGTTTAGGAAAAAGGCAAAGTGAAACGATAAATGGAAATCTCAGTAACTGCAGAAAATGGCAAATAAAAGCATATGTCTCAGTAATAACAGCTTGCATATTAAAGCAGTACACAGAGCAGACTTTCTGTAACACATTTGCAAAGGCAAGGGTCTATCATCCAAAGAGCAGGCTGCAACAGTAACTAATTTTTCTTAACATACATTTTGTTAACCTGAAAACATTTGTTTCATACATTACCAAACAGGTATGTTTCCTCTACAGACAACCAATTCTTTGGACTAGCCTTACATTATATACTTAGTTTTTGGCATAGTGACCTTAGATACTGACACAGTTCAATCGAGTTCTAGTATCCAGATGTCTGTGATGTTCCTAAGATTTCTGCAACACCATTGATAATGGGGTTACAATACAAATCATTCTTATTCCAAGAGTTATTTGGTCTTTAATTTCTTCCAACTGATCATTAGGAAGATCTGATCTCCTTTTTGATCTATGTGCACAAATCAAGGTGAGGGAAATTCCTGGGCCACCACCTTCTGTGGCACAAGTAATTTGGCTCACAAGAAACAATTCCGTGAAACTCTCAGCAGGTAGGTTGAGAACCACGCGGGTAGGACTCACCACTGACCCGTCACCACGTCATTCCAAACCAAGGGAGCCCCCAAACACTTACCAGAGCCACAAACAACAAAAATGAAGAGGGCCAATAACCAGGGTCCTACCGACGCCTTTTCTTCAGGGGCATTTCTCTGCAAAAAAAAAAAAAAAAAAAGGAAGGCGAGTTTCAAACGCACAGAAACCACTTGGATCCCGGGCTCCCACGGCCTGCACCCCAGACCAGATGGCCAGTCCGGCGGCTCACAGATCTCTCCTCCCGCCCCAGGCTCCACCGCAGCTGGAGTCCAGAGTCAGGCGGGTCTGGGGAGAAGTCGCCGCGGCCCCGATCCCGGCGCGGGCCTCGGCCCCCTGCCCCGGCGCGGAGAAGGGTGCCCGCTTTTCCTTACCGAGGTCTTGGCGACGTTGCCACGCTGAGTAATGTTCTTGCTGTGCTTCTCGTTAGCCATACGGATCCTCTGCTTGGCGACCATCTTCGCGGCGCCACCTGCCCCAAGAACCCCACGGACTCGCTCGCTCGCCGCTCCCGGGCCGCCGGGAGGCTCGGCTCGCGGTGCCTACGCCGCCTACGGCCACTGGGCCTGGACGCCGAGCGCTGGAGCAGCAGAGCACCGGCAGCCGCCGATCACGGCGGTCTGGGCAGCCGAGGGGCGGCGCGCCGGGCGGGAGCGGTGGTGAGAGCGGGCCGCGGGGCCGAGAGGTAAGAGCGCAACCACCGGACGGCGCAGCCGGCTGCCTCGAACTACTCCGGGTTCGGCTGCCAACGTCAGCACTGGGCAGACCCCGCCCCGCGGAAGTGCGGGCTCCTCCCGCTCTAGAAAGGGAGGGCGACGGCCGGCCGAAGCCGCAGCCGGGCCCTTTCTACGCTCGGGAAAGCCAGCACCCGGAGCTGCGCGTGCGCGCTCGCAGGCCGGAAGTGAATTGGCCGGGAGTCTGGCGGCGGCGGAAACACCAACTCGCATTCTCTGCGCTAGGGGAGACGTGTAGAGGCCGGGTTCGGCCTTCATTGAACTCTCACCCCAGCGCATGGGTTTCTCTTTCCGGGACAAGATGGCGCCGTCCACACCGCTGTTGACAGGTGGGTTCCGAAAGAGCGAGAGACTCTTTCTTCGGAGTGGTTTCTTTCTGTGACGTTGCGCTGGAGAACTACCTTGCACGCCTTGGGAGTCCGATTTGCCTTTTCTCGTGGCTTGTAGAAGAACCAGACTGTGTTTTGTTTTATTTGATAATAGCATGCCAATGGGAAGTGAAACCTCCCGTCTCCAATATTCCCTCCTCCCATTTATCGTTCTTAATCTTCCACAGGAACAGACAGGTGACAGAAAGTGCTAGTTAGATGTTTGGCCTCTGGTCTGCAATACTGGTGTTGCTTGGACTTTTCCTAAACCACCTGCCTGTACGATGGAAGAAACGTGACTCCCCACATCAGATTCATCTGAACTTAATTAAAAATTATGTACTCCCTATTTTTATGAGGTTTGCAGGACTGAATAAGGAAAGGGAAATTGCTAGTATAGCTTAGGTTTCATGATGAAGATGTGGCTCAGGGTGGCAGCAGTGAGCAGGATAATGATATAACGTTTTCAATTGAGGCAGTTGGAAGCATTTTAGAAGCAGAACAGTAGAATTTGAAGCTGACACAGTTTGTGGTGCTTTAAAGGAAACAAACTCTTCGAAAGGTGCTTAGGTGTATAAGTTTGGATAAACCAAAGAATTGGAAAAGAAAAAAGTCTTTGATAACTGTATAGGAAAAGGAAATCATTAGGAGAAAAGTCTATTTTTGAGAATTGAGAGTTACGTCCTTCTGAGACTTGGCAAAGCTTTTATGCGTCTTGCCGTTATAGGAATACATTTTAAGATCCATACTTACTCCTGTTCAGATAGAGTACCATAATTTATTCACCAAATATTTGTAAAATGGTAGCTATAAGCTGCTAAACACTATGCCAGACTGAGATTGTTTTGTTTTCTTTAGATTTATTATTTATTTGTGTATGTGGGCATGTACACAGGAGTGCAGGCCTTAAGAGGCTCAGAAAAAGGTGTGGGATTCCCTGGAGCTAGAGTTACAGTTGTGAACCCCACCCTAACGGAGTGCTGGGAACCTAATTGCTTTCTTCTGGAAGAGAAACAAGTACTCTCAATGCTGAGCCATCCCTCCAGTCCTCTGAGACTGTTTAAATAACATAATTATGCAATTAGTTTCTCTAGCTTCATTATAATAACTTTGTTACTTAAAAGTTTTAATACTAAGTGAACATTTGAATTTTATTTTAAAATTAGCACACGAACACTCTATTAAATATTCTGCCCTTTTGAGACAGTGTGAAGTCCGTGCTGTTTAGTCCACATGTGGATCACTTATAATCTCAGAATAGCTCTTGACATTGTTGTTTTGCCATCCCATCTTATTTTGTGCTTCACTAGTGCTGAGTTGTTTGTTAAAGTCCTTTAAACTGTTCTTTTGGAATTATCCCATTCTTCCTGTTTGATTTGGCAAGTTTCTTCCAAGCACTTTTCCACCCTTTCTGGATGGCCATATTCTGAGCTATGTTTCACCTTTTTCTTCATTTTTTTTTCACAAAGTGAACTAAGTAAATAAATAAATAAAACTTCACAAAAGAAATTCACTGTTCAGGTACTTTTCTTCTCTGATAGACTGTAAACATCTTGATGTTAGGGGTTAAATCTTATTCACCCCTGCCCTTTCAGAACGTAATCCAGAACCCAGTAAATAATAGACACTAAACACAGGATAACTAACTAATGAAGAATAGATTGTGTTTAATCAAATTAACAAATAACGGTTTTTACTATAGTATTCAAAGTTAAAGTCTTTGTTCTGACACTCTCTCATAGTTTCGTCTTTTTAGATATCCAAAGATTACTTGGCCAGATTTACACTATAAAATTTGCAGGGTCAGGATTATACTCAGAGATTTCGACTCCAAAATCAGTTTTCTAACAGTGAAACATACTGGTTAATCATATAGACATTGTTAGTTTTAAGTTTTTAAATTCCCAAATTTTGTTTAACAAAAATCCCAAATTTTGTCTATACTTATGGGATTTATAGATCTGTGAATATTTGGAGTTTAACAGTGATTTTTATTGTTATGACTCTAAATCAGAAATTAAAAAAGACCAAAACATGTGAAAAGTATGTTTTTAAACATTTCTTTGAAAAAGCTTCAGTGTTGATAAGTTCAGTTATTCACATGACTCTAAAAATCTATTTTCTTTATTTCCTAGTTCTTACTTTTCTTTTATTAAAGGAGACAGACTTATCTTCGGGCAGATATTCACCCAGTTTAGTAACTTTAAATGAAAGAGGGTTTTTTGTTTGTTTGTTTGGCCAGCATTCCCAACAGAAGTCTCAAGGCTGGCTGTCTTAGCCTGGCTTAACGCTTCTTCATCCTTGCATCAGCCACCTGTTAATCATAGTCTCATCTTTGAATAATCTTAAAGGAAATTAGTGTTTCCTAAAGAGGCATTTGATTCTGTGTATGTAAGAATTATATCCAATACATTAACTCGTTAGTAATCAAAACTGGGGATTCTTACTGAGGGTGAATACACTATGCAATACACTGTTTACATCTTGTTCGCTTTGTCACCTTCGAACACTTGTAATTATACTTAATTCCCGATCAGAATGCTATAGAGAGAGAAAATATAGTGCGTTTATTTAAAAGTTTGGACTCTACCGATTTTTGTCCACTGTTCTAAAAGCAAAGCCATTTTTGGTAAATGTTAAATTTTTAAAGTTTCAGTTTGCTGAATTTCTGCTATCCTGTCATCAAAGTATTACTAAAAACAATTTTTTAAAAAAATCTTTTTATTTTGATATTATTTAAGTCTCATGGAAGTTGCAGAATGGTAAAAAGTAATGTATTTAGCTTTCTCCAATGATAATGTAACCTAAACATTGAATATTATCAAAACTAGGAAGTTGACACTGGTACAGCAGTATTTCCCAAACTACAATCCTTGCCTGGGTTCTTTTGGTTTGTGTATGTGTTATTAAGAAATTTTATTACGGATATGTTAGGTACCAGAGAAACTCAGAACAAATGACTGTGGTGCCTGTTTGCATACTAAAGCACATGCTAGCCTCTAGGCTCTCTTAGAATCACAGAGTCCTGTTACAGAGTCCTCTTCTTACCATACCCCCAATGCTAAACCCCTCGAGCTCAGGTGCCTCCCTTCCTTAAGCTTCCTGGGTCCTATAAAAATCTGCCATTTTTATTTCAGCCATGCTATATCTTGACTATCTCTCTTTGCTCTCTCAGCTCCCTCTCTTTCCTTCCTCTCTCCTTCCCCCTTACTTTCTCCATTCGTGTCCTGGTTCAATATGGACACTTCATATGCCTCTGGCTGTACTTTCCCTTATATCTACAATAAAATCCTTCTCCTCAACCATACCTTGGAGCAGTCAGATCCTCATTTCACTCAATACACAAATTCATGAAACTACTGTCAGACTATAGCATAAGAAACTCTTGTATTCTCTTTTTACAGTAAAATCCTTCTGGTTACAATCTTTACCACCTACTGTTTTGTTTAGTACCACAACAAATTTGTCATTTCAAAAGTATTATATAAATGAAACCGTCAAAAAGATAACTTTGAGTATTTTGTTTTCACAGTTTCCTTTTTTTAGAATGTAAATTTGTATAACTGGCTTTGGGTCTCACTCCTATCATCATAGCACTCAAGAGATTTGGTCAGGAGGATTACTGTAAATTCCAGGCCAGTCTGAAGTATAATATGAAACTCTGAAAAGTAATAAATAAAATAAAAATCATTTGTCCAAAAAAAGGCAGATACCAAGACTAGGAGAGCACAAGAGACATTGAATGTTACTTGAGCCAGAAAAACATGGCAGTTTATGCACCATCTTTTAAAATGCCACTTATTTACTTTGATTCTGTGGCAGAGTGTGGTTGATGTGGGTTTTATTTTTCTTCTTGCTGTCTTTTTCTTACTACTACTATTTTATGGCTTCCATCTGCCGTAGTATGAAGTACAGATCCTAAATACAAAGAACATCCTGAGTTCCCATAATGTTACCAGAAATGAACAATATAGATGATCCATGTTACCAGATGTAAATGTTATTTTTATTCTAATTGCTATTTACTATTTTTTAAAATTTATTTTATTTTATATGCATCGATGTTTTGTCTGCATGTATATCTGTGTGAGAGTGTCTGGTCTTAGTTATAGACAGTTGTGAGCTACCATGTGGGTGCTGGGATCTGAACCTGGGTCTTTCGGAAGAGTAGTCAGTGCTCTTAATTGCTGAGCCGTATCTCCAGCCCCTATTTACTGTCTTTTAGACTGCCTGATAACTGAAATTGAACTAATTAATTCTTAGGGTAAGTATTTTTCTTTTCTTTAGTTAATTTTTTTATTAATTACAGTTTATTCACTTTGTGTCCCAGCTGTAGCCCCCCTCACTTGTCTAACTGTCTCTTAACAGTTCTTGGGGAAAGAAAGAAATGAAAGGATTAGAATCAGAGCTAAGCCTCACCCCATCTACTTGGGTACTTAAAGTACCGTTAGAGTAGCAGTTCACCACTAAGTCCTGTTACATTTTCCTACATGGTACATCTTCATTTCCTGCTTTTTATCCCTATTACTTCACTTTGAACCAAAAGTCTACTATTTTCTGTGAGGCTACCACAGACTTTCTCCACCATTTCATTTTCTGCATTGTACCAGACTGATCTTTTTAAAATGCAAATCTGGTTTTAGTAATCAGCCTGAAACTCTTCAGGTTTTATTTTTAAGATACATTCCAACATTACTTGACTTCAACCTTCATAGTCTTCTAGATCTGAAGCCTGTTTTCTTCCCTAGCTTCTTTTACTCACACAGTTTCTTTCTGTTTTTTGATGTTCTTTCCTATCTTTCCCTTGGTGAATTGTTTGAAGTTGTTACTGCTTTCTTTGTTTAACTGTATTCAGCTAAATTTGTAACCTTTCTACTATGACACAGTTGCTTTTAATAGTAATACTGTTTTGAAGTTTTTAAGTTGCATATTTCTATTCAGTTACATGATTTTTATGTGAAAAGGTTAGAAAGTGGACTTGAAATGTTAACATTCTACAGTATAAGGAAATGTTTCATGATTCACTATATTTTGAAAGCCTTTGGCTTTTCAGTAACACTCAATAATAAAGCTGAGTATTTCTTAGAGTAACCAACCTTTTTTCCATTGTTTCTTTAGTCAGAGGATCAGACGGACTGTACATGGTGAATGGACCACCACATTTCACAGAAAGCACAGTGTTTCCAAGGTATAGCTTGTGTCAAATAATATACAAGAAACATACGATGCACACCAAAAGGTTTTTGTTGGTGGTATGTTTCTTAAAATATTTTAGTTTTTATTTTATGTGTACGGGTGTTTTCCCTATGTCTATGTCAATGCAATATTTGTGTATGTTTCATGCCCATGGAAGCCAGAGGAGGGTGTTGTATTATCTGGAACTGCAGGCATTTGTGAGCTGCTAAGTGGGTGCTAAAAACTGAAGCTGGGTCTTCTAGGAGAGCAGTGAATGCTTTTTATTAACAAGATGGGAAGGATCCTTATTCTTTGTCAAGAAAAATAATCTTTGGATTTGAAAATCAATGACTTAGAGTCTGGAGAGATGGTTCAGCAGTAAGGACACGCTGCTCTTCCAGAGGTTCCAAATTGTGTTCCCAGCACCCACATCAGGCAGCTCACAACTGCCTATAATTTTAGCTCCCATGTATGTAACACCCTCTTCTGGCTTCCACAGGTATGTGCTGCATGTGCACAGATTCACACGAATAAAATCCTGAAAGAAAGAAGAGGAAGAAGAATTAATGGCTTAGCAGAGAAAAGTATAGATGTTAGTTTAATTTAGTTTGGAAAAGTTTTATCTTCTAAAATGAGAAAAACTTGAAAATATGATAGTTAAGACACTTTTAGTAATCACTATGCTGCCAGAAGACGAAAATGACATAAAAAAGGAGGAAAGTAAAATATAAGTGCATGACATATATCTAAATAGCTGTATTTTTTCCCCAGAAAGAAACCATGGATGATTAAAAGAAAACTGAATAAAAATGATAGCCTGTAATTCATGACAAAATATATGATTCAGGAGATTTCTGTGAAATCAACTTTGGTATACATATAGTTTTGATGTTGGTCCATATAATTTCTTTAAATAATAAAATTGGATAAGAATAGAATAATTAAAATGGCTAAATGAGAAAGTTAAATTTAGCTTATGTTGGGGTAGCAGTATAACTTATAAAGATCTGCAGAATTATTGAATACATTTAGCAGTGTTAGCTAAAAATTGTCACTTCAGGCTTGCATGAAACAAGTTTGCAGCATACTTTACAAATGGTTGCTGGCATTATATTTTAAAAGGTAAAATATTTAAATAGACAAAACATTTTGAAGTTATTTTCTAAAATTTGTATAATTTTTAAGTCATTGAATTAATAGATTATAGATGTTTTAATCAGATTTCTTTAAAGTGTTATTAATGCCTTTTAATTTAAACTTTTTTTTTTCAGAGAATCTGAGAAAAATTGTAAAGTCTATACATTTAGCAAGGATGGAACATTGTTTGCCTGGAGCAATGGAGAAAAGTTAGTGCTCATTTACCAAAAATTTTATGTGTGCCATTAATATAAGCATAGCTGGCATGATTTGAATTGCATGTATTTGATTATCATTGATAAAGTCTATTTTTTATTTCATGTATAGTGACAGTACTTTGAACACCCTCTAAGGCAAGGTGTATTGCCTTAGAACTGAATTTAGAAAAACATGACCATTTAGTGAAAAATATTTTCTTACAAGACCGTGCCTGCCTTCCCTCTGACTTAATGATTCTCGGCTTCCCTGCAGCCTCGCTGTGTGCTCACTCCATCAGAAGTCATATTTTCTAGATCTTTCTGCTAATTCTCTACTATTTCTCAATACTTTGGGGGTAAATTTTACATTTTTTTAAAGAGTGTTTCCTTGGTGTTTTTTGAAACTCCCTAATGACTAGTTTTTATGAAAAGTGAACAATTTGAAGTGTTCTGTATTTGAAAAGAGGTATGAATGTTTTGGTTGGTGCTGGCTGTTATAAAATAGTATTTTTGCTGAAGTAATTTCTTTTGAAACCAGAGTAAATATAATCAATGTCACTAACAAGGGACTACTGCACTCATTGGACCTCCCAAAAGCAGTTTGCCTTGAATTCTCGCCAAATAACACTGTCCTGGCAACGTGGCAGCCTTATACTAGTAAGTATTTTCCCCTTTCAGCAATACTCTAAAGGGAACAATTACATTTGGTGGGAGGAAAACTGGGCTTATAATCTTGTAAAATGGCAATTTAAGGTCAAGAGAAACCCCCCCCCACACACACACACACACCAGCTACAGGGAATATGATTAGTGTGTGACTGAGACTGCAGGTAAGCCGCCTCCATATCAAGTCATCTGGGCTGTCCTCCAGCTCTCTGTAACCATGTGTGGCCTTGAACTTCTGACATTCCTGTGCACACCTCCTGGATTCTGGGATTTCAGGTTTATACCACCATGTCCCAACCATGTGTTCCTGGAGACCAAACCCAGGGCTTCATACATGCTAAGCAAGCACTCTACCAACTGAGCAACATCCCCAGCCCAGCCTTTTTCATCTTAACTAAGTACTCACTGTACTGTGACTATAATTTGTACTGTTTGAGCGATCACAGAAAAATTAGTACAGAAATTTTGTTCGTAATTTCATGAAAAGAAGATTCATTCTCATTGCCAGTCTTAAGATCTGTAAGCATGCAGCCTTTGCTTACATTAAATAGTTAAGAACTTTGACTTTTTCACTTTAAAGAAGTTCTTTATGGCTCTTCTTATGCAAATTGCTAGCATCACTACTTTAGTATTTCTACTCATTATGCAAAATAAAGGTTACTTGCAAGCACTGTGTCTAGCAGTAAAGCTAGTAACCAAGAAATCTTTTGGGTGGGTAGAAGCATATGGATGTACTCTGGGTATATTGGACACAAAGATGATTTATGAGGCAGATGGATCTCTTGAGTTCAAGGCCAGCCTGGTCTACATAGTGAGTACCAAGAGCCAGAGCTATATAGTGACACCTTGTCTCAAGCAAATCTAAATAAATGAATTTTTAAAAGATGATTTGTTGAAAAGAAAAACTTATGTTCCAGTTAGAATGAATAGCTCAAGATTTTATCACTCAGGTTGGTAGCATTTTAAAACTAATGAGTTATTTCTGGGATTTCGCTTTTAATACTTTTGGGTCATGGTTGACTATAAATAATATACCTCACGATATGAAGTGAAAATGTAAGTTATGAGATATAGGAGAAGAAAAACTGCAAAGAAAATCTGGAAAGTAAGTAACTACTGGCTAAAAAAGATCTCTAAAGATCTGAAATAATAATGATTTAGTTGACCTTTAACATAATCACTATAAGAAAAAGAATAGATAAAATATCAAAGAAGTATTTGTTATGACAGAGTGTATAGGTTTCATAACTATGATTCCAGTACTTGTTGCAGGCTGACACAGGAAGATTTTGAGTTGGAGCTAAGTCTAGCTAGAATATGACCTTGTCTCCAAAAACAAAAAGAATTGGAAACAGTCCCCTATTTTGATACATTTAAAGCCATCTAATGATAATGATATGTGAAGTTTTATATAGCCATGCTTTATCCATAAATAACATAACATAGGAAGGTGGTATAGAGGCTGTTTCAAGAACATTTTATTTAGAGGCTGGGATGTAGCTCAGTTGGTAGAGTGCTTGCCTAGCATTCAAAAGGCTTGGGTTTGATCCCCAACACTGTAAACTTGGTGAAGTATCACATGCCTATAATTCCAGTACTCAGAATCAGAATTTCACGGTCCCACCTACATAGGAATTGAGGTCAGTCTAGGATATATATGACCCTGTCTCATTTAAAAAAGAAAAAAGGGGAGGACCCTATCTTTAGAAGTGACAGTCTTTTAAAATAAATAAATGATAATTGTTTATTGTCAGATTATAAGCTTCAGGATTTTAGTCTTTCAAAAAGTTTGGACTCTAATGAATCTTGTTTTTCCAAGTAAATTAAAGGGAATTAAGCATCATAAATGAACTTTATTTTTATGATACATAGATACAAACCTTCATGACTTAATTCCTTTGACAGTAATATGTGCCTGAATTAATAAATAAGTCCCTCAATTATTCTTAAAATTTATCATAACTAATCATTTCAGAGCTGTGGGGCTTTCACTTACAGTTGTCATGTTGTCGTAGTTTTAGCAATAAATGACTAACTCTGTAATAAAGACAGTTGATTTAGGGCAATTCTTTTCTTTAATATTCTTAATCCTATTCAAGATTTTTGTGAGAATGAAATCTATAAGTGATAGAGGACAGTCACTATAAAAAATATTTTTATTGCAGCTTCTAAAGATGGTACAGCTGGGACACCCAACCTACAACTTTATGATGTGAAAACTGGAACGTGTTTGAAATCTTTCATACAGAAAAAAATGCAGAATTGGTAAATATATGCTTTAAAGTGCTATTTTTAAATTTTTTAGTTTTATGGTTTGTCTGCGTGTATGTATGTGCACCTTATATATGCCTAATAACCTTGGAGATCAAAAGACTTGGAGCTAGTTATAGTTGATTATGAGCTACCATATGGATGCTAGGAAGTAAACCCTGGTTCTCTGCAAGAACAGGTGCGCTTAACTGTTGAGCTATCTCTTCAGCCTATTAAGTGATATTTTCACAGTATTGAAAATTGTTTCTCTGGTATTAACTTTGAAAATAAGTTAGACCAAAATCTAGGTCTTTAAGAGTTTTTAAGTATATAGAAATATAATATAGTAAAAATATTGTCTTTTTTTAGTTTTTAAAAAGAAAGGAACAATATATTTTTTAAGATATACCATTTCATAAGGCTATTAGTACTCGGGAGCAGACATAATGTGTTTTATCTTCAACAGCATCATAAGCTTTAACATGATTCTACTTTTTCCAATTCTTTTTCTTTTAACATAGGTGTCCTTCCTGGTCAGATGATGAAATTATTTGTGCCCGGAATGTTAACAATGAAGTTCACTTCTTTGAGAACAACAATTTTAGTACGGAAAGACTTACTAAATAACTTTATTATTTACCTTAAATACAGTTTTCAAAGGTTTTTTTGTTTGTTTGTTTGTCTGACTTCAGTGCTAAGAATCTATCCAGGGCCTCACATGTGCTAGCTAAGTGTTCAGAGAATTAGCCCTTGTGTAAATACACGGTTTTCCCCTCAGTCATCATAGGTCTATCTTAATGTAATTGATGTATTTTAATTGTTACTTATATTCATTTGTATAAATCTTTGTAAATCTGAATGTCAATGGTATTCTGGAGCATAAAGATTTTATAATAACTATATTTTTAGATAACAAACAATAGATATTAAAATATTAGAATACTTTTATTCTTAATTATTGTTGAAATTGTGTGATAAAACTTTAAATTTTATGTTTATTTTTGTTTTTAATTAATATTTGTGATGGAGTTACACTGTATAATCCTGCCTGGTCTCAGACTCAAAGAGATCCTCCTACCTCTGCTTCCCAAGTGCTAGGACTAAAGGCATGGGCCTCAGTGATTGTGGTAGCACATGCCTTTAATACCAGCACTTGGGAAGTAGAGGCAGATGGATCTCTGAGCAAGAGGCCAGCCTGTTCTATATTGTGAATGTCAGAACAGCTAGATCTGTAGCCCTGGCTAGCTTGGAACTGGATGTATAGACCAGTCCAGCTTGGAACCCTTACCTCTGCCTCCTAAATGCTGATATTAAAGGCATGTGTTAACTAACATACCTGCCCTACAGTGTTTTATTGTGTAGAATTTCTGTTTTAATAATTGTCAGCCATGGCTAGTCTTCTCCACTTCTACATCTATTCAATTATCCTTTTTCTACTGAGTTAAAACAAACTATAGCATAAATTCACAAATATTTCAGTAAGTATCATCGAAAATTATGCTTCTTAGTTTTTAAAATTGCCATAATAATTAAGTATCTGATTGGTGTTCAAACTTCTAACATTGCAAATGTTCTACTAAGTTTGAAACTCACGATCTGAAATTGTTGTATGTTGCAATTTACATATATCTCAAAATCTTTTAGTCTCTAGGTACCCACTCACCCTTTTTCACCCTTTGTAGTAGATTATTTCTTTTTTCTTTTGAGTGTGTGGGTGTTTGTTTTTTGAGAAAGCATTTCTCTGTGTAGCTAGCTGTCCTAGAACTCGTTTTGTAGACCAGGCTGGTCTTGAACTCACAGAGATCTGCCTGCCTCTGCCTCCCGAGTGCTGGGATTAAAGACTTGTACCCTTACACCCAGCCAGCAGTAGTTTATTTCAAAAGATCATTTGTCTTTTGTATTTTTCTGTAGTTTGAAGTTTGCTTTTATTTCTCATATAATAGAACATGCTATCAGTCTTGTATAAATTGCTAGTTGGCTTTAGAGGGGTTTGCTGTACAATAAGATGCTTTAGGATTATCTCACATATTTCTGATATACATCTAGAGTCAGCTAACTTTTCAAGACAGCTGAGTCCTTTTCAAGAAAAACAATATTTGCAGACTACAGTCTAGACTCTTAAGGCTTCATTGCTTTCCTTTCTATGTTTTTGGAGACTAATGTTTAGGTTCATACTGATAATGTTCTATTTAAAAATTGCAAGATTAAAAACGTTTAGACGCATTTCATTTTATGTGCATGATTGTTTTGCCTACATGAATGTATATGCATCACATGCATGCCTGGTGCCTGTGGAGCTCAGAAGAGGGCATCTGGATCTCCTGGAACTAGAGTTACTAGTGGTTGTGAACCATCATAGGGTTCTGGGAACTTAACCCAGGTCCTCTACAAGAGCATTCTTTTAACTACCAAGCCATCTCTGTATCCCCTAAAAAAAAACCAAAAAACAATCCACTTAACCTCATTTGTATTACCTATCACCCATGTCAAGAGTTCTATTTCTTTGCTAATTCAAAGATGGTGATTTGGGAATATCATTATCACATATGTATTTGCTTTGTTCCACATTATCCACATAGTATTCTAAGAATAATAACAGTAACACTAGTAACACAATTACTGAGAATAAAGAAAAAAACCATTGCATTCCTTTATCTGTACATCATCTAATTAGTGAATGTACACTTCTTAGTTAATTATAGTAAAATAGGAATTGGCAATTGTGCTTGTATGTGCCAAAGAAGGTATGTGGGCTCCTTCATGCAGCATCTAGTCACTGTAGACACTATAGTAGGCACTACATTTTCCTGCTTTTGATACTTCTACCCCCTTGGCTTTTGCCTTAGCTTGATTTTTTTGTTTCATTGGGTTCTAGTGTACTTCTTGTTCCTGTGACCACCTTGGAGAAGGAAAGGGCTTATTTTATCTTACAATTTACAGTCCATCATGAAGGGAAGTCAAGGCAGGGGCCAGGAACTGACGCAGAGACTATGAAGGAATGTTTGCTCACTGTCTTGCTTCCCATGGGCTCAGCTCATTTTCTCACAGAAGCTAGGACTGTGTGTCTGCAGTGGCACCACCCACAGTGGTTTGGGCCCTCCCACCTCAGTGGTTAATCAAGAACAGGCTCCACAAACTTGCCTACAGTCTAATTTGATGGAGGCAGTTTCTCAAGAGGTCTTCCCAGGTGACTAGTTTGTTTCAAGTAGATAAACACTAACCAGCACTTATTTTAGCTTGGCTACAGAAAAGGAAATCACAAGTTTGATAGGTTCTTGTGCCACATTTAAATAGCTCTTTGTTGAATGCAAGGGTTTTTTTTCTATGCCTGCCCTAGCTCCCAAGTAATGACACAGAGACCTTTATATTTATTAAAAGCTTCAAACACTATAGATGGGCAGATACTGAGCTATTCTAAAATTGTCCTGGCCTACTTCCTACCACATGTCCAATACCTGCCATCTTAGTCTCTCTCTGACACCTGCTTCTTTGTCCACGTTCTGATGGTGACTTCCTGGTCACCACCTGAACCCACTCCTGCCCAGATATTGGCTATTCAAATCTTTATTTGACCAAATGGAAGGTGATGGAGAACAGATCTCTGGGTACAGAAATCAGCATTTGAACACCTTCCAGTACCTCTTGACAGCTGAAACTGAATAAAGAGAATAACTCTTTATCCTATTAACTAGGGTAACATTGTTACTTATTAACATGGACTCCTCTTATTTAGGGTAGGATAATCAGTATCTTAATTATTATTTACCATAGAGCATTTCTATATGCATATTTTACATACTAATAAGCTGAGGCCAATCTTTCCCATTTAATGGGCTTGAAGACTTCTTTAATGATATTGCATTCATTTGGAGTATATACGGTGTGCTTGACATTGTGTTCTTAAAATTAGTCCCCGGGAAGTAGGTAGTATAATTAGTATTGTCTTGTTACTTGCCCTAGTTTACACACCTAGTAAGTGAGCGTTAGAATTCAAGCCTAGTTCTCCCTGCCTTTTCTGCTGGATTTCTCTGCCTTATCTACATAAAATTACAATAAACAGTTTGTAATTATAATGAACTCAGAGTTTAATGTGTTTTGCTAATTTCTTATCAATTTCTAATCCATTTCCTTTCATTTTAGACACAATTGCAAATAAATTACATTTGCAAAAAGTTAATGACTTTAATTTATCACCTGGAACCCAACCTTATAAGGTAATTCTTGCTTTTATTTATAGATCATAGGCCTTAAAAAAAGTATTTCTAAAAACTTCCATCTCTGTTTATATGCATCTAAGAATTAAATACTGCTTTATACATTTATCTTAGGTGGCAGTTTATGTCCCAGGAAGTAAAGGTGCACCTTCATTTGTTAGATTATATCAATACCCCAATTTTGCTGGACCTCAGGCAGCACTGGCCAATAAGAGCTTCTTTAAAGCCGATAAGGTTACAATGCTGTGGAATAAAAAAGGTATGATGAATAGTTTTTATTTTGTTATTAAATATTAATTTCAGCATTCATACATGTGTCAATAAAGGAATATGGGTGATTTCTAACTTGTATGCTAAATCTAACTGAACACTGTTCTACTGTTACAGCTACTGCTGTGCTGGTGATAGCAAGTACAGAGGTTGACAAGACAGGGGCGTCTTACTATGGAGAGCAAACTTTACACTACATTGCCACAAACGGGGAAAGCGCGGTAGTGCAGTTACGTGAGTACTCTAGCAGTTCTCCCACGGTTAAAAAGAATTTTGTAATGCCATTAAGGCAACACAGTCTAAATTCTTAATCAAGTGAGTAAACCCAAATACTATAACGTTTCTGATAAGATTCCTCTTTGTTGAGAAGCGTAAAGCCCTCAAGGAAGCTCGACTCTGATGGAATCCGTGTGCCCGGCTTCTGCCCCCTGAGGAATGTAGAGGTGGTTCCTGTGCTGTGTCTGCTGGAGCTCCCCGAGCTTCACCAGCACAGCAGGCGCACCTGGCGAGCACAGTGACAGCCGCAGACATGACAGTGAAGTCAGCAGTGTTCCCGCTCTGCCTCTTCCTTTGATAAGCTAAATTAACTGCCAAATGATAGTTATCTCGCTCTTAAAATGCTTCTAGATTTATTACTTGTTGTGTTTGAGGGTTTTGCCTACGTGTATATCTGTAACACTGTGTGCATACCTGTTGCCCGAGAAGGTCACAAGAGGGTACTGGCTCCCATGCAATCTAAATGACATGGTTGTGGGCCACCACTGAGTGCTGGGAGTTGAACTCTGGTTTTCTGCCGGCCAACAAGTAGCTCTTAACTGCTCGAAATAAGATAGACCTGAAATGCTAAGTAAATACAACAGATCAAAAAGAGGAAAACACTAAATTTTGTGTCTTGTATAAATGAAGTCACAGTATAAACAATACCATTTAAACAAATTAGGACATATCAAGAAACATATAAACTATAAGGGCTATGGAATAAAAACTTAAAAACTCTTCAGATAAACCCTAAACTTTAATAAAAACTTATGATGGCATTTCTCTTCTAGTTGCTGTAAATTGCAATGTTTTAGTGCTGGGTAGACTAGACTAGACTAGATAGACTATTCTGAAGTTTGGTATTGAAAAATTAACACATAAGAATATTTTGAAAACTGTGAGGAAGACATGCGAAATTCTGATACTATAAGATAGCAATATGTACACCATTTTAATTAAGAGTATTTGGATCTGGCTTATAAAAAAGTAATGTATGTAAAATAGAAATATTGAAAAATAGGTCTGTATACTTGTAGAAATTAATGTGTGATGAAATTAGCACTTTACAGTACTTTTTTTTTCACCAAAATAAATTCAGATTGTTCCTCAGAATTATATGTAAAACTTCAAAGGAACTTAAATTGTTTTGGTTTTTCTAGACAGGATTTCTCTGTTTAGCCTTGGCTGTTCTGGACTCATTTTATAGACCAGGTTGGCCTTGAACTCATAGCAATCCATCTGTCTCTGCCTTCCCTTCCTGAGTGCTGGAATTAAAGGCGTGTGTCACAATGCCCACTGATAAAGAAAATATGAGAAAAAAATTTTTTAATCTTAGAATTAAAAAATGTTTTCTAAGCAAAACAAAAATGCTAAGAAAAACATGATAAATTTGTAATACATAAAAACTATAGATTTCTATATTAAAAGAATCTGTTAACTAAGGTAAGCAGAAAAAAACTTTTAAGCCGACAAGGTTGAACATATTAGTGAATACTTGTAATCGCAATATTTGGAAGATGGAGGAGGATAAGAGATTCGAGATCATCTTCACTTACATAGCGAATTCAAGGGTAGCTTGAATTATGTGGGCCCCTGTCCCAACTGCTCTCCCAACCCCCCCTCCAAAAAATCTAAGAATAATGAAGCAAGCAAGGGGTGTATTCTGAAGTTACCTAAATGGCTGGTCAATTACTAGAAAGAAAAATAGGAATGATACAGGAAAATTTAGTCTACCAGAAAACAAATGAGATTACTTTTAATTATTAAAAGATAACAATAATTTAAACAAATGGAAATAAAACCAAGTCATAAATTTTAACCTAATAGGTTGAAGAGGTAAAAATAAACTGTATAATGAAAGTGAGGGTGACTCATGCCATCAGAATGTGTTGACAGCATTTTATAACTGCAGTTTTGTATCTTAAATTCTTTTTCTAGCAAAAAATGGCCCAATTTATGATGTAGTTTGGAATTCTAGTTCTACCGAGTTTTGTGCCGTTTATGGTTTTATGCCGGCGAAAGCAACAGTTTTCAACCTGAAGTGTGATCCTGTGTTTGACTTTGGGACTGGCCCTCGCAATGCAGCCTTCTATAGCCCTCATGGACATATATTAGTACTGGCTGGATTTGGAAATCTTCGGGGACAAATGGAAGTATGGGATGTTAAAAACTACAGGCTTATTTCTAAGCCAGTAGCCTCTGATTCTACATATTTCTCCTGGTGCCCAGATGGTGAGCATATTTTAACAGCCACATGTGCTCCCAGGCTACGTGTTAATAATGGGTTTAAGATTTGGCATTATACTGGCTCTCTTTTACATAAGTATGATGTGCCATCAAATGGAGAATTATGGCAGGTTTCTTGGCAGCCATTCTTGGATGGAGTATTTCCAGCAAAAACAATAATGTACCAAGCAGTTCCAAGTGAAGTACCTAGTGAGGAACCTAAAGCTGCAACAGCTTACAGACCTCCAGCCTTAAGAAACAAACCAGTCACCAATTCCAAGCTGGTAAGTAATAGCACAGAAGAAAGTAGCTCTCTGCGTGGGACTCTGGACCTTTTCCTCTTTGCTTTTGTTGCTTCGTACCTACTTAGACTATACTCCAGGGAGATCACTAAGGCCCACAGAAGGTGAAGATACTGAACAACTCGTATATTAAGCTGGCAAAAACATTAATTTAAAGGGGCTCACAGCTTAAAAAACAAATTTTTTTATTCTTGAATTTCGTATATAATAAAATATGATTGTGTCCACCCTCTATCTCCCATCCAACTATCCTCATAGCCCCTCTCAACTTAATGTCTTTTATTTAAGTAACCCTCTAAGTCCATTTAGTGTTGTCCATCTGTGCATAGGTATGAGGCTGTTGGCAAATGGGAGTCCTAGCAATGGCCATGTCCTCAAACACAATGATCTGCCTCCCTCAACAGCTCTCATTTACCAATTACTCTTCAGTAAGGGCCGTGGCCTAGAAATCATCAATCAGATCTATGTCTGAATTTGGCTAGCTTGCTCTTGTGCAGGTAACCCCAGCGGCTGTGAGTTCCTGAGTGCATGAGCCCTGTCCTGACGAGAAGACACATTCACAGCACTCCTCCCCATTCCACATCATCCAGCTCATTTCAGCTTCTCTTCTGCAGTGTTCCCTGAGCCTTGCTGACAGGGTGGGGTTGATATCTTCTCTTTGGGGCTAAGCACTCATCTCTTTTTCTCAGCTAAGAAGGAAGCCCTTATTTAACTCTGTTCTAGTAACAGATTTGAAATGTTCCTTGTCAGTTAGTTTCTTAAGTAATTCTGATAAAATCATCCCGTACTAGTAAAGGTACATAATTTGCTATTGTGTATGCTTTTTGAACCATGGACACTGCTTCAGAAATACTTGTTTTACATTTGTGGTAGCATGAAGAGGAACCACCCCAGAATATGAAGCCACATCCAGGAAGTGATAAGCCATTATCAAAAACAGCCCTTAAAAACCAAAGGAAGCATGAAGCCAAAAAAGCTGCAAAACAGGTATTTGTAGTGCTAAACTCTTCAAACCCAAGCAAAAAAACTACTTAATCTGGCTTTAACCATGACATTTTTTAACAAGTATATTCCTGAAGATGTGATTGTGATGTATAAAGTATAGTTGGAATTAGATGTAAATAGCTAGGTAGCTTTCTTTTGTGTCTGCCTGTGAGTTAAATATATGTACCTATATAGTAAGTAATAGTTAGAATCTGTCATTTCAGTGGAGTACCTGGTATAATAGAGTTTTAAAGACAAAAGATTTATTTTGAATCACAGGATTTTGTCTCTTTGGTTCTATAATGGGATCTTACCTTGTAAGGCTGGCCTTGAACTCATCGTCCTTATTCCTTATCCTCCTAAGTATTGAGGATAAATGTGTTCCACTGTGCCTTACAAACCACCATCACCTTGCATATAATGGTGCTAGAGACTGAACCCAGGGCTTTCCACATGGTAGGCAAATCATTTGCCTCTGGCTTACATCTTCAGCTCTTTGTAATTCAGTTTTGGAGGTGGTAGTACATGATTGATTGGCCCTATTACTTTGGGCTTGTGGCAGAAACCTGCTGTGCAGCAAAATGGTTGTTATACATATGAACCAGGGAGTAGAGAGAAGAGGAAAGGGCTGGAGTCCCACTGTACACTTCAAGAGCATTCCCCCAGTGACCTGAAAACCTATTAAGTCCTAAAAGTTTCACTATCTCTTAGAAGCATTAACTTGGGGACCAAGCCTTTAACATGTGAATCTAAAGTGTTGAAGAGAAAAAGAGTCTGAAGAAACTAGACCTGACCTTGAAACCTGAGCTTTCAGTGGGATTGTGTAGCATGTTTCATACTGTAGATTCTTGGTAGAGCTATAAAGTGGAGTATCCGTTCTCCTTAAGGCATGTGTTTATTAAGAGAGAGTATGGCAGCTCATACCTGCAATCCCTGCACTTGGAGACAGGGGGAGGTGGATCTCTGTGGGCTCAAGGCCAGTCTGGTCTACAAAGTGAGTCCAGGACAGCCAGGGCACACAGAAAAACCCTGTCTTGAAAAATGAAAACAAAAAGGCACATGTTTATTAAGAGAGGGTGAAAGCTGGGTGTGGCAGCTCATATCTGCATTCCCAGCACATGGGAGGCTGAGGTTAGAGGGTTGTTAGGTGTTTGATCCCATTCTGAGCTAGGATACATAATGAGCTCCAGGCCAGGCAGGGCTATAGAATAAGCCTTTGTCTCCAAAAAAAAAGAATGAAACCTGCAAATGTTATAGCTATAAAGGTATCTGGCACTCTGATATTACTATATATAATCCCATTGAGAATCTAAATAATAAGAAAAAAAGAAAAACTTAGAAATACTTAAGTAATCAGAATAGAAGTTGTGTAAAAATGGTTTTGTTTAAATTCCTAAGCAAAAAAAAAAAACACATTTATTTATTTACTTATAATTGGCATAAATCACAATGCTTTATGATTGGTTGATTCGTGGTGATAGTGTGCTCAGCTGCATTGGAAATATCTGGTTGATGAAGTCAGGGTAACCATATTTTAGGGATTTAGGCGAAGATATCTTAGTTATTTAGACTACTAGATCAACATACCTCCTTTAGGATGGATAGTTTTTAAGCAATAGAAGCTTTTTGCCCACAGTTCTTGTGGCTGTAGTCTCAGCAAGGTGCAGGTAAACTCATTCTTTGGGGAGGGCTTCCTTTTTGTTTCCTTCCATAGTGAAGGACATAAAGTGTCCTAAGAATACTTACTAATCTCCTGATGTAATTATTTGGGGTAGTAGTGGTCTGTGGATGTGTGTATCTTTCAGGAGCTACCTTCAACCTTGTTGAGCAGGGTCTCCTTGTTTCTGCTGCTGTGCTATATATACTCCAGGCTGGCTAGCCCATAAATGTGCTTCAGGGTGTGATTCTTCTGTCTTCTGTCTCCCTTTCGTATGTATCTGGCTTTTTCAGTGGGTTCTGAAGATTGAACTCTTCTGAGGGAAGCACCTGTGACACAAATACAATTTGTCGAGGGGTGTTTGATGACCGAGTTTTCCTGGGAGATCCCTCCTGGAGGGATGTTTCATTAGCAGGAAAATGTGCCACAGTAAAGTCAGAGGGGTTAGTTCTCTTTCCACCTTGTGGGCCCTTGGGATCAATCTCAAGTTGTCAAAACTGGTAACAAGCACCTTTACCTTCTCATTGTGCCATCTCATTGGCACAATTATGTTATTTAAAAGGTGGAGTTAAGCCTTCTAAAGTTTGAAATTAAAAAAAAAATCATTGTTCCCTTTTTGGCTAGTATATTTCATCTCTAGAAATATGTTTAATAGTTCAGATTCGAGTTTGATTTCTGACCACACAGCAAAAGGAAAAGAATCAACTCCTGCAGCTTGTCCTCTGATACATGCTTATTGCTTGTGAGAGTCAGCTCTCTTTCCACCATGTGAGTCCCGGGAATTGAATTCAGGTCGTCAGGCGTGGCAACAATCACCTTTGCCCACTGAGCTGTCTCATGCACAGAGAGAATAAATAAATGTTCAGATTTGTTTTTCCTATAGGAAGCAAGAAGTGATTTGGCTTCTACTCCTGCCTCACAGAGCGCACCACGGAACACTATCACCCAGTCTGCTTCAGGTGATCCTGAAGTAGACAAAAAAATTAAGAATTTAAAGAAGGTGAGACACTTGAATGAAAAACAGATATATACATCAGAAGGTTTGTACATGAGAATTATATAATTAAGAGTGGAACTCAGGTGTTAAGCCAGAGATTTAAAAGCTGGTAACAGTTCTCATTGTTGCTTCCTTTCCATAGAAAGTAATTTACAAAAGAATCTCAGTTCAGTTCCATTCACAAATGCTTTAGAGACTGAAACTGCTTACATTGTTAATTTTGAAGTAATAAGGAATGGTAGGCATTTGTGTAGTGAAGGTAGTTTTTGCTGTCATTCCTGTAGGATTAGAGAATAAACCCAGGGCTCATTCATGTTAAGCAGGTGCTCTTCTACTAAACTACATGCCTAGCCCTGAGCACTTACCTCAGTGTTTCACTGAAATATTTGAAATATTTTCAGTTCAGATTCAGTTTACTTCATGAATTCCTTGAAATTATTGGAAATAAAAAATTTAAAAAATTATTCCAGTTTTTAAAATGAACACATACACAAAATGGAGCTTATGGTAGGTGGGTGGAGGTGATCTTTTAAATCCAGAGACACTGTCCTGCCATGGTAGAATGTTGAAATAGATGCTGAAAGTTGTGTTGTACTTGTGAATCCACATCCATACACTCGACAGTGAAAACCTTACTATGCAAACCTGACAATTCAAGTCTAATCCCAAAACTCACAAAGATGAAAAAAAAAATAAAGAGGATTAGACTCCAGAGTGTTCTCCTGCCCTCCATCTATGTTCCACAGCTTAGATGCCAACACACACACACAGAGAATAATTTAAAAAGCAAATAAACAGAAAACTTGTAAAATCTATTTTTTCCAATCCCATTTTTTAACATATAATTTTGTATTTAACTTTTAAAGGAAATTTATCCTATCATTTTTAACAAACCATTTTTGAAAGAAAAGTAGTATTGTTGGTTATTGTTAATACAATAACTTGCATTAGAAAGTAACTTTTTCTTCCTTCTCCTTCCCCATATTTGATTTCACAGAAACTGAAAGCAATAGAGCAGCTGAAAGAGCAGGCAGCCGCTGGGAAACAGTTAGAGAAAAATCAGGTAAGTCTTTACTTTCCATTTGAGCTCATAGACATTAGTACCCTCCCCTGTTTAGTATAAGCAAGCATTCAGTCAGCAACAAAAAGAACAGAACTGAAAAACTTGTCTGGGAAACTTTGCATAATATTTCTTGAAGTTCTTTTTAATACTCTTCAAGTTTTCTCTTTGATAGGGATGTTTGGCCCTAGATTATGGTGATGGGTTACTATTCCTAACGGTATCCTGATGCTGTCACTGTAAAAGTAATGACAGTTGTTAGGTTAGGTAAACAATAAGTGTTTCCTCCCGTCTGCTGCACTGTCCTGCTGGCCTTGTCCTCAGTACTTTTAAGCTCAAGTAGATACAGGAAATCTTGCACTAGAAGGGACAGTAAGATAGCTCCCTGCATTGCCCCTGATTCATAGAAGAAACGAGTTAGAATTGCTTTCTACTCTTGGTTTACCAGTGACTCTGATAAAATATAAGAATATTCTTTCCATCTCTTAAGTTTTGTGCTTTATATTGTTTTGGTTACAGATCCAACAATTATTTTCTATTTAATACTTTATTGTTTGAAATGTTTCTAGTTGGAGAAAATTCAAAAAGAGAAAGCCCTTCTCCAAGAGCTTGAAGATTTGGAATTGGGAATTTGAAGTTTCACAGAAAACAAATATGTTGCCAAGAAACAGTCTGTTAATCTCATGGTGTTCATGGAATCTTCATATGCCCACCTTTGACATCAGTCTATATTTTTAACCATTTATCCAAGGTTGTATATGTAAGATTATTTAATGATGTCTATTAAATTGACTTTTACATCTATATCCTGTATCATGTCAGTATGTGATAAAGAGAGATGTTTTTTTCCAGATAAGCTTAATAAATTGACAGACATTTGATTTTTGATAGGTACAGTATTTCCTATATAAACAAATAAAGACATTTTAAATTTGTTTTTGCCTTCAAGTTTGTCAGTTAAGAAGTTCAATATAGCTGGGTGTTGGTGGAGGCTCACATCTTTTATTTTTTTGGTGATTATACACATACACATTTTTATTGCTTATAAAAAGTTTTTTCAAGTGAAGATAAGTGTCAAGTCTAGGGTTTTTTGTTTATACTTTATTTTTTTTAATTTATTTATTTTTTATTAATTACAAAGTGTATTCACTTTGTATCCCAGCTGTAGCCCTCTCCCTCATCCCTTCCTGATCCTACCCTCCCTTCCTCATCTCCTCCCATGCCCCTCCCCAAGTCCACTGATAGGGGAGGTCCTCCTCTCATTCCATCTGATGCTAGCCTATCAGGTCTCATCAGGACTGGCTGCATTGTCTTCCTCTGTGGCCTGGTAATGCTACTCCTCCCTCACGGGGAGGTAATCAAAGAGCCAGCCACTGAGTTCATGTCAGAGACAGTCCCTGTTCCCCTTACTAGGGAACCCTCTTGGACACTGAGCTGCCAAGGGCTACATCTGTGCAGGGGTTCTAGGTTATCTCCATGCATGGTCCTTGGTTGAAGAATCAGTCTCAGAAAAGGACCCCTGGGCCCAGATTTTTTGGTTCTGTTGCTCCCTTGTGGAGCTCCTGTCCCTTCCAGGTCTTTCATCTATCTCCCCCTTCTTTCATAAGATTCCCTGCACTCTGCCCAAAGTTTGCCTATGAGTCTCAGGATCTGCTTTGATACTCTGCTGGGTAGAGTCTTTCAGAGGCCCTCTGTGGTAGGCTCCTGTCCTGTTCCCTGTTTTCTCCCTCTTCCGATGTCCATCTCATTTGCCTTTCTGAATGAAGATTGAACTAAAACAATCCTCTACAATAAAAGATCTGGAGGTTTCTCCATCCCTGATCTCAGGCTGTACTATAGAGCAACAGTAATAAAAACTGCATGGTACTGGCATAGAAACAGAGTGGTGGATCAATGGAATCAAATAGAAGACCCAGAAATAAATCCACACACACTTAACGATTTTTGACAAAGATGATTTGTCACACCTGATTTTTGATAAAGATGCCAAAACCAAACAATGAAAAAAAGATAGCATCTTCAACAAATGGTGCTGGTCTAACTGGATATCTACATGTAGAAAAATGCAAATAGATCCATACTTATCACCCTGCACGAAACTAAAGTCCAAGTGGATCAAAGACCTCAATATAAAACCAGATACACTAAACCTGTTAGAAGAAAAAGTGAGGAAGAGCCTTGTACTCATTGGCACAGGAGACAACCTCCTGAACAGAACACCAACAGCACAGGCTCTAAGAGCATCAATCAATAAATGGGACCTTATGAAACTGAAAAGCTGTGAAGCAAAGGACACTATTGTCAGAACAAAACAACAGCCTGCAGACTGGGAAAGGATCTTCACCAACACTGTATCTGATAGAGGGCTAATATCCAGAATATATTAAGAAAAGAAGTTAAACAGCAACAAATCAAGTAATCCATTTTAAAAATGGGGTACAGAGCTAAACAGAATTCTCTATAGAGGAATATCTAATGGCAGAGAAACAAATGTTCAACATCCTTAGCTATCAGGGAAATGCAAATCAAAACAATCCTGAGATTTCACCTTACACCCATCAGAATGGCTAAGATAAAAGCTCAAGTGAGAACACATGCTGGAGAGGATGTGGAGAAAGGGGAACCCTCTATTGCTGGTGGGAATGTAAACTTGTACAAACACTTTGGAAATCAATCTGGCACTTTCTCAGAAAATTAAGAATAGTGCTACCTCAAGATACAGCTATACCACTCCTAGGCACATATCCAAAAGATGCTCAAGAATGCAACAAGGACATTTGCTCAACCGTGTTCCTAGCAGCTTTATTTGTAATAGCCAGAAGCTGGAAAGAACCCAGATGTCCCTCAGTTGAGAAATGGATACAGAAATTGTGGTACTTTTACACAATGGAATACTACTCAGCAATTAAAAACAAGGAAATCATGAAACTAGAGAAGATCATCCTGAGTGAGCTACTCCCAGAAGCAAAAAGACACATGATATATACTCACTTATAAGTGGATATTAGACATATAGGATAATCATACTAAAGTCTGTACTCCTGAAGAAGCTTATCAAGAAGGAGGACCCTGGGTAAAATGCTCAATCTTCATTCAGAAAGGTGGTGCACATCTTTAATCCCAGCACTCAGTAGGCAAAGGCATGTAGATTTCTGTAAATTCAAGGCGAGCCTGGTCTACAGAGTGAAGTCCAGGAAAACTAGGGCTGCACAACGAAACCCTGTCTCTAAAAACCAAAAAAAAAAAAAAAAAAAAGAGTTCTTTAAGTTTACAAGATGTATTATTCTTAAAAACTACAAAGTAGATGGTGTAGTGAGAATTTTTGCTTTCTTCAAAACAGAAATGTTATAGGAATGTGTTTTTACTTTAATCCCAGGTATGGGATATGGGGCTTCTTCAGATTGTCTACAGCAGCTATCTATGATTTGCCTCATGCCCTCGCAGGGGCATAATTTTGCCAGCTGAAGACAGTTTACCTTTGGAATTCTGGGGGGCTCTTGAGCAGGTATAAATGCTAGAGTCCTGAGGAGGCCTGTGGTGGCTGCTGCTTCACCTGCTGTTCCTGTTTGCTGTTTGCGCCTGCTCCCACTGCTGCTACTAGTCAGCAATCCAATTGGCCCCAAGAAACTCAATGCCCCTAATCAGCAGGAAATAGTCTAATGATACTGCCCTCCCTTTTCCCCCCTAACCTTCTTTCTCTCCTACCTAGTCTTGGGGGGGGGGGGGTTGGAAGGGATAGAAGTGGTGTAGGAGAGTAGGGGAAAGAACCCACTAAAATAGCCAAAAGTCCAGCTACAGGTTGTTACTATAATGTCTATTTTATAAATGAAGAAACAAGTCCAGAAAATTAAGAAATTGTTGGGGCTGGAGAGATGGCTGCTCAGACAAGGACACTAGCTGTTCTTCCAGAGGTTCCGAGTTTGAGTCCCAGCACCCACATGCAGCCATGTCTCTAAGGCCAGTTCCAGGGCATCTGACACGCCCGTCTAGCTTTCATGGGCACCAGGCATGCAGGCGAAACATCCATGCACTTAAAATAAAATTAATATTTAAAAAGAGAACCTGCCAGTGTCAGGAAGTGGAACTGAACCCAAGTAATCAGACTCCAGAGCCTGTGTGCTAGGCTCTGTGTAACACTGATGTGTCATGAACAGTGTGACTGTTAGATCGGAAAGTGTGTCTCTTTGTAATGCAAAGTTTGGTTTCTTTAAACACTTAGGCTGGAGTGATGGCTCACCAGTTAAGAGAACTGGTTGTTCTTCCAGAGGTCCTGAGTTCAATTCCCAACAACCATATGGTGGCTTTCAACCAATCTGTAATGAAATCTTGATTCCCTCTTCTGCTCTGCATGAAAACAGTATTCATATACATAAAATAAATAAATCTTTTTAAAAAACTTAGTTATGTTATATAATAATTTTGGTTTAATCCCAAGTGTGTGATTTTAGTTTGGGTTTTAGTTTGTCCACAGATGATAATTGCTTCCTATGGGGTGTGGTGTTTGCCAGCTGGTAATACCTGCATGAAGAGGGGCGTGGTCTAGGTCTGTGAGGGATTTAAATATGAGAGTTCAGAAAGAGGTGTGGCAGCTTGGAGGAGATAGACGGAGTTGTTGTTGACTGAGATTGGTATAGCACCAAAAAGAACCAATCAACCCTAAACATCTGGGAGAAGTAAAGGGGTCTGTGGCCCCTCTCTCCACTAACCCTTCCCTTACCTAGGGTTAAAGAGTTGGTGAAAGGGAGGTAGAAGCCTAAACACCCCAAATAAAATAAAGTTTAAAAATGAGTGCAACATTCCTTTTCACTTATTTGAGCATAGCCAAATTACTCTTTGATAATTGTTCTTCCACCATTCAAGTTCTTCACTTTTATCAGTGTTGAATGTAACAAGGGCTTTGATTTTACCAAATTAAGAAAGTGAAAACTACCTTTTTTGTTATTGTTTTATCTCTTTAGTGTTTAGGGATGTGTTTATGCGTTTTGCCAAATTTGTCAGTTGTTCATATTTTAGTGAATTGTTTATCCTTTGTTTATTTCTCTATTTCATTTTTTTCAAATATTTTTATTGTTTTTTTTTTCAAACATTTGTCTATTGGGTGTAGATAGATGTGTTTCTGTCAGTGGACCCGTGCTATGATTCACATGTGGAGGTCAGAAGACAACCTGCATCAGTCAATTCTCTGTCTGGGTTCTGGGCATCAACTGAGGTTGTCAGGCTTGGCAGCAAGTACTTTTACCCACTGAGCCATCATGAGAGCATTAATTTTTCTATTTCTTTAGAAAGTACATGCATACGTATTTTTAACAATTTGAGGAGTAAAAAATCCAGCATAAAATGAAAAATATATGTCTCACCTGAATTCCAACATTCATCAATTTCTTATATTTTTAAGATGCAAAGTGTAAGCAAGTTCAGATATATATTTATGTTTATGTATATTTTAAAGAAATGATGGAATATAAAAACTGTTTTGTGCCAAGTATAACATCAGATATCTGTAATCATAGAGTTTGGGGGTGGGATTGAAGTAGAAGGATCACAAATTTGAGGCCAAGAACCATGAAAAAGAAAGAAAAAGATCAATAAATGCCATTTTGTACCATATTTCTCCTAATATATGTTGGATATCATTCCATATCAGTGCTTTCTAATATATATAATTTATAATAATCTATGATGTGCAATGTAGCATTTAAATAAGTTCACACTGATGAACATTTAGGTCATAAAACTCAAGCACATGTACACATACTTAATAGTAGAGGTGCTTATCCACATACTAGTTTGGGTTTCTTTCTATTTTAGGAAATTAGAAAGCACAATGGTGCTAAGAGTCTTTATTCAAGTGGGGTTTCAAAGCAGTTTAACCTAAATGTGTTGATATATGAGTATCCAAATCTGGGCAAATTGGCAAGAATTTGTGTCTTAGTAACTCTTATTTTGTTGTGAAGAAACACCATGAACTAGGCAACTTATAAAAGGAAGCATTTAATTGAGGGCTTGCTTACTGTTTCATAGGGTAATTCCATTGTTGTAATGGAGAATGTGGCAGCAAGCAGCCAGGCATGGTAGAGGTGCAGAAGAGCAGCTCAGTTATGATCCTAAAGTTGTGGGCCAAGAGATGTGCTTCATGTAGGCTTTTGAAATCTCAGAGCCAACTCACAGTGATATGCCTTCTAGTCCTTCCCAAACAATGCCACCAACTGGAAACCAAACATTCAAACATACGAGTCTTTGGGGACCAATCTCATTCAAACCAACACAGTTTGTGAACAGTAAAATAATTGTGATGTGTGTGTTGCACTAATTTTAACGTAATTATAGGGTGAGTTGTTTTTTTTTTTTTCTGTTTGTTTGTTCTGCAGGGAAGAAGGAAAAGTGGAAGAAGCTGATATCAGGTGCCTTGTTCACTGTCATTTTCAGCCACCAACACCATAAAGTCAAATCTGGCCTATAAACAATAGCCATTGGAAAACTGATATTCCCACTCCCAGGAGTTATAAATGTTGGTTCAGCTGTTAGTCTTTACTCTAGTGGTAGGTTTTCATTCATTCTTTGATTTTTTTTAAATATAAGAGAAAACAAAAATTAACACATTGAAGTTGGACAAGATAAACCAACAGGAAAACCCAGAAGAAGGCACAAGAATCACAGACCCATTGAGGAATCCCATAAAAACACTAAATCAGAAGTCATAATATAAACGAAAAGGACTATTACAGACTCATGCAGGCCCTGTGCATGTTGCTTCAGTCTGTGAAGTAGGAGCTTCAGAGGAGCTTCCTCATGGAGAGTTAGAGAGCTTTCTTGATGTACCCCAACCCCCTGTGGCTCCTACACTCTTTCCTCCTTGGCTTCCCCAGGGTTCCCTGAGCTCTGAGGGAAGGGATTTGATGGAGACCTTCATTTCTAGCTGAGTGTTTCAAGGTTTCTCACTCTCTTCTCTCTCTGTGTGTAATTTCTGGCTATGGGTCTCTGTATTTGTTTCTATCTGCCACTGGAGGAAACATCTCCAATGATGGTGGAATAAAACACTGACCTATGAGTATACACAATGTCATTAGAAGTCATTTTATCACTACATTTTGTTTTGTTTTGTTTTTGTTTCTCTGTGTAGCCTTGACTGTTCTGAAACTCAGTCCGTAGACCAGGCTGGCCTCAGAGATCCATGTAGCCCTGCCTCCTGAGTGCTTGGATTAAAGGCACTCACAACCACCGCAAGGCTGCCCCTCTCTTTTTCTTCCTTCCTTCCTTTTTTTTTCCTTCTTTCCTTTTTTTTTCTTTAGTTTAAACAGTATTATTTGGTTTTACTCTAGGTCTCTGGGCTATGTAGTATCCAATTATCAAGGGTATAAGTTCTATCTTGTGGTGTGGGCCTTAAGTCAAATCAGTAATTGATTATTTCCACAAATTTATCCCACCATTGCCCTAGCATCTCTTGCAAAGGTTTTGTGGCTAGGTTTGTGTTTATGTTTCTCTTTTGGTAGTGTGCACGGTACCTTCCTGTACCAAAGTCACTGGAACATAGGCGTGAAGGCTTTATGTAGGCACCAGGTCAACATCTTCATGGTCAATGAATTGTGTAAGTGTTGTCTTCAGCAGCTGGAGCCTGTCAGTTTGTGGAGAGCCAACCTGTAGTCTTGGCAACGCCCTGGGATATTTGGGAATTCCTGTGGAGACTTTTTGGGCAACAACTCAATTAGACGTAATTCAATCCTGGTAGTGCAAACTTCATTTGGCCAGATGGGACTCTTGTCTCTCCAAAATTTTTGAAGATTTCATTTAGATGGCCTTGATATATGTCTATATTTTGGGAATTTTCTACTGTATTAGATTTATATACTACCCCTTAAAATACTCCTTTAGCTGTATCTAGCCTTATTTTAGTTGTCTCTTCCTTTACTCCCTCCCACAACCCACTTCCATCTTGATCCTCCCATTCTAGCCCCCCACATTCATGCTTACCTATCTATTCTATTTCCCTTGACTAACAAGAGCTACCTGTTCCTTTTAGTCCCTTTCTCTATACAAACCTTCTGAGGTTCTATGGATTATAGCTTGGTTATCAGTGACTTAACAGTTTATATCCATTTAAAAGCAAATACTTACCATATTTGTCTTTCTAGGTCTATCTGTTTGCCTGCAAATTTCATGATGTGATTTTTTTTAACAGCCAAGTGATGCTCCATTTGTAAAATGTACCACATTTTCTTTTTCCAGTCTTCTGTTGAGGGACATATAGGTTGTTTTCACTTCTGGCTATTATGAATACAGCAGCAAAGAACATGGTTGAGCATATGTGAGAGAATGAAGAATCTTTGGGTATATGTGCACGAGTGGTATAGTTAGATCTTGAGGAAGATAGGATCCCATCTTCCTGAGTAACCACCACTGATTTCATCCTGCTATATACAAGAAACACACATCCAATCTGTTAGTCTGTGTCTTTTTATTTGGGGAATTGAGAGTGTTCATGTTGACAGAGAGCAATGACCAATGATTGTTGATTCCTGTCATTTTATTGTTGTTGATGGTGGTAGTGGTGGTGTGGTGTGTGCCTGTGTTTGTGTATTTCTCTTCTTTTGGTTCTGCTGGTTTGAGATAATATATTTCCTGTGTTTTCTTGGATGTAGTTTACCTCATTATGTTGGAGTTTACATTTACATTATGTTCGAGTTTACCTTATGTAGAGCTGGATTTGTAGACAGACGTTGCTTAGATTTAGTTTTATTGCCGAGTACTTTAATTCCTCTATTTTATTTCATCTAAGGTGGTTGAATGTTTTGCTAGGTATAGTAGTCTGGGCTGGCATCTGTGGTCTCTTAAAGTCTCCAGCACATCTGTCTAGGCCCTTCCGGGTTTAATAGTCTCCATTGAGAAGTCAAGTGTAATTCTAATATGTTTTCCTTTATATATTTCTTGGTCCTTTTCTCTTGAAACTTTTAGTATTCTTTCTTTGTTCAGTATGTTTAATGTTTTGAGAATTATGTGCTGAGGGGACTTTTTTAAATCTACTTGGTGTTCTGTACATTTCTTGTACTTTCACAGGCGTCTTTAGATTAGGAAAATTTTCTCCTATGATTTTGTTGAAAACATTTTCTGTGCCTTTGACCTTTGTTTCTTCTCTTTCCTCTGCTCTTATTATTCTTAGATTTGTTCTTTTCATAGTGCCCCAGATTTTCTGGATGTTTTGTGCCAGGAATTTTTTTAGATTTGACATTTTCTTTGACTTATATATCCACTTCTTTGTTGTTGTTTTGTTTTGTTTTTCAAGACAAGGTTTCTCTCTGTAGCCATGGCTGTCCTGGAACTTGCTCTGTAGACTAGGACACCCTTAAACTCACAGTGATCTACCTGCCTCTGCCTCCCAAGTGCTGGGATTAAAGATGTGTGCCATCACTGACCAGCTTATGTATCCATTTCTTCTATCATCTCTAGTGCCTATAAATCTGTCTTCCATCTTATATTCTGTTGGTCAAGCTTGTCTCTGTGGGTCCTGTTTGGGGCCCTAAATTCTTTATTTCCCGATTTCCCTGTTTGGATTTTATTTATTTAGACTATTTTCTTTTTTTTTTAAGGTGGGCTTTTTTATTTAATTTTATTTTATATGCATTGGCGTGAAGGTGTCAGACACTTGGAACTGGAGTTACAGACAGTTGTGAGCTGCCATGTGGCTACTGCGAACTGAACCTGGGTCCTTTGGAAGAGCAAACAGCGCTCTTAACCACTGAGTTATTTCTCTAGCCCCTATTTAGTCTGATTTCATTTTCAGGTCTTCAATGGTTTTATTCATTTTCTTCCACTGCTTGTTCATGTTTTCATAGATTTTTAAAAGAGATTTATTTATTTCCTGTGTAAGTACCTCTATCATATACACAAAGCCTGTTTTAAGGTCTTTTTTTTGTGTTTCAGCTATGTTGGAATATTCAGGGCCTGCTGTGGCAGATTTGCTGAGCTCTGTTGAAAACATTGTTCTGTCTGTTATTGACTGGTTTTTACACTGGTGTCTGGTCATCTGTGATTGGGAAAATTATAATTTCTAGGTGACATTTGGTCTTGTCTTTGTTGGGTGGGTGTTTTGTTCCTTGTTTTCTCTGTATTCTCTATTAGGAGATTGGTGGCTGTATGTTGCCTGTAGAAAAATCTGAGGTCCTAATGGGTATGAGTGCTGGGGTTTCCAGGTAAAATGTATTTCATGGTTTTGGAACCTTAGACTTAGGAACGGAAATGTGCTGGGGGTGGAGGAAAAGCTTCACATGAGTGAGGAAATAAGAATGTTCCATCAGCACCTGCTTAGGTAGACCCATGGAATGGGGGCATGGAGTGAGGAGAGGACACCACAGAAGGTTTGCTGCAGAGCTGGGTATGAAACTGGAAACTTGGAAGAATGGAGAAGAGGTGAAGATCTGCAGTTAATGTACCTGCTTCGCTGGTAGGAGTAGCCTGTTGGTTTCCAGGGAGAACCTGCTGGAACTGAATGCTGGGACAAACAAGGACTTTGGCGAAGGATGTTTGGAGGGGAAGATCTGTGTGGTCCACTGGAGATGAGTGATCGAGGGCAAGGGAGTCTGCAGCAGTGTTCTGCAATGAGAACTGGGACACTGAACTTAAAGGAGCAGAGGGAACATGAAGATTTGCAATTAGCCTATCCATGCCCAGCATAAATATTTTAAAGTTTGTTTCATGCATCTAATATTATTCACTGTAAAGATAGCCCTTGACTTACAATGGCTCAACTTGAGGTGTTTTGTTTTTTTGTTTAACCTTGTAGGTGTATTGGTTTTATAAATGGTTCAAATACACTTTCAACTTACTTTATTTTGGACTTGATTTCTTACAGGAATCTAACCCATTAAATGTATTTGCAGAATTTCATATCATTTTACTGTTCTTTGTTTACATCAAATTAGCAACCCAGTGGTGCATCTAATACCATATGTTTTCCATCACTATATTTTTCTTTTAGTTGTCTGGCTATTTCAGTAAATGTAATGAGATGTTAGATACACATAATGGCTGGTTTCACACATATTTATGAGTGCACCAAGAAGGCCATACATTGGAAGCAACATCACTCATCATTTTGGAGTGTTCATAAGAGCATGCCAATTCAAGTTGGTGGAAGACCTATATGTTGGATGTGTTGTGGGTTGAATGCATTGCCTCAATATTCATTGTTGAAACTCAGTCTCTAATAGAACAGTATTTGGAGGTGGAATGTTTGAACGGTAATTAGTGCCCTGTGAAGTCATGAAGGCAGGGATATCTTTATGGGATTGGGACTCTAACAAGAGACAGTAGACAGCATATATACCAACACATACACACTTTAAAAAGCCTTAATTGAACCCCCCTGTTTTTTAATCCCTTGCTAAAGAAAAATAATATTCATAAGTCCCAAGAGATGTTTCATAGAAAGTCTGTGTTGGGAAGAGAAATTACATCTGATGTGTTCTTGTGTTTAATATGATAAAACTCTCAAATGCCTTTAAAAAACAAAACAAAACAAAACTTAATATTACCCAGGAATGGTGGTAATTTAATTCAGGCCTCTTGTTAATTTGAGGCTAACCTAGTCTACATAGAGTTCTAGGATAGCCAGGGGTACATAGTAAGACCCTGTCTCAAAGTAACTAACTAATTAACTAACTAACTAACCAACCAACCTTACTATTTAAACATCAGTGCCAAAATAAGAAAAGAGGGGTCAGGGAGATGCTTTGCTGAGAAGGTGCTTGTCACAGTATGAGGATCTGAGTTTGGGTCCTTAGCATCTACATAAGAAGCTGTGTCCCAGGCTGTCCTTGTTTGTGCTGCTAAGATGGCTCAGGGGCTAAAGGTACTTGCTGATAAACCTGTGGGTTAATTTGGGGAAGTCATGGAGGCAGGAGAGAATCATTTCCCATTGGTTGTTCTCTGACCTCCACACTTGCCCAGTGCACATAACTACACACACACACTCTCACACACACATGGATCTTGGTGAGTTCAATGCCAACCTGGTTCAGACAGTGAGTTCCAGGACAGCCAGAGCTACAGAGAAAGATTCTGTTTCAAAACAACAACAACAACAACAAAAAACAAATCTGGATATGTTTTTCTTTCTCTATTATTTTATGTGTATGTGTGTGTTTCTTTCATGTATATCTGTGCCCAAAAAGGGAGTTGTATCCCCTGGAACTGGAGTTACAGACAATTGTGGATGCAGAGAATGGCACCCAGATCCTCTGGGAAAACAGACAGTGCTCTGAACTGCTGAGCTCACTCTACAGCCCTGGGTGTGATTATTTTAGATAATACCATCTATGGGGGGGAAAGGCAAATGAATCCTGGAGCTCACTGAGCATTGAGCATACTCCCATATCTATCTTTTCTTTTCATCAACTTTGCAGTACACATCTAATCCGGGAACTGGAAAGTGAAGGCAAGGAGAATAGCAGTTCAAGACTAGGCTACATAGCTAGCTTGAAAACAGCCTGGGTTGTGTCAGACTCCATCTCAATCAGAGACGGGGGCAAAAAAAGCTGGACACTGTGGTACATACCTATAATCCCCTCACTTGGGAAGCAGAAGTAGGAGAGTCTCAAGATTGGGGACAGCATGTGCTACATAGAGAGATCCAGGACAACCTGTACCTAATACTAATTAGTGAATCTGTCTGAAAAAGATCAAACCATCCAAACCCAAATCATTTGAATCAAAGAAAAACTAGGAGAAAAGGCTTTTTTTTTTTTTCCTTTAGGAGAGTCATGAGGATGCTACCCCATCCCTCATTTTAAATAGAGAATATATTTGTGATAATTCAAAAGTAACATGTCCATTGTTTGGGGGAGAGAATGAGATAAAGAAAAAGAATAAGAAGAAAGATAGAAACATTGCCAGCTCTCAAATAGCCACACTCAAAATGCTGGCCTGTTTGTTGCTGGAGCTTTAAGCACATAAAGGGATATAGCAAATAGAATTCTGTATCCTCCATTTCCCACTGAAATGATGTGATACACATTTCCCCCACTATTAAAATTTCCTTGAAATTTTGATTTATGGAATTACATTTTATTGTTAGGTTTCAGGAATAGCCACACACTGACTACTCAGACCCCAGATTCAGATCGAAAGTTTATTGAACACTATACACGAAACTAAACACGAAACTAACCAGCCAGGGACACAATCTGATCTTGGGAGCCAGACTGTGATGCTGAGCTTTCAAAGTGAGTTTTTAAAGGGCAAATCCACAACCAAGCAGGCAAAATCATTTTTTTCAGGTACAGTGTGTTCATTCAATCCAACTGAGAATAATTTTCTTTTTCTTATCTGAGTAGCTAGACAAAGCTCTTTAAACTGATTGGCTGAGATTTACCAGAGTTAGGAACATAGCAGGATGTTTTGGTTATAACTCTAACAGAACATATATTTATCTTTAATTCAAACAGAACATGCATTTATCATCTGTTGTTTTATTCTGAGCAGAAAGTACGGAACAATTGAATTGTATGCCTTTCTCAGGCACACAGGGCCTGGGAACTTGAACTTAATATCCCTTCATACTCAAGATGGGAACAGGGAGATAAAATGGCTTCTGATATGCTAAAAGCAACAGCAGGTGTTAACAGAAGACCTACAGTAATGCTAAGTAGGTCTCAATGGGAGGGGCTAAGTTATGTAAAACGTTTAATTAAGCTGATTACAACATTATATTCTAGTGTAAGTATTGTATAACAATTATTTCTGTAAAAGCTGCCCAGCAATGAATTTCAGATAATGTCCACAGCGTGTTTTGTTTTGTTTTGTTTTTAAGACAAGGTATCGCTGTAGCTCTGTTTTGGAACTACTTAGAACTCTGGGATCTGCCTGCGTCTGCCCTCCTGAATGGTAGGATGCCCCATCAAGATAATGTCCACCTGTACTCAGCATCTTCTAGCCAACAAATTCTTTCCCATAGGAATATGCACATCTACAAGATGACACTTTAGGAATGTTACTTCCTCTCACAGATGCGCAGAAAGGAACTGTTCACGGCATGGTTTTATCTAAGATGTCTTCCTACAAAGGCCCAGGAAGGTCACTTTGACTTTGGACTAAGCAATTAACATCTCTATTATAAAGGGCCAACATCACAAGCAACAGGAATCTTGTAGGAGAAACTACCACCATCACCCCAAAATGAGGCCAATTATCTATGACGATCAAGCTGCTTCCTGGTGCAGGTGTAAACATCTTACAGGAAACGTAACATTTGTTTTAAATATCCTTTTAGGAGAAATAAATATTATAAGAGTAAATAAAAGGACCATTAAAGACATTTGGACGTTTTCGTGGATGTAGAAGAGGTAGGGAATGTAGTTCAGTACTACAGTCCATGTCTAGCATGTACAAATAATTGTTCAACCAATGATGGTGATAAGCAATTTAGGAGGTAAGAGAATCAGTTATTCAAGGCTATAGCTGTCTACCTAGAAGCCAGCCTGTGCTATAAAAGAACGCCTTTAAAAACAAAAAAGGGATGTAGAATTCATAACTGCCAAGAGCAACAATTACGGGCCCCTTTTACATCTCACCAGTAAAATTTCTCGCTCTCTCCCTTGTACCCTCTTAGTGTTTGCACACATCCAAGATGGTGGTGGATCCAGCCAGAGGAACAGGTCAGCGCTCCTTCCCAGAATGGGCGCGGGCGCCGAATGCGCAGGCGCATTCCGGTTCCTCTCGCCGACCTTGGCGGAGCGCGCCTGCGCAGTGGGGAGCAGTTCGTGGCTAGGTTTTGGGCTGCTTGTAGCGTCGGTCTGAAGGCGGCCGGAGCGGCTGTCTCAGTTAAGATGAGGCTTCTGCTGCTTCTCCTCGTGGCGGCGTCGGCGGTGGTCCGCAGCGAGGCCTCTGCCAACCTGGGCGGCGTGCCCAGCAAGAGATTAAAGATGCAGTACGCCACGGGGCCGCTGCTCAAGTTCCAGATTTGGTGAGTGGGTGCGCCGACCCCCGGCCGCCCTGCGCCGGCTGCGCGCTACCCGAGGCCCCGGCTTCGCGGCCTAGCTGCCCGGAGAGCGCGGCGCCGGCGCTCTTCCGGAAGGCCGCCGCTGCCCTCGGGGCGCTGGCCCTGGCCCTCGGCTCTCCCTGGAGTGCCGGGACAGGACTGCGGGCCTTTCCGAGGCGGTCGCCTGCGAGGGTGGCCGAGCGCCGGGGCTCCGCGTCACTGGACGCCGGGGCCGGGCCGGGCCGGGCCGTGCGGCAGCCCTGCGGGGATACGAGGTGGAGCCTGCCGCGCCGGGTTGTCTCCGAGCGCCTCTCCACTTGTAAAGGTCTGGTGCATTCCTAGGAAAAAGAAAGGGAGCCTGTCAGTTTTCGACGCCGCTTGGTAATTGGCTTGGTAATTGTTGAATAGTTGAGCCTTAGAAGCAGGACAGAGATCCACTTTGCTGAGGCGATAGGGGTTGGGGAAGATTTGAAAGGCTCCGGTTACAAACAAACAAACAAACAAACAGAAAAATCAAAAGGCCTGAGAAAGTGAAACCTCAGAAGATGATGTTCTCTTAGGGTGAGATGTCAGATTAGTAATTCTTCTCAGAATCTGGATGCTTTACAGTGTTGTTATTGGCCAGAATTCATTTAAAGCCGATTTTTCACAACGTGTACCAGTTAATCTTAAATTTGGATTTTTACTGAATCATTTTGCTTAATTACTGAAGACGGAGCAAAAAAAAAATCTAAAAACAAAACAACAACAAAACCAGTTTGTGGCATTTAAACCAGAGAATCAGAAAGTAAGACGGCGAGGTTTTAATTTTGGTGACTTCTTTCTGGTTACAAATAAAAATCACTGCAACCTTTACTATATGCCTGTTATTTATGACTGCACAGATCGCTGCTGTTCTACTGACCTACACCCACAGCCTTTCATACTTTTTTTTTTTTAAAGAAAGCAGTAGCTCTGTTACCAGCTGACAAAAATAGTTAATGATTAAGTGTGATAGTTGGGATTTAACTAGGTTTGAAAAGGCTGGTTTCCAACTCATGTATTTCTGTATCTACTGTCCTAGCTGCTTTTTCTAAGTGCCTTTACATGCATTGGAATTCTTTAATGTATACATTTTGTATACATACATATGTACATACATACATACCATTTTTTTGCTTGTGCACCTGTGACAGTGGCCATGGAGAAATCACAGGCCAACTCGTTGGAGTTGGTTCTCTCCTTCCACCATGTGGGGAATTGAACTCAGGTCCAGTTTCCAAATCTTTTTGATGCAGTATTTGGACTCTTGTTACAGTTTTACTGTGTTCATTTTCCTTAAGGTTTCCAAAAGAATAAACATAGCCTGGTGACACCTGTAATCTTAGTGGGGTCAGGAGGCCCAAATCTTCAAGATCATCCCTGTCTGCCTAGGTCAAAGACAGCCTGAGCTACCTCAGTCTTTGTTTCAAAAGACAACACAACAAAATCCACCCCAGACTACAACAACAAATGGAAGGAATAGGAGGCAGTCATTAATGTTATTAAGCTTTTTAAAAACTTCATAATTGCCTTAATTGAACTTTTGATGCTCAGTATTTCTTTGTATGTTAGGTACAGACTTTTTAAAAAATGTCAGTGTTTTGGAGTTATTCTAAGCCTTTTGCTGTTTTAGAATATATACATCAGAAATAGCTTTAATATAATACCCTGCCAAGTTGTTAAATTTAGCTTGTTGCTGTTCCCCTAGAGATTAATCTATTCACAGTAAAGTGAACATTAGGCTTCTGGTTTTGTCAGTCTTAAACACTTGCAGGTTTGGGAAGGGAGAAGAAACGGATATAATTGAAATGTATACACATGAAAAAAACACCCTTTAATTTTATTTGAAATTTAAATGCCTTAAAATCAGTTTGTTTTTTTCTTTATCAGCTTAACAGTGCTTAAGGAAGTTCATTTTAGTTGATTTTACATTTTATGTTTATTGTTAAGTACTTTTTCTTAAATAGTCATAGTTTAGTACACCTGCCTTTGATGTGTTACCAATTTGCAGTTGCAACACAATGCATAATGGAATGAAATTTGAAAAGAGATGAAGTTTATGACCAAGTTCTGTGTTCTTGTGCCTTTCTAACAACTGTTCATTCAGTATTTGCTGTCAGTAGCCAGAGATTTCTAAGTGCATGAAACAGGGCCACCCAGGAAACTTCCAAAAAAAGTTACCATTTGTTCTCTGTATCTGAGTCCTTGGTTTATGATGTTAGTTGACTGAGCAGTAGAATTAGATACTTTTGGTGTCATTATTTCATACTGAATATTTTGGTGATTTGAATGTCCTAAAGTTCTGTCTTGCGTTCCTTTCTCTGACTTATATGGGTGAGTGTATTCTGGGAGCTGCCCATATGCATGAGGGGTTTTATTTTCTCTTACATGTGGTATAACATATACTTAGATCTACAGTTGCTAGAGTTTAAAGAGGTTATTAGCTATAACTTTTTACTTCCTTGACCATTAGACAATTGAATTATGAAGTTAAGGTTTCAGAACTGTGACTTTGCTGAATTTTGAAATTAGCAATTTAATTATCCACTACAATAATTCTAGGATAGCTAGCCCCTGCCTGCAAATTTTTTTGTGATAAATGAAACACGTATTAGGAAAATAGATTTTTATTTAAATGTATGCTGTTTCAGCCTTTGCTTTCATAGTATAGTAGAAGGAAATTGACCACATACTGGCAGAGTTGTCAAGATGCTCAGCACTTAAGAGCTTGGTGTCCAAGTTCCCAGCACCCGTGTCAGGCAGTTTACACCTCCAGTAACTCCTCCTCCAGGGTTGTCTGATGCCTTTTAGTTCTACAAGCAACTGCATATACCCTCTCTTCTCCACAAATTGACATAATTTAAAAATCTTAAAAAAAAACCAAAACTGATTTATATGTTTACTGATTAGTAAAATGTTGAATTAGAAGCTTTGTAGATCATATTGGCTAATCAACACATGATATTTGCACACCTTAAGTATTTATGTACCTACTCTTTGTAGGTATGTTACATAGTATGCAGAATTAAATTCTGTGCTCTTGTGGTTTTAATTTGGCAAGAATAAATTAGCACATAAAATTGCAATTCTGCTAAGTGCTGTAAGGCAAAGTGTTGATGATAGGGGAGTCCCAGTCTGGGATCAGGACAGTTACCTTGAAGAAGTCAACTTGGGTTTGGGGATAAGGAGAGGAGCTTATAGTTTCTCCTCAGGACCTCAGGAGCCCCATTGGATTTTTGAGGCGGGTTTCATGCTTGGGATCTGGCACAGACCATCATTCTGGCTTTTTCACTGTAGTTAGTGTTAGGGATTGCACTCACGTCCTTTTGCTTGCTTGACAAGCTCTTTCAAAACTGAGTCATCTCTGTCCTTGAACAGAGATCTAATAATGAGATTTGTTCTTTAGGGCTTCGTAGACAGTGGCCTTCACTAACTTCAGTTGAGAAGCCTAAGGCTGTTATACTAAAGGATGAGCAGCATAGACTGGTGAGGCTTCAGCTTCAGAAAAGCCAATAGTGTCACTGTAGAAAAGGTATACCAGAGGACAGAATGGAAGGGAGTATAGGAGGGAAGGGGCGTTTTAGAGTTCAGCTAAGAGGTGATAGAACTTGGAACAAAAGGCAGTAATGGAAGTACAGAGAGGTTTGAGGGATCTTTAAGAGGTTGATAATTTAGCTGCTTAAGATGGTGAATTATAGTTGGCCCTCTGTTTTTGTGAGATCCACATCTATGGATTTAGCCAATTTCAGATTCAAAATATCTATGATGTGGCAGGTGTGTGTGTGTGTGTGTGTTGGCGATGTCGGAGGTGGTGAGTTGTATGTGTTGCACTGTACTGGCATTCTCCAAACAGAATACACAGCTAACTATTTCATTGTGTTGAGTGTTAAAAGTAATCTACAGATGCTTTCATGCACATGGGAAGGTATGTGTAGTGCCTATGCAAATGCTGAGGCATTTTTGTATTAGATCTAGCCAAGCACCTGCCACCAAGCTCCCCAAAGTCCTTCACAGATACAGTGGAGGAAAGACCAAGCATGAGGTGAGAGCTGTCAAGACGCTGAGTTGTGAAATGTTGAGCACTGTGTGTACTCTCTGAGCTGTCTCCCCAGCCCTGCCAATTAGTCCTTAGTGTAGACTCTTATTTTCAGTCTTGTGATTACTCCGCTTTCATTTTATGACTCCCCACTGTCGTCCTTGAGGTCTGTTGTGGTTTTTAGTTTTGTTTTGTTTTGTTTTTTTCTTCTTTTTATTGTTTTGTTTTTGTTTTTAAAGACAGGGTTTCAGTCTATTCCTGGCTGTCCTGGAACTTGGCATGTAGATCAGATTGGCCTTGAACTCCCAGAGATCCACTTGCCTCTGCTTCTGTTCTGAAGTGTTAGAATCAAAGTTACACATCAGACACATTTTCTTTTCATACCATTTATCCATCCATCCATCCATCCATCCATCCATCCATCCATCCATCCATCCATCTATCTTTTTAAAAGAAACTGTTTTGGCTATGAAATTTTACCTGTTAGAAAGCTGTTAAAGCATTGCTGATAATAGACTTGTCTGTTACAAAACTGAAATGTGTGGGGCTTGTTCTGGTCTGCCATAGTTGGTCCTGTGGCTTCTGTCCTCCCCAACCTTTTCCCCAACTCTTTGCATGTAGATGATGGTTTTAGTCTAGAAGGCTAACCTGGCTGCTTCTGCTTAGCTCAGAAGTGGCTGTGTGTGGGGTATGCTGTGTTCTTGGCCTCCATGCCACTGAACCAAGCTTCCAGATTTCACTGGAATGTACCACTACTATTCTTCCTGTTCCCCTTGTACTCTGATAGGTCTGTACTGCTTAAATCTCAACAGTGTTGCTTTTTTTGAACATCTGGGGCTGGAGCGATGGCTCAGTGGTTAAGAGTACTGGTTGCTCTTCCAGAGGTCCTGAGTTCAATTCCGAGCAATAATGTGATGTCTCATAGCCATCTTATTTATAATGGCATCTGATACCCCCTTCTGGCATGCAGACAGAGCACTCATCTATAATTAATTAATTAATTTGGTTGTTTATTGTTTTTTCAAGACAAGGTTTCTCTATAGCTCTTGCTGTCCTGGACTCACTTTGTAGACCAGGCTGGCATTGAACTCACAGAAATCCACCTGCCTCTGCCTCCGAGTGCTGGGATTAAAGGTGTGTGCCACTATGCCTGACTTAAATCTTTTAAAAAAATTTTCTGCTGGGATTTAGAAATCTAGGGATGGGGCACCTTGTGATCGGTGGTTCTTTTCCAGCTTTGCAAAGGTGAAGGATAGCTACTCAGTCTCTCTTAAGTCTTAGCTCTGTGAATTTTCAAATGAGAATTTTTCAGAAGCAAAGTTTAGGAATTTTTTTTTTTTATTTTGACATTTCAGTTTACCTCACAATTTTCTTCTAGATCTTACATTTAGTCACAGTGATTGTTAGTCTCCAGAGAGAAAAAGATGGGGTGCCACGCTATGACACAATGCTTCCCCAGCATGGAAGCTTAAGGTTTAGATAACTGAGAAGGGGGAGGAGGGTAAATGAAGTTAAAGACTCCTGTAGTGGTTGTTGTAAGAACGAAAACAAAGCCTGGGTGGTTTGTCTTTGTTCTGTGTCCTGGCATCACTGTTTGCTTTCAGAGGCCACAGAGCTCATTTTGTTAAACTTAGCATTTGCGCCACACACAGGCAGGGTCTTCTTTCGGTGGGCTTTAACTTTAACTAGTTCGTTTGGAAGGTGGTTCTGTAGTTTGTGTGGAGTGACCTGCATGTTGGGACTTTACTTCTCAGTTCAGCCTTAGTGTTCAGTTAATCCAGTATGTGGATCCATGTTTATTATTGCCAGTTTTGCTAATAAAGACTTGAGGATAGAGATGCTTTTCTAAAAAGGATAGAATCAAGATAGTTTGTGACTTGAGAAAAGAGTGGTAGAAAGCTATTTATAACAGTGAAATTACAGCTACATTTTCACTTTAATGTGTTTTGGTTTATGTACTGCATTGTGAGCTTGCTTATGTGTTACCTTATAATTGTTCCCCAGAGTTTGTTGTGTGCTTTTCTTAAATTAGATTGTAAACTTCTTTGAGAGACTGAAAAATGTAATCATTTAAAATACTGTTGATATTTTTCTAGTAATGATGGTAATTATTTGTACATACCCTGTGTCACTTTTACATGGTTATCTTCAGGATACAGGGAGAATTGGATAGCACACGTATTCTCATTAGACCAGAGTGAGTGCTGTGTCAAAGGAGGCTAATGGACTTGATAGTTGGAGAGAGTCATTCCTGATTCCATCCATCGATCCATATTTAGCAACCTTCCCATAGTACTGCTGCACTAACACACTTTTTGGTTTTTACTTTGTTTATTATTGGGGGAGCATGCATGCATGGGGCTGTGATATATGTGTATGGAGTGTAAGAGAACCACCTTAGAGAGTTGGTTCTCTTCAGCAGGGGTTGTAGGGATTGAACACAGGTCATCAGGCTTTCGGGACAAATATTTTTTACCTGCTAAGCCATCTCACTGGCCCATGATATTTTTTATGTCCATCCTTCTTCCTATCTGAAAATCCTTGGCTTTACTGTTCTTTGAGGCCCATGTTCTATCTGAAAATTCTTGACTTTATTGCCCTTTGAGGAGATTGGACTGTGGAATCAGATGGGCTCACATAATTTGTTTTCCTGTCTGGTTCTGCCCAGTTCTGCCTTGTATATTAGTCTTATGACCATGAACAAGTCAACCCACACCTTCTGAGACTGCTCAAGTCTGTAGTCACAGGTTTGCCTTGTTTACGGCTTCTTGGATCGGTTTTCATGGGAAGTCAAGAGAAATAAGTGAAAAGTGGTGGCTGTCCTGCCGCCCCCCCCCCTTTTTTTTTGTCTTGCCTGTAGTTAAAAAGCCATTTTTGTTGCATTCTGCATTTTTCCCAGTGTGGTTTTATCTTAAAGTTTTAAAAACTAATTATTGTTCGTGTGTGTGTGTGTGTGTGTGTGTGTGTGTGTGTGTGTATGCGTATGCTTGCATAGGCACCTGTACCATGTGGGTCAGGCTTGACAGCAAGCACTTTTGCCTGCTGACTCATCTTGACCAGGTTGTTTTTTGACCCAGTTCAGGTCCTGTACTTTGGAAATAATCCCAAAAAGACATGTATTTACAAAGCAGTGAATTCATAGGAGCTATTTTAACAATCAGTATAAATGAGATGCTAACGTACAAAGCAAGCATGTGACATCAGGGTTAGCTGGACTCCTCCTCGGAGCTGTGTCTGGGGTGGTGGGAAGTAGTGAAAGACAAGTCAGGCATGTCTCCCTGTTTTAGACAACTCAGATTAGACTTTAACCAACCTTTTGGGAGGCTTAGCTTGCACCAAATGGAATAACCAGAGCATTTAATAGTTGGCATGGGGCTGGGGGTCTGGTGGGGGTGGACTAGCATGGAATTGTGTGAGAAAGGTCTTTTGTGTGTGATAGTTGATGATTTAGGGAACAGAGCTAAGTAAATCAAGGGTTTCCTTTTTTGAAAACACGAGACATGACAAGAAATGAGCATGCGTTGGCTATAGTAGAGTGGTTTTGGGTAAAGACTGTAGAGTTTAGGATTAGGAAAGATTTCATTGGAACTTGAAAAGTTCTCTAACATTTCACACTTATTTATGTAGACTAAATAGTTTTATTTGCAAAACATTAAAACTGATTGTCAAATTCATGGTCCTTGAAGTAAATTGAACTGTGTCAACGCTCATGAAATGTTATGTCAGTGTGCGCTAGGCTCTGGGAGCTTCAAAGAACGGTAAAAGATGGGTCTAGACTTGAGTGATAGTGTATTTGGGGAGAATTCATGAACACAATAGAACTGGAAACAGGAATTCTAGAAAAGTCTCTTAACCATGCTATATCAAAAAGACCCTGGGCGTTTTCAATTTCACCAGTTTAGTTGCCTAACCACGTACCAACCATTTCACTTCTCTTTTCTCTACCATATCTGCTAATTTTAACCAAACATCTACTTACACTCTACTGAGTCCTGTTCACAAGTCCTTTCTTTTTTTCTGTCCTCCAAACTAAAGGTTAAAACTTGGGCAGGCTAAGGGGTATGGCTCAGTGGAGTCCTCTGGGGAGGAAAAACAAAAAAGAAAGGGAAGAAAAAGGAGGAGAGGGAGGAGAGAGACAGAGAGAGGTAGTGGATGACAAAATCTCAGGCATTTACAGTTAGGAAAAAATAAACTAACTTTTCCCCACCGTTTTCTACACACTCTGTTCCCATTCTCATAGTCCACATGGCAGAGAGTTAGGTTACATCCTGGCCATCATTGCTTCTGTTCCAGAATGCCTGTGTTCCAGGGGATAGTTGGGCATGTCTTTTGAAATGAATGTGGGTTTTTAAAAAAATGTTACTGTCTATTTAGTAACATTCAATACCAAAATCTTTGAAAGAGGTACAGCCAAAATCTTTCAATAAGACAGGGAAGAGGATTTCCTGTTTGCTCTCTCACAGACCCTGCTGCTTATTTGGGTCCAAGTCTCTTTCAGAAATGTTCACACGTACTTCCAGGGCTCTGTGTAAGCAGTTTGAAACGGTTTCTGCCACATGCATTTCAGTCAATATTTTCTGTACTCTTTACAAAGGATCAATTGATGTGAGCGTTTGATATACAGACATATATAAATTGGTGTTAGCTATTGTCTAAAAGCTATGAAGTGTCATGTTATAACTGTCTGGTTATTTGCTGGGGACATAAATATATGAAATTTATAAAATGGAAGAAAAAGAAACCTCTTCCCTGTATCTATTGTCTGGGTTTAGTTATTAGTTGTGATGGATTATAAGAAAATATTTTATTTGATAGTAATTTCTAGACTTTATTTGACTTTAAGTCTAGATACATTCAGAACACCTAATGGAAACTTTTTTTTTTTTTTTCAGTGTATCCTGAGGGTACAGGCGGGTGTTTGAGGAGTACATGCGGGTTATTAGCCAGCGGTATCCAGACATCCGCATTGAAGGAGAGAATTATCTCCCTCAACCAATTTATAGGTGAGTGAATTTCAGTGATTTGAAACTTAAAAGCTTTGAACTTACAAGCTTTGTAAATAAGTTCAATCACCTTTGCTGGGTTCTTGTAATTTCTTATTTGCTTATACTAATATACAGAGAATACTACTTTGTAAATAACAATGAGATCTGTTTCCTTATGTAATTCATGTTGGGAAATTAGGCTAAGATTGAATGAAAGATTAATTGAAAGAAGGGCATGACCTGAGTATGCTTTTTTATCATTGAGCCACACCTAGTGCCTCCCAAACTTCCTAGAAAATCAGTGACACTAAATTTAATATAATTAACAAATTGGATTTTTAAAATGTCTTCCTGGGGTGGAAAGGTGGCTCAGTGGGTGAGAGTACTATGTGCTCTTCCAGAGGTCCGGAGTTCATTCTCAACAAGCACATGGTGGCTCACCACCATCTATACTAGAATCTGATGCCGTCTTCTGGCAAACGGTTGTATATACAGATAGAGCACTCGCATATTAAATAAACAAACAAACAAAATCTTTTTAAAAAGTCCTCTCATAAACTTTAACAATTAAAATTCAAAATAGATAAGAAATTGTATTTTTGATTAACTTGTTTATTTTCTTTCAATAGACACATAGCATCTTTCCTGTCAATCTTCAAACTAGTATTAATAGGCTTAATAATTGTCGGCAAGGATCCTTTTGCATTTTTCGGCATGCAAGCTCCTAGCATCTGGCAGTGGGGCCAAGAAAATAAGGTATGTGGCTTTGGTGACTATGGGCTCTTAGGTTGTAGTAACTGTGACTTTATGTGTGAGAGAGAGAACACACACTCTATGAGTGTGCTTGGGAGAGTATGTGTGTGTGTATCTGTGTGTGTGGTTGTTGAGATTGTTTTGTCACTGTTAGTGATTGACCTGCCTGTGTGTACTGTTTCAGCTTGTACCATTTTCTGTCTTTGGGAAAGCCCTTAATTGTCCTTTGCTTCAGTTTGCATAGAGAATGCTGAATACCATTCATACCCTTTTTGTTTAGGGGATTGGGGCTATCTCTCTAGTAAATCCTAGGCACACAATAATTTATTAGCTGATTTTGATTATAACTTAAATCAAATCATATGTAGCAAAGCTTTTATATATAATGTCAGGTTTTTATACCAAGTAATATAGTATTACTGGGTATGAGCTGCCATTAATTTGTTTTTATCAAAACTCTTTTCGTAGTACTTATCCTTTGACTTTTCTGTTCGTGGAGGTCTGTTTGACAAATTGCAATCAGGCAAAGATTCATTACAAAGAATTATGTTGCTGCCTGCAGTGACACTTGAATACCACCTGAGTGAGGGCTGGGGGTGGGGGGGGTGAAGGGGAAAGAGCAGGGTGGCACAAAGCAGGACACCAAGTCAAGACTCTGATCAAGGTGTCATTTAATAATCATAAAATCAGAACTTATATAGCAGAAATTTACAAGCAGTTTCTCACTGTAGCAGTTTTACTTGGCAAAGCATCTGAGGATTCACTCAAGGTTGCACAGAATTTGATATCTGGTTCCCATGGTTGTACAGAGTTTATTATCTAGTTCTCAGGGACAGAGCTCCTGCTACAAGGATTGCCAAGGTCAGTCTCTGAGATACTGAACTTTAGATTAGACCTATGTCTGCCGGGGCCAGGAGGCAAAATTCCACTGCTCAGACTCAGCACCAAACAGCAAAATGCACTCCAGTTCAGCTACCAACTCCATTTTGGCTGCCAGAGAATTGGTATGAATACAGTTGGAAATCATGTGCTATTTTATCATCCATAGAATTTTGTAGTCCACATTTTAGATCATTATCTATATCTGTCTATCTACCTACCCATCTTCCTTCCTATCTAGCCATGTCATTTTAAGCTGGTGTGCAAGTCAGATCTATGGTTGGTGAGCAGCAATATGGTAGAGAAGGAAACTTTAGAGAAGGAGTAAGGAAGCCCAAAATGTTGGGGGGTGGGGGGGAGGGAGACCGTCCAAAGTGTTAAGGAAAACATGCTTAGGCTAGAGTAGGAAGTAAGAGGAGGTTACGCCTTTCTCAGTGTGTTTCTTAGTTACTCACCTGGCGGGCAGCCTGTAACCTTCTGCTAATTCGTCTTATTTTTATCTTTTTACTTAAAATCTGTCCCCCCGCCCTCCTCCCGGAGTTACTTACCGTCATTGGAAATGGGTCTAATTTTATTTTTCTCCTGAAAGCAAGTGTTTTAGACGATTCCTTTATGAAACAAAGTTCCTTGGGGAGTCCTCTAGCTTTGCCCTCTAGTTCTAGTCTCAGTATCTTTAACAGATTCCTATATGGTTCTTCTAGAACAGGCATTGTTAACATGAACATCCTTAGGTGTTTTTAGGAGAATGTGTCTCTACCTCATTGTTAACCAGATGCAGGTTTGCAGTTCAGTTCTTACTGTATTCTGTGCTGTGCTTATTTGTATGTATATAGCACACTAGGTCTATTGTATCGGTTTATGCAATATGGTATAGTTGCCATTTTTGGTTGGCATGGAAGAACCAAGAGAGTTAAAGATAGAGCTTTGTGACAGTGCATTCTGTGTTCCTATAAAAAGCTGTTATATCAAATATCACCTGGCTCACATAGCTTAGGCAGACAAGCCCTTTCTCTTATGGATGTTTACTTTCTGAAACAATGTGTTATGAATTTACATCTTTACTATATTCAATTACTAAATTATGACAGAGTTCTATTCTCTTTTTTAAAAGGGTAGATTTGCTTTTGAAGGGTGAATATATGTGCTGGGGCACTCTAAATGATTAAAAAAACTTAAGTAAGTTGTATGTAATAGACAAAGTTGCTGGTGATTGCATCACTATTCTCTTGTGAATGAAGACATTTTACATTATCAAATTGGTAAGGTGAACCATTCTTAAGTTGGCATTTTACTTCAGTTATTGAGATGCTTTAGGAATTCTATATATAATATGAATGCTATATGTATATTCTTTCACATGTAAAGAGTTGTGAATTTTTCTTGATGTGTAGATGATTTCTGAACCTGTGAAATAGGATTTTATATGGACATTTTAAAAGTATATTAAAAGAAAGTACTATCAAATTAAGGTTGAAACTGTATATCAAAGCAAATGAATATGTCATATGCTTAAGCTTTGTGCTATTTGACTTCTAGGTTTATGCATGTATGATGGTTTTCTTCTTGAGCAACATGATTGAGAACCAGTGTATGTCAACAGGTGCATTTGAGATAACTTTAAATGGTAGGTTCTGAGTAGTGTGCGTTTGTGATGGGTTTTTCATGCTTAATAACAAACATTAAGCTTTTTATTTTCATGAGAAAGTTTGTTGATATTCATATAAAAGAGTTTTATTTGATAGAAATTGAAATTTCAGAATAATCTTCACTGCTCCTTAAGATTTTAGTATTCCTGGAGGAGTTGCTCACATGTTAACTGGGTGGCTAATACTTTCTACTCCAAGGTTTTAAAATAAAACCTCTATGATGATTCTTTGATGTATAGCTTTAGGGTACTCTAGACCCATTCTGATTGCTTTACCTGGGAATCTTAAAACAACTTGCTTAAAAATAAGCTCTTAGCTACCTCCTTATGTGCTGCTTTTATTCTCCTCTGGGATTCTTTGTTCATTTAATTGTTCCATCATTTGTCTACCTAATTTCCCAGAAACCTAGAATAGTTCTCCACTATATAGTTAAGGGATTACCAGATCCTCTAAATTCTGCCCCCTACATTGTATTACAAATCTGCTTCTTCTAATCTTCACTGTTGGCATCCTAGTCTGTGTTACATGATCCTCACTGTTTTTCTGCACAGTAGGTTGGAAAATGGGACTTTAATGATGATTTTTACTTTTTTGTTGTTTTTGTATTTTTAGGACAGAGTCTCTGTGTGACAGCACTGGCTGTGTTGGAAATTGCTTTGTAGATCAGGCTAGCTTCAAACTCACAGAGATCCACCTGTCTCTGCCTTCTGTGTGCTGGGATTAAAGGTGTGCACTATTATGCCTGGCAGTTTTTACATTTTTAAATGGAAAATGAAATTCAGACTTCTGTATTTATAACAAAACATTGGAGTTTTTATCAAGGAGAATTTCAAAGAAATTTGTTCTTTAGTTATGTAAATAATACCTTAATAACATCCTTGTTTTTTGCCTTTTGGTCCATATAGCCTAAACTATTTGCTGTCTGGCTTCTTAAAGAAAAATTTTCCAATATTTGCTTTATCCCAGAGATAAAGTATTTTTGTTTTTTTCCTGGTATCTTGAGGCGGGATCTTAGTGTCAAAGCCCTGACTGACCTGAAACGCCCAGTCCCTTTAGGTGCTGGGCTTACGTGAGAGCCAGCATGCTGGCTGCAGCGACTTGCTTAATGAAGAGTTCCTTGTTTCCTGCCTACTACTCCTAAAGCAAGTTTTTTTGTTTGTTTTTGTTGTTGTTGTTTTTTCAAGATAAATGCCAGTGTATTCAATGTGAGCAACGGTCCTGCAAAATCTAATTTGGGGTGAGCTGATCATATCCTGTTGCCTGTCTGATAGTTTTATTTGACTATAACTATACCCAATTAAAAATGTCTTTGCTTTGCTGCCTTCAGGTGCTGTATGAGTTGCGTGTGACAGACACTCTTGTTTACTTGTTGGTTTATTGCATTTTTTTTTTACCCCAATCTAAATCTCTATGCCTCTTTTGTCTCTCTTGTAAAACTCCCTTATACATCTGTGCAGGCCCACACTCTTTTTCACTCCGCAAGCCTTACTCTAGTTTAGTGACTTCTCTTTTTCTTTCTAGATCTAGTTTAATGATGTTCTACCAGTCAGCAGGAAAAGCTAGTATTTATGCTCCTCGTAGCACTGCAGCACTCTGGTTGTAATCCCAAGTGGTGACTTTTGTAATGCCCTTGTTTCTTTGCTACAGCAAAAACCCCTAAGAGGAGGAAGCTGTACTGTTGTATCCCTACCTATTTATGAAATTCAGTAAATATTTGTGGGGTCAATGTCTATTTTAGAATCATCTTTAATGTGTTTTGGGGGTGGGGGTTCTGGCTATTTTTGTAGATGTGCCAGTGTGGTCCAAGCTGGAATCTGGTCACCTTCCATCCATGCAACAACTTGTTCAAATTCTTGACAATGAAATGAAACTCAATGTGCATATGGATTCAATCCCACATCATCGATCATAGCCCTACCTATCAGCACTGACAACTCTTTTGTAAGTAGTTTAAAAGTATAGTAGCTATTTATAGGTTTCTGTTAACTTTTACCACAAATGCTAGTATATGCTACATATATTACCATTTCAATATCCAACTTAAAATGAAACAGATGGTGGCTCTGTCTTTCAAATTCTGAACTCCTAGAAGCCAGGCTAATGTGTTTTATTATGGTTTATAGATACACAGACTCTCCTAACTTTCAAATAATTAGTTCCTAAACATGTGCACCATTTTTAACATACTTAAGATAGAAAATTTATGAGCAAAAATATATAAATGAAGAGGCTCTGTTAGCTTTTGCTTAGTAGTGGCATTCTCTGTTCTTTTCTGATCCGTGGGTTAGCTTTCCAAGTTTGTCCAAGAGTGACTACTGAAATACAATATTTTTCTTTTCCATTTGTTTCAGGCACTAAGGGATTTTTTCAAGAGCAGCGTGACTGACAGTATGAAGGCCTGTACTGAAGACAGCAAGCTGTTAGTACAGACCAGATGTTCTTGGCAGGCTCGTTGTACCTCTTGGAAAACCTCAGTGCAAGACAGTTTTCCATGCTGGCACATGCTGAATTCTGCACATAAAAGGAGTGCAGTGATACTGTGTAGCTTCCCCGAGCCCACTGTTAATAGTTTCTTCTTCTGGACGTAGCATTACTACTTGTAACTCTTTTTTTGGTCATGTTTGAGAAAGTACAGAATTGAGTTACAACATAAGTTTTTTTTTCAAGATGTATGTTAAGCCTGTTGTGTTTTTATATGAATTTTCATTTTTAAAAGCATCAGTTTTCTTGGGGAAACACCCGAAATTCCAAAATAATTTTTTAAGACTTTATCAGATAGCTCTAATTTGGCCATGTTTAATATATAGTTTCCAAAACACTGCAGATTGTGAACAGTAAATTATATAGGATTATGGGAGGAAATCCAGTATCCAGAGTACTCTACCAAGTGTGTGATCTGTGTGTGTCTGTGTGTGGCGTATAGTGTATTGTGTGTGTGTGTGTGTGAGTGTGTGTTTGAGAGAGAGAGAGAGAAACAGAAGAGAGGGATTATTAGGAACAACAAAACCAACTGCTTTTAAAATCTTACTGTGTAGTTCAGATGTCTTGCCTTGACCAATCTAATGAATTTGATTAATGGGCCTTTATACTAAGCTAATAAAAAAACTGAGCAGATGTAAGTTAATGAAAACGTTTATTGCTCAGTGTATTTGTTAACATTAATTACCATCTGCTTAATTTTTTGTTTTTGACTTACAGGAAATTTTGTAAAGGGCATATTTGAGAATCACACACAAGTAATGAGCTAATTTACTGTTTTTCGAACAGTTGAAACCCACCTCACTAAAGGAAAAGTCAGTGAAACCTTTACAAAATGTGTGTTATGTAAAGGAGATCACTTGTCTAGTAATCGAATTATCTTAACATATACCAGAATTTTATTGTATTAGATAAAATTTAAATTTAAAATATTTTAATGTTTTCATACTGTTCCAGAGTTCAAAAAAGAAACTTAGAGTTGGTAAAGACAATAAGAATGATTTAGCAGAAGTAGAACCATAATGTTGAATAACAGTTACATAATAGCTGTGGTAACAGACAGGGATTAAGTGGAAAAGCCAAACGTTACCCCGGATTTATGAGTGGAAGTTAAGAGCTTAAGGGAAGGAATGCTGTGGGTGACTCGATGTTGATGCCACCTGACTCTTAGGTGTTGAGAGCAGCTTGACTACTGGACGTACATTGAGTGCATTCCGGCAATGCGTCTTAGTGTGACAGCCTCAAGTGGAATCTACTGTGATCTTCAAATAACAGGAAGATAGTCTAGTGATTAACTGAAGAAAAATGATGCAATGTTACCCTCTTGATTAGGGTTGTAGCACTGCTAGCCCAGGTTCTTCTGGTGATAGACATCATAATTGAAGCTGAAAGCTCAGTATATATGTATATATTGACTAGGGCTTAAAACCTTACTAATATGGTTGCCTACCACTTCAGACTCCACATCCCACAAAGTTTATTATCGGAGGGGCCTTTCTTCAAGTAATGGACATTCCATGTGTGACACAGTTAGCTTTATGGCACATAGACATTCACAGTTTGGGCCATGGATGTTCATGTGTACTTGACAGGTCAAACTATGAAGAATCTAATGTCAGATCTCACTTTCTCCATGTTTGCCTTAGGTTAAATATTTTGTCTCCTAGTTAATAGCTTTTACTGGTTTAGACATCGAGTAAAATTCAGCTGTTTTATCTACACTCATCTCTTTTATTTTATGCTTAGTCATATTTAAATCCAGAATTTAATAGTCTACTAGACAAATAAATGAGATGCATGAATATAAAAATATATAAGAAAAAGGAGAAAGTAAACTATTTATAGCTATTATATTACTAACAATTCAAAATTTATTAGTTGCTTATAAATTGTATAGTAACAAAATGTGCTCTATTAATCAGAAGATCGTGGACTTGTCAACAGACTGGCTAATTTTATTGGAGTTTTCAACACAGTTGCCATTGTGGAAGGTTTTCACATTAATGAAAAAGTTGGTAAAACGTGGCTTTAAGCCTCTGTAAGGTGTCAGGGGCGCATGCTTTCAGAACGTGAGTGGCAATGGCTATGGCACTAGCCTCAGTGATAGTTGCTCAGCTTGAACAGCTGCAGAAGTGGTGACATCTGGCGGTGGTTCATTCTTAACTTTAAAGGTTTGTTCGTGTGGAAGTTTGATTGACTGGCACATCCTATCATTGTCATAACTTAAAATAATTCAGTTAAATTTTTTTAAACATGATTTGATATTCTAGGGCTTTTCTTTTTTTAAAAAATGAGAAGCAGGTAAAGAATTGTAAAGATTTGGGACTTCTTTGTGGCATTGTGAAAATAAATAAGCCAATGTGAAAGGAACCTTGTTTTGTGTGATTAATTCTGGACTAATGTATTTTTACAGGGAATTCTGTATTTTAAAAGTTGTCATCCAATAATGTTTACTTTCCAAGGGCTTCTTAAGCTAGCTAGTTTTTTTGCCCCCACCTCTGACTGACACTAAGTCCCTGCCACTGTTAGGCCTTGAAATTGTTTCCTTAAGCTTTCTAAGTTGCAGGTGCATTACTGAACCATGTTTGTTATTTATTTCGGGCCGGAACATAAAGCAATAGCATACATTGTTCACTTCAGTTTTCCTGAGAAATTTATGTAGTAGCATCCCCAAATGTAAAGAGAAAACATCCCCTTTCCTGTCGCAACAAGCAAGTAAATTAAACAGTCTTACAAGAAAATAAAGATCACTTTGTTATTAATTAAGCCAAACTTTCCAGAAATGAGAGATCCCTGACGTTCCCCACCTCCTTCAGAAAAGCAGAAATCAGTATTTATTTATAGAATGAATAACCAGACCCAGCTTTAAAACTGTACTCAGAGAAAAACACAGAGTGGTTTTATTTGTATTCTGAAAACTGGAAGCCTTGTGTGTTCTACCAAAGCTAGCAGGGCAAATTTCTCCTTTGCTCCTGCTAAGACTGAGCAGGTAAAAAGCTGCGAGGTAACTTAACTGCAGTATGCCTCCCCACACTGCATTATCACAACAGATGTCTGGCTGCTTATCTCTGGAGATTCTGATTCCCCTGCTCTGAAGTGGAGCCAATTTGCATTTCTTAATAAGATTGAAGATAATGTTCATAATCAGTCTGTGTACTCCAGGCTCATGATTCAGCTCAGAAGAAAAACTGGAAAAATTGCTTGTTTCTCTTCAAAAGCACTTAAATCATTTAGTATAATGTTAACTTAGATAAAAGAATGGCATGAAAGGAGGTTGAAAAGTTATCCCAATTAATACTTTGTGCCTGTTGCATATCCTTTCCTGTAGGTTATTTGAAAGCTTTCTGGATAAAAGATGCAAGTCATTTTGGATGGATACATTTTAAAAGTATAAACTGACATTACTGCTCCATTGTATAGTTAAGAGGAAGGTTTTTATTGTAGGTATAAGAGGAAGAACAGCCAGAGGCCTCTGCAAGAGTCCAGAGAAGAAAGAGGAAGTAGACTGAACATGGCCAGTTCTACCTTCCAGAGGGGGCTAGCAGAGGATGGAGCAGATGTGAGAAGAGCAGAGCATGGGGGAGGGGAAAGAAGGGCTGGGTTATAAGAATGGGTAGCTGGGGGGAGAAGCTTTGGAGCTGGAGGGAGTTCTGCCTAGGGGAGGAGGTGAGAAATGCTAGGAAGGTAGCATAGATTTTGAAATGTGTAACGATACTTAGGATGCCGGCATGGGCTTTGATGTACTGATAGTGCCATGGGTAGCCATGTATTCCTTCTGCCAAAGGTAAGGGAAATGACTCCTTTTGTAGAGGGGATCTTGCTTCCGAGTCCCTGACAAATGCTGCCTTTTACTGCAAGAAATTCTGTAGCCCAGCTTGAGCTCATTCCTGGCTATTTGGACAGTCTTGGAATTTGGGGAATTGGAGTCTCCTATGGACCTAATAAAAATGAAATGGTCATTGACTATAACTTAACTGGTTTGAATTGCTAGCTTTTCTCAGGAGACTAGGCAGCAACATGCCTACTCTATACTAGTGGCCTTGATTTTTTTAAAATTTTTTTTAAGATTTATTATTTATTTTATATATGAGTGCTCTATCTGCATGTATACCTACATGTTAGAAGAGAGCATCAGATCCCAGTATGGATGGTTGTGAGCCATCATGTGGTTGCTGGGAATTGAACTCAGGACCTCTGGAAGAGCAGCCAGTGCTCTTAACCTCTGAACCATCTCTCCAGCCCCCTTGATTTTTTTTTTTTTAATGTTACAGATCTTCAAATTTTCACGGTGCTGAGTACAGAAAAATAAACACACTGCTTTTATTTAGGTAATTAGCTATAATAGAACTCTGAATTGCTAGGAAACTGTAATCTGAACTATTTTATACCTATCAGAAAGAAAAGGATTCATTTTTCATGTAACTAAAAAGTCTCATAGGACTACCTTGGACTTAGATGCCTTGATCAGAACTCCTCACTATGCTGGCCCAGACCTCTCTACAAACCCCCACCTTGGCCCTGCAGATGGGTGGGTAAGGAGCTCATGGCCAAGCTCTTGTGTATAGTTCCTACCTTCATTAATTTGTTGGGATTTGGGGTTTTTGAATTGATTTGTATTTTGATGGTGGAGAGTGAATCTAGCTTTGTGTATGCCAAGCATATATATCACCAATCAAACTACACCTTATGTATTTCCTGTTTATTTCTTACTGGATATCCACTCCCCTCATTCATTCATTCATTCATTCATTCATTCATTCATTCATTCATTCATTCATTCATTCATGGTGTTCTACTCCCCTTATCCCTTTACGTTTTCTTCCTTTCCTTTCCTTTCCTTTTTTTTTTTTTTTTAAACAGGGTTTTATTTTATATCCTGTGGGGCAGACCTTGAACTCAGATCTGCCTGTCTCTGTTTTCCGAGTACTGGGATTAAAGAAGTGTGCCACCATGCCTAGCATCGCCTCATTTCTGACTGTGCCTCCTTCCACCTAGCCACATTCCTAGATGAGATTACATTTCCTTAAGAAAGTATGATTTTTCTTGTTAGGAGCTGCTCAAATCAAACACTCAGCTGTTTACTTAATCGTACTGGCAGGTTACCTAGCACTTGGTGGAGTCAGAACTGGGGTGCTTGCTTAAGAAAAGATTGGAGCCTCAAGGGCATGTTGCTATTATGCTCCCTTAGGCCATCATCTGCTGGACTCTGCTCTGTGTCACAGCAACTCTTAAGAGAGTATAAAAAAAACAATTACAGGTTCTTTGTTTATCATTCCTAAGTTGCTAAGGCAAGACTGCAGGAGATTGCACTAGCTTTACCTTCCTCTCTATGCCTAGTCAGTTGCTAATGCAAGTGCTCCTAAAGTTTATCTTTTAGTGGTCCATAAAATGTAGAACTAAGAGATTGTTTTAAAGATACTGAATTACAGGTTGGGGAGATAACTCATCTAACTGCTCTTACAGAACACCCAAGTTCATTTCCCAGGACCCGCATGGTGATTCATAGCTGGCTGTAACTCCAGTCCCAGCGCATCCAAAGACACCATAAACTTCATGTGGCACACGGACATGCATGCTGGTAAAATGTACATATAAAACAAGAATCATATGACTATATGCATGTAAATAATACTGTAGCCCTAATCCTAGCTATAGTTGAAGACTGAGTCCTAACCTTTGGCCTAGTCCTAACTCTTCACTCGAATTTTAACCCTAGGACTAAAGTAAACTGTAACTTAGCCTATAACCCAGACCATAACACCAGCCCTAACCCTATCCCTGAATCTAACAAGACCAGTGTAGTTGATTCTAATATTAACACTAAGCCTAGTACAAGCCTAAAACCCTAACCCAAGTCTCAGCTCACACTATAATCAGGCCCTATCCATATTTCTAATCTGCTCTGACTTAAGCCATAAGCTTAGCCTTGTCCCTAATCATTTTTATTATTAATTTATTTTTTATTAATTACAATTTATTCTTTTTTTTTTTATCCTACCTGTAGCCCCAAGTCCACTGGTAAGGGAGGTCCTCCTCCCCTTCCATCTGACCCTAGCCTAACAGGTCTCATCAGGACTGGCTGCATTGTCTTTCTTTGTGGCCTGATAACGCTGCTCATCCCTCAGGGGGAGGTAATCAAAGAGCTAGCCACTAAGTTCATGTCAGAGACAGTCCCTCTTCCCATTACTAGGGAACCCACTTGGACACTGAGCTGCCAAGGGCTATATCTGTGCAGGGGTTCTAGGTGATCTCCATGCATGGTCCTTGGTTGGAGAATCAGTCTCAGAAAAGGACCCCTGGGCCCAGATTTTTTGGTTCTGTTGCTCCCTTGTGAGCTCCTGTCCCTTCCAGGTCTTTCTATCTCCCCCTTCTTTCATAAGATTCCTTGCACTCTGGCCAAAGTTTGGCTATGAGTCTCAGGATCTGCTTTGATACTCTGCTGGGTAGAGTCTTTCAGAGGCCCTCTGTGGTAGGCTCCTGTCCTGT
>CM053766.1:22251488-22296729 GCA_028658305.1 Pachyuromys duprasi | reverse complement strand
ATGTCAGAGACAGTCCCTCTTCCCATTACTAGGGAACCCACTTGGACACTGAGCTGCCAAGGGCTATATCTGTGCAGGGGTTCTAGGTGATCTCCATGCATGGTCCTTGGTTGGAGAATCAGTCTCAGAAAAGGACCCCTGGGCCCAGATTTTTTGGTTCTGTTGCTCCCTTGTGAGCTCCTGCCCCTTCCAGGTCTTTCTATCTCCCCCTTCTTTCATAAGATTCCTTGCACTCTGGCCAAAGTTTGGCTATGAGTCTCAGGATCTGCTTTGATACTCTGCTGGGTAGAGTCTTTCAGAGGCCCTCTGTGGTAGGCTCCTGTCCTGTTCCCTGTTTTCTCCTTCTTCCGATGTCCATCCCGTTTGCCTTTCTGAATGAGGATTGATGATCTTACCCAGGATCCTTCTTGCTTAGCTTCTTTAGGTGTACGCATTTTAGTATGTTTATCCTATATTATATGTCTAACATCCTCTTATAAGTGAGTATATACCATGTGTGTCTTTCTGCTTCTGGGATACCTCACTCAGGATGATCTTTTCTAGTTCCCACTATTTGCAAATTTCATGATTTCCTTGTTTTTAATTGCTGAGTAGTATTCTATTGTGTAAACGCATCACAATTTCTGCATCAATTCCTCTGTTGAGGGACATCTGGGTTGTGTCCCAGTTCTGGCTATTATGAATAAAGTTGCTAGGAACATGGCTGAGCAAATGTCCTTGTTGTATACTTGAGTGTCTTTTGGATATATGGCTAGGAGTGGTGTAGCTGGATCTTGAGGTAGCACTATTCTTAATTGTCTGAGAAAGCGCCAGATTGATTTCCAAAGTGGTTGTACAAGGTTATATTCCCAACAGCAGTGGAAGAGGGTTCCCCTTTCTCCACATCCTCTCCAGCATGCGTTGTCACTTGTGTTTTTGAACTTACCCATTCTGATGGGTGTGAGGTGTTGTCCCTAATTTTAACTCCAGCCATATCACCAGCTACAATCTTAAACATGGACAGGTCTGCCTTGCGTAATCCTAATCCCTGGATGTAACCATAACCTAGCCCTAACCTAACTTTTCTTTTGTAACCCAGATACTAACAGTAGTCCTGGCCTTTACCATCACCCTAACCTAGCTCAAGTCCAGACCCGGCCTGGACTTTAATTCTACACCTACACCTAATTCCAGCCCTGAAAAATAACCCTAACCCTTTCCCTAGTATGTGCCTAACCCTAACTGTATCCAGTCTAACCCCAGCCGTGGCCATAGTCCCTTATTAATAAATATGATCTTTACCCTTGGTAAAAGAAAACAGTAAAAACATAAAACTTTGTCCGGAATTTTTCAGTTGAGGGATGCATAAGTTATTTTTCTCATTCCTGTGGCGAATAGCTGGCAGAAGCAACCTAAAGAGCAAAAGGTTTATTGGGGCCATGGCTCAAGCATGTAGACGGCCATAGTGAGAAGTCCTGGCAGCAGCTGGGAAGCCAAGAGCATGATGCTGGACCCAGATCATGGAAAGGCGCCACCGACAGTTAAGCTGAGTCTTCCCACTTCAGTTAACTTAGTCTAGACCTCAGTTCTCAACCTTCCTAATGCTGAGACCATTTACTACAGTTCCTCATGTTATAGTGACCCACAACCATAAAATTATTTTTATTGCTACTTTATAACTGTAATTTTGCTACTGTTATGATTTGTAATACAAATATTTGTGTTTTCCAGTGGATGGTCTTAGATGACCCCTGTAAAAGGGTCATTCAACCCCCAAAGAGGTCTCAACCCAGAGGTTGAGAACCACTGGTCTAGACTATCTGTCATGTACATACCTAAGGCTTGTGATCCAGGTAATTCTAAGTCCTGTAAGGTGGCAGTATTAATCAGCTCCACTCCTTGTCAGCTCAGCATCCTAACAGAACTCTTAAGCTCTTTCTTCCCCTTGTTCAGTTAATTCATGGCCATCTCATAATGTAAAATGCGTTAGGCCCAACTTCAAAAGCCTTTGAGAGTCTCAACACTGTTTAAAAGTGTAAGCGCATGGGGCACAAGAGATGCTGCAGCACTAAAGAGTGCGTGTTGCTCTTGTAGACCAGCCAGGTTCAGTCCCAATACCAGCCTGGCAGCTCACAACCATCTGTAAACTCCTGTTCCAGGGCATCTGGCACCAGGCATGTACATGGTACACAAACATGCATGCATGCAGATCATGCGTGAACATGTATAAACACAACAAATTTTTTGTTTGTATTTTTTTTTTGTTTGTTTGTCTTTGTTTTTTGAGAAAAGGTTTCTTTGTGTACCTTGGCTGTTCTGGAACTCATTCTGTAGACAGGCTGGCCTCAAACTCACAGAGATCCCCCTGTCTCTGCCTCCCAAATGCTGGGATTAAAGCTTTGTGCCACCACTGCTCTGCACAAAAAAAAATGTGTGTGTGTGTGTATATATATATATATATATATATATATGTGTGTGTGTGTGTGTGTGTGTGTGTGTGTATGTATGTATGTATGTATGTATATTTTTTGGCAGTTTTTGTTTTTTGAGACAGGGTTTCTCTGTGAAGCCTTGGCTGTCCTGGATTCACTTTTGTAGACTAGGCTGGCCTTGAACTCACAGAGGTCCACTTACATCAGTCTCCCCAAGTGCTTCTTTTTTGCACTTTTATTGAAAAAAATTATACAATATATTCTGATCATGCCTTTTCCCTCTCCCCAACTCCTCCCAGGTCTTTCCCACCTCCCCATATCCCCACCTGCCTAACTCCGTGTCTTTTATTTCTTTAAAAAAACAGGACCTTGCACCTTGACTGGACAGCACAGTAGAGCTGGCTCTGCAGGTATGGTGCAGTTGAGCAGGCCCTGAGGGCATGAGAATTATAGAGCTCACACTGACCCCCGACAGCAGAGGCATTGGGTGTGCTAGCCAGGGCAGTGCTGGAGATCAGCCTGGTGGTAGGGATGCAGGAGAGCCTGCGGGCTGAGCAGCTTGGCTACCACGCAGGCCCAGATCCAGGATTCGCCATCTGTGAACTGTTGGAATTTGTGAAAAGTCGGTCCTGTTGGTTCAGAGGTGCAGGGTCTCCATGACACAAGGCGACAGCAGGGTAAGTGAAGATCTAATACTGACGGTGTTGCAGGGGCTAGAGGCGTCAAACCGGACCAATGCCTCGTTCACTGCAAATGCAAGTGAAGATGTGTGGACACGGGTATGCCGCGACACCCGGCAGCTTCCATGCTGAGAGATTTTTATTTTCTTGCTCGGGTGGAGGTGGCAAGCGCAGAGGGCGGATGCAAGGGGAGGTGAGTGGGTCTGCGGTGCATAATGTGAAACTCACACAAAAAAATCAGTAAAAATTTGGAAAAAAAAGAATGTTAAAAAGAAAATAGGCAGTCCCCCAACCCTCTCCCCCAAACCAAAAAGACTACCATCACTGTCAACAACAACAACAACAAAACCACTAAATGGAAACCATAATATATAATAAGCAAAAGACCAGTAAGGTAAAAGAAATTTCTAAAGAAAGCAGTATGAGACCAAAAGTTAAAAAAACAAAACAAAACAAAACACTGAATTTGTTTTATGTTGGCCATCTACTGTTGGGTATGGGGTCTGCACAAACCAAAAACGCATCTGTAAATGGCACTTGATTACAAAGGAAAAACCAGTTTTCTCTAATGGAGTCTCACTGCGTATATAAAGCAGAAAAGGACATCCACTGTCCCCTTTCAGTACGGGGACCCCACCTGGCTTAAACCTGTGCAGACCCTGTGCAAGTTGTCACAGTCTTTGATTTCATCTGTGCTTTGTCTGGAGGGCACTTTTTTCTTGGAGTCTTCTATCCCCTTTTGGCTCTTAAAATTTTTCTGCCTCCTCTTTCATATATTTCCCTGAACTTTGGGATGAGAGGTGATGAAGACATCCCCTTTAGGGATATTTAGAGAGAATTCTGCACTCAAACCATCTGTTCCCAGGCTTTTTGGTTGGGAGACTTTAATGAGTGCTTCTGTTTCCTTAGGGGTTACAGGTCTATTTAAATTGTTTGTGTTATCTAACTTTAGTAAGTGTTATCTATCAAGAAAATTGTCCATTCTTTTAGATTTCCCAATTTTGTGGAGTACAGGTTTTTAAAGTATGACTTAGTGATTCTTTGGATATCCTGTATATCTGTTGTTATGTCTCCCTTTTTCTTGATTTTTGTTAATTTGGAAATTCTGTGTCTTTTAGTTGGTTTGCATAAGGTTTTGTCTATCTTGTTGATTTTCTCAAAGAACCAACTCTTTGTTTCATTTATTCTTTGTATTATTCTGTTTCTTTGTTACTGATTTCAATACTCAGTTTGATTATGTCCTGCCATTGAATCCTCTTGAGTGTGTTTGCTTCTTATTGTTGTAGAGCTCTCAGGTGTTGCTGTTAAGTTGGTAGTATGAGAGATCTTTTCAATTTCTTTATGTAGGCACTTACAGCAAGTCTCAACAGATATAAGTGAAATAACCCCTTCCATCCTACCAGACAACAATGGATTAAAGGTAGATTTCTTTTTTTTTCTTATGATCATGACTTCTAACTTAAGTCTCATCTTTTTAAAAGTAATTTATTTATTTTTATATTAATCACAGGTTATGTACTTTGTATCCCAGCCGTAGCCCCCTCCCTCATTCCCTCCCACTCTCTCCATCCCTCCCTCATCTCCTCCCTGCCCCCCTCCAAGTCCACTGATAGGGGAGGACCTCCCCCCTTCCATCTGACCCTAGCTTATCATGTCTCTTCAGGTCTGGCTGCAATGTCCTCTTCTGGGATCTAGCTAGGCTGATCCTCCCTCGGGGGCAGGGGGTTTAAGGTAGATTTCAATAACAACTAAAACAACAGAAAACCTATAAACTCATAGAAAACTAAACAATTCTCTACTGAATGACTACTGAGTTAAGCAGACATAAAGAAATTAAAGACTTCTTATACTTAAGTAAAAATGAATGTATAACATACTAAGACATGGGATACAATGAAAGAATTGCTGAGAAGGAAGTTTATAGCAATAAATACCTTTATGTAAACATAGTGATCACAATGACAAGCCCAGAGCTACATCATATCCAATTATGGAAAGATGGAAAGATTTTCCTCTCAATTTCAGGAGCAAAACAGAGTCTCGTACTCTTATTCCATCTAATCAACAAAGTACTGAGATGTCCTGTCCAAAGCAGTAAGGGGAAAAGAAACGCAAAGACAGAAGGAAGAAGACAAGGCTTATAGATGGATTATGGATGGTATGTTCATATAAATAGAAAACTTCACCCAAAAGCTGTCAGAACCAATTAATTCAGTGAAGTTGAAGGATATAAAATCAGCATGCAAAAATCTACATGATGTAACTATTTGAAAAATGAGTTAAGAAATTAATCACATAGAATTCATCAAAATCCATGGAATAGAATACACTAACATAAGTGCAAAATTTTGAAAAACAATATGAGAAATACAGATAAATGGACAGCACTTTATTTTCATGAATGGGAATTAATGGTCTCAAAATGTCAAAGAGATCTATGGATTCAATATCATAAATACTCCACACCAAAATCACAAGGAGAATTCACAAAAATAGAAAAACAGTCCTAAATTTTATATGATATTACAGAAGACACTAGATATCTTGAGAAACAAAAATGTTTGATTCATCACATTCCACATTTAAAATTCTATTTCAAGTCTATTATAGTCAAAACAGTATGGTACTAGTATAAAACAGATATATAGACCAATGGAAGATCGAGAACTAAAAATAAACACTGTGTGTTTGTGTGTGTGTATGTATGTAATGTATTTAGTTACTATTTGATAATACCATCAAGAATAAACAGTGGGGAATATAGGCATTAATTGGTACTGGAAAAATTGCATATCTGCATGTAAATAATGACGTTGGACCTTTATCTTATACTGCTCATAAAAGCTAACATGAAATGCACAAAAGATGTTACTATAAATCCTAGAATTGGTTGGGTGTGGTGATGCACACCTTTAATCTAAGCACTCCGGAGGCAGATGCAGGCAGACCACTGTGAGTTTGAGGTCAGCCTGGTCTACATTGAAAGTTCTTATAAAAGAAGAGGGAGATAGTAAGACTTGGAGAGGATAGGAGCTCCACAAGGAGAGTAACAGATCCAAAAAGTTTGGGCACAGGGGTCTTTTCTGAGACTGATACTCCAGCCAAGGACCATTCATAAAGATGGTCTGGAACTCCTGCACAGGGGTAGCCCATGACAGTTCAGTGTCCAAGTGGGTTCCATAGTTATGGGGACAGGGACTGTCTCTGACAGGAACTGATTGGCCTGTTCTTTGATCACCTCCCTCTGAAGGGAGAGCAGCCTTACCAGGCCACAGAGGAAGACAATGCAGCCACTCTTCATGAGGCCTGATAGACTAGGATCAGAAGGAAGGGGAGGAGGACCCTTATCAGTGGACTGGGGGAGGGGCACAGGTGGAGAAGAGGGAGGAAGGGCGGGATTGGGAGAGGAGGAGGGAGGTACAGGGGGGATACAAAGTGAATAAACTGTAATTAATAAAAATAAATTTAAAAAATATAAAACGGGCAAACTTGTTAAAAAGGCAAAAAGGCACAAAACAAAGCGAGAACCAACCAACCAACAAACAAAACCCTAAAGCTGGATTTCTGTTTTGATTTTTTTGGTCAGCTACTCTGGGGCATGAGGCCTACTCTGGAGCGTCATAACACTGAAGTTCTCCTCTCACAGCACTTATCAAATACAAGTAGCTTCTTGGTTAAGAATGGGACTTTGTGCCCACTTCTTTTCTGTGCTGGGATTTTGTGTCTTGAGATTTTGTACATACCGTCACAGTCTCTGTAAGTTCTTATGTACGTCAGTCCAGTTGTGTCTGGAAAATGTACTTTCTGCAAGTCATCCACCACCTCTGGCTCTTATAATCATTCTGTCTCCTCTTTTTTTTTTTTTTTTTTTTTACTTTTTGCTAGGTTCCCAAGTATGTTATTATTATTATTTTTTTAATAACTTTTTTATTAATTATACTTTATTCATTTTGTATCCCCCCATAAACCCCTCCCTCCTCCCCTCCCAATCCCACCTTCCTTCCCCCTTTTCTACGCATGGCCCTCCCCAAGTCTACTGATAAGGGAGGTCTTCCTTTCCTTCCTTCTGATCCTAGTCTATTGGCTCTCATCAGGAGTGGTCGCATTGTCTTCCTCTGTGGCCTGGTAAGGCTGCTCCCCCATCCGGGTGAGGTGATCAAAGAGCAGGCCAATCGGTTCATGTAGAGGCAGTCCCTGTTCCCATTACTATGGAACCCACTTGGACACTGAACTGCCATGGGCTACATCTGTGCAGGGCTTCTAGGTTTTCTCCTTGCATGGTACTTGGTTGAAGTATTAGTCTCAGGAAAGACCCCTGTGCTCAGATTTTTTTGGTTCTGTTGCTCTCCTTGTGGAGCTCCTGTCCTCTCCCTATCTTACTATTTCCCACATCTTTCGTAAGATTCCATGCACTCTGCCCAACAGCTCGCCATAAGTCTCAGCATCTGCTTTGATATTCTGTGGGGTAGAGCCTTTCACAGGCTCTAAGAGCAACTATCAATAAATGGGACCTCATGAAACTGAAAAGCTTCTGTAAAGCGAAGGACACTGTCATCAAAACAAAACGACTACCTACAGATTGGGAAAGAACCTTCACCAACACTATATCTGACAGAAGGCTAATATCCAGTATATATAAAGAACTACAGAAGTTGAAAAGCAACAAATCTGCCTCCTCTTTTGCAGAGATTTCTGAGCCTTGAGGGGAAGAGTGTGATGATAACATCCCAATTAGGACTGAGTGCTCTGAAGTCTCTCACTATCTCTATGCCTAGCTGTGATCTCCGTGTTAATTATAATCTTCTGGAAGAAGAAGCTTCTCTTATGAAGAACGGCTGATGCAATGATCTATGGGTAGTGTCAGGTGTGGGTTCCAGCCCATGGAACAGCCTTTAAATTCAGCTTTAAAAAGTGGTTTGTTAACTACTTTGTACCACTGCTGCACCAGTATAATTTGCAGACAGATCACTATTGTACCTTACGGGGTTTACAGCTGGTTGAGATTAATGATTACTTTTTTCCTCCGATTGTCAACAGCATGAACACTAGTTAGTAGGTGTGAAACTCCCATTTGAGTACCAGCTTGAATTCTCCATGTTCTCTGCCATACACATGAACTGTCTTTAGCAACAGGGTTTTGCTGTCAGGTGGTGGCTATGACAGTAGCTCATAATGCTTGGTGAGGGGGAGACTATGGGACCTCATTGGCCAATGACTGAAAAAGATGTAACTCAAACCTAGTACTGGAGTTCTGTTTAGTTGCATATGCTGTCTAGGGGGAGCACTGTCTCCCCCCCACTATATAGTAATTAAATTTAACCTCTTTTTATATAGGTATGTATTTTGGAAGCTTCTTCAGTAGAATGTTTCCATCTGGCTTTTCAAAAAGCCTTGAGTATTGTTGTCCCTCCTCAAAGTCCATTCTCTACCTCACCCTCCCATCCCCACTCCATTTAATCCTATTCTCATTTTCCTTTACCCATTATAATACTGTATTATATTTCCCAAGGAGTAATATTTTTGTAGGAAGTATTTTTTATTGAAAATAGATCTTTCTTACATAATACATCCTGATTGCTATTTCTCTTCCCTCCACTCCTTCCATTATTTCTCCCTACCTCCCGTCCCATCTGGATCCACTGTCTTTCTGTTTCTCCTTAGAAAACAAACAGGCTTCTGAGGGAATAATAATAACGTGTAACAATAAAATATAATAACATAAAACAAAGACTATCACGTCAAAGTTGGACAAGACAAATAATAGTTATATATGTACATTTTAAAAACTTTTTATTGACTCTGTGAATTTCACCTCAGGTGCCACAATCCCACTCATCTTCCAGTCCCTTCATATCTGTCCTCAGCCCTTTCAAGAGAAAACAAAAAAATAAAAATGAAAATAAAATAAAACAACTAGGCACTCCCTCTAGAGGTCCCGGGTTCAATGGCAGCTCCCAACTGTCTGTGACTCCAGTTCCAGGGTATCCTTGGCACCAGGCATGTGCATACTGCACATATTTATGCATGCAGGCAAAATACCTGTCCCCATAAAATAAAATAAATAAATCATAAAGATAAAACAACTAAACCGACCAAACAATAAACACCAAACAAATAAAACCTCTATCTCCCTGTGGAAGCTGAGGTGTGTCCTGGTGTATCACATAGTATACTCTTTTGTGCAAACATCTTGCAAAAATTCAGTGCAACGTTAAGTCATTGGTCCGGTTTGAGGCCTCTAGTTTCTGCTACACTATCAACACTGGATTCCCCTTGGGACTCCTGTCACATATCCTGTTGTTGCCCTGTGTCATAGAGATCCTGCAGCTTTGGATCTGCAGAACCAGCCCCTTCACATGCCTGAGCAGGTCAAGATGGGGTAGATGTTGGGGTGGGCCAGCTCAGAGCCCTGGATCTGGGCCTGGGTAGAAGTGAAGTTGGTCAGCCCGCCAGCACCCAGTGCCCAGTCACTAGGGCCAGCTCTCCCAATTTTTCCAGCTGAGGGGTGGGGCCATCTCTCCCACTCTCCTGCCATCAGGGCTGGCTCTCCTGCTTCCGTGTCACCAGGGTCAGTTCTACTTTGCTGCCTAGGCACGGTACAGAACCCACTCTCCAGTGTTGCAGCCAGTGAAGGGGGGGCCGGCCCTTTCGCTCTCACCCCTGTGGCCAGCTTGCCTGCCTGCTGCAGCTGGTTGTGGTAGAAACATATGCACAGTTTTAAAAGTAACTAATGACTGAGTTGCTTGTGTTAAGTGGTTGACAGGTCTCTGCTTTTAATCTTAAGGAGAATGGACCATATACATTGTCACTAACATTTTGCTTTGAATTTGTCAAAATTTATCTTTTAAAAATATCTGTACTTATTTTGTGTCTGTATGCCTGTTTGTGTGTGTGTGTGTGTGTGCGCGCGCGCGCGCGCGCGCGCACGCGCGCGCATGTGTACATGTGGAGATCAGAGGGAAGTGTGTAGGGGTCAGTTCTTTGCTTCTACTTTCTGGGTTCTGGGGACTGAAGTTATGTCAGGTCATCAGACATGGCAGAAAATGCTTTTACTAGCTATGCTGTCTTGCAGGCCCATGTCATATTGTTTTAATCAGGTATTTGCTACTAATAATGCTAACTCAAAATAGTTGTTTCCTTTCTTTTAAAATACACAGAACTTTAAAGTCATAGGAAATGGAGTAATAGATTTTTCAGGCACAAAACATATCACAGCCCAATAAACCTGGAGGAAGAAAGATGGAAGCTTATGTTAAAAAAATAGAAATATTGCAATGTTTTCAATTTAAAGCAGAGTCAGGACTAGAAAAATGCCTCGGTGCTTGAACTCAGTGGCTGGTTCTTTGATAACCTCCCCCTGAAGGGGGAGCAGCCTTGCTAGGCCACAGAGGAAGACAATGCAGCCAGTCCTGATGAGGCTTGATAGGCTAGGGTCAGATGGAAGGGGAGGAGGACCTCCCCTATCAGTGGACTGGGGAAGGGGCAAGGAGATGAGGGAGGGTGGGGTAAGGAGGGAATGAGGGAGGGGGCTACAGCTGAAACAAAGTGAATAAACTGTAATTTAAAAAATTAAAATTAAAAAAAGAAAAAAGGTTTCAGTGGTAAAAAGTGCTTACTGCAAAGGTTTGATGCCCTGAGTTCAATCCTTGGACAGACCCCACAGTGTTGTCTGAGACTTCATAGGCATGCTATGATACTGGCACCACATACATGCATATATCATGCACACACAATAATAAATAAAGCAGTTTTGTCTGTCTTAAGTGGGTAAAATATGTCATAATGTATTTATGTTTCAATGGATTCACCTTAAAAAATCAATGCTTTATTTTAAAATATAAAGATTTACAATGCATTAGAAATCAAGTTTTTATGATTGCTTAAGCTGAAGATGAATCATGGTTATCAACTGGAAGCGTACACAAACACTTCTAAGGGCAGGGAGAGGAAAGTCTGAAGTTAACTGGTTTGGACAAACTGCTTTTCTTTCTCTCTCGGGGTCGAAGAGTCTCCAGAATGCAAGTTGTTTTCAACTGAGCCTTTGTTTTCCTAGGCTACTGTAATGAGAAGGGACAATGAGGCAGAAACTGATCCATACTTCATAATTTCATGTAAGAAATTATGTGTGCTTGTGGATATTGTATAGATGTCTGTAGCCCTGGCTAGCGTCTGTTGGTACAGGTGGAAAAAGAATGTAATCTGTTACTTTTACTATTACACTACTTATTAATATACTTTTAATACTAATAGTTAAATATGCCATTCCGATACCACATTTTTGACCTATTAATACTTTCACCTATTTATTTACCCCAGCTCAATAATTTATATTTAAATTTCTAACGATCCTCATAAGAGAGGTGAGTTCATTTCTTGATATGTTTAGGACTGTCTTATGCTCCCAACACTGGGCCCAGTCTGCATCCAAGGAGGAACTGTTCTATAGTCTCTCATGGTCTCTCTTTGTTCAGTTATAGTTATGTTTCATACAGTAAAGTATCTTTCCACCATAGGAAAACATATGACACACTGACAGTCTGCATCCCAGAAGAGGGCCTTTCCCAGAGCCTGGCTCCTCTGGATCTCTGATTTCAGATTTCAGAGTACAGAAGGGTAAGGGATGTTTGCTGTTTTGTGCCACTGTCTATGGTAAGTGAGTGTATCTCTTGAGATAGTGATCTTATCTCTCTCAGCTTATAGCTGAAAGAACTCAGACCAAGCTACTTGCCGGAGGTCACACAGCTAGAGCTAGCTGTGGAGAACTGGGACATGCCCAAGGACATGAGCACACTGTCTTTGTGAACTGGATAAGGACCCTTGAGCAGGGAGGGAAGACAGGAGTCAAAGGCTCACTTTCTGGATCTGCCTCCTAGCTGGGTGCTAGAAAGTCACCAAAACATCTTTTAGTTGTCTTTTTTTTTTCAGGCCCTTTCGATTGAACCAAGAGCCTCACATGTGCTGGGCAAGTGCTCTGCCGCTGACCTATGTCCCCAGCCTGCCAACTGTCAGTCTTAGTGTCACTGTTAGAAATAAGCAGGATTGCTGTCAGTGTCAAACTGTAAGTTCTAGAGGATGCTAGACAGGAGGAAAAGGAATGAAAGGATCCACCTGCCCCAACTGCTTCTTAGGCACCAAGTAATATACATGAATACAATATTTCTAGGGGAAATAGTGTGATTTGTGTCAGTAATATCCTAGTAGGGATTTAAAAAAAATACTAAGGCAGATTTTAAGCACTGTAATGGAAAATCTCCAAGCGGCTTTTAGCTTAAGCACTTCTATGGCTTAATAAAAAATAAACCAGAAGGGCTGGAGAGACGGGTCAGCAGTTAAGAGCATTGGCTGTTTATAACCATATAACCATCTGTAACTCCAGTTCTAGGAAATCCAACACCCTCTTCTGGCCTTCTGAGGCACCAGGCATGCATGTCGTACACAGACATACATGTGAGCCAAATACCCATACACTTAAAATTATTAAAAACCAAAACCCACAGCACCAGCCTTTGAGGGAATAAACAAAAGACAGCCACTTGTAGTTAATTGCCAGCTTTAATGTGATCCAGTAGATGTTTTTCATCAAAAATACCTATGTTAAGCCCATGCTGAGTTCTAGGCAACCCAAAATAATCTTCGCTGACTACAAGGTTAAACCAAAGAAAATTAAGGTTGGACTTCTTTCATACTCAAAGCCATTGCACCCTAGAGCTATTTTAGTGCCCTTTGCTATTGTTGTTCTTCTTTTCCTCCTCTGCTCTTTCTCCTTCTCCTCCTCCTCCTTTTGCTTTTGTATTTTGAGACAGGTTTCTCTTGTTGTTCTGGCTGTCCTGGACTTGCTTTGTAGACAAGGCTGGCCTTGAATGCAGAGATTCCCCTGGCTTTGTCTCCCTGGTGCTGGGATTAAAAGTGTACACCACTGCCCCCGCCTTGGTGCCTTTTCAGTAAAAGCTGACAGGGACAAAGGCCAGGGACATCTCCTGCCACCCCCTTCTCCCAGTGTGCCTTCTTGGTCTCCACTGTTTCTTTCATCTATGATGGCTCTGTGAAAGTGTAACTCTCCTTATCCCTCTACTTTCTACCTCTCCCCACACAGTTACTGAGCTCTCAAGCTTGATGGCCCTTTTGTTCTCTCTTGGACTCCCAGTAAATTGTCTTAAATTTCTTTCTGAGCCAATTTTTAAGTTATTTTATTAATAGGACCAAGACTTGTAAAGGAGATTGTGACCCAGAAGAGGATCATTTTGTCCTATCTCTTTGCTCTTGTTTTATTATAACATAAGCAAACACACATACACATCACTACTACCACCACCAATAGCTATAGAAATAGTCCATCCTTTCCCCCCCAAACACCCAGTGTAACCATGATCCCACATTTTGGTGATGGTATCATTCAGGAACTGGATTATGTTTCTTTCTCTGCTGAATGTTATAAAGAGTGGATTGCCAACATAAAGTAGTGTATGGAACTGAATGGTATCCTTGTTTGATTTGGGCTTGGGGAACAAAGTCTGTAGGCCTACTTTCTTTTAGCTATTTTATTTGGATTCTTATATCTAACATTCTTCTCCATCTCAATCTCTTCCAACCTCCCAACGCTAGGTAGGCAAGAGAGAAAGTACTTCCTGCTGATTAGAGGCATTGGGTTCTTTGGGGGAAAGTCCAATCTTTGTCATCAGGGAATCTCCAACTTCTTGTTGTTGTCAAATGGAAACAACAGCAACCATGAGCTACAGGGGGAGCAGCAGCCTCCACAGGCCATTTCAGGGCTCTCTCATTTATACCCTCTCAAGAGTTCCCAGAATTAAACTATCTGCAGCTGGCAAAAATTATGTCCCTGCCTGAGCATGTGACACATTATAGTTAGCTGCTGTAGACAATATGAAGCAGCCCCATATCCCACACTTGGGTTTAAAACAGAAACATTTCCATAACATAATTTTGGTTTTTTTCGAAACTAAAATTCTCACTACAATAGCTTTTTATCTAACATTAATATATTATATACAATAAGAAAAATTATGCTATCAGGTAAGAATTACATACACAATGTCCAGTTCGTTTATATTTGGCAAACTTGGAGAAACTATTCTACTGTGTATTCTATCTTGGTGAGTTCAAAATTCTGTACCTAAATAACTTTCTTATCATAACTTACATTTATTAACCTAAAAACATCTTTTTAGATGCTAAAACATTTTCTTAGATCCCAAACAACTTAGGCTTTTATGTCTTTAATCTTAATAAGGAAAAACTGTAAGATGATAGCTATCTAGTCTTTAACCTCATTAGAGACTTGAGAAGGATAAATAGTACCTGAGTAAAAAGGAAGTGCAGAGCATGCAGCTTCCAAAACTGTAGAAGTGACAGAGACTGATAGCTTCCTAGATGGTCACCCAAGATTCCTTTGTAATGTTAGGTCATCAGATCTTTAGCCTTCAGGTCCAGAATATCTCACACACTTATCTATGAAGCAGGAATTTTGAAGAACTGGTCTACCTTGTCTCTGCAAAGTGGGTCAGTCGACTTTCTAGTGTCCTGCTTGTCCATAGTTTGGATTGCCTGCTGTCAACAGTTGAAGTAAGGGCAGTTTTTTTGGCTAGTGGCTAACTTTGCCACAAGAAACTCAATGTGGATATTCTTCAGTGCCTGTCATCTTCTTTGAAGTAGGTTGGGAATGTTGCCAGGAGCAGATGTGTGTCTCTCTTAGAAAAGCTTTTTATTATTAAAACATCTTAAATGCCATATTTTGTAGATCTCTGGAAAGTTAGAAGACCATATATTTATTTATATTATCTTTGAATAGACAAACCTTGTTTGTTTCTAGCTACTTATTATCTGCTTAACTTTGAAAACATATACAGGAGCTAAATAAAGCTTATTTCTGTAATTGACTACTACTTAACAAGACTACAAGTGAGATTATTTATAGGTGACTAGCTAACTTGCCTTTCTAATGATCCTAAACAGTTTATTCTAGCATTTCTAATGATCCTAAACAGTTTATTCTAGCAGCTTTCAAGATATAGAACTTTACATCAAAATTTTAAATGAGTTGCATATGTACAATACTTTAAACAAGAGTTATGTGTATAAAATAACCTTATATTTCTATCAATATACAATAATCCATACCAAGGTAAAATTATTTGAGATTTGTTGCTTTCCTAGTCTTAAAAAGATATAATTCACCTTTTATTCTGTCATTCTGTATCCCCCTCCTTTTTTTTGAACTTTTCAAGGATGTGCAATAATCCATGCTTTTTTGTCCTTACATCTCTATTGTCCCTGAAGGTAAAGGATCAGTGGTTATTTTGTCAGCAATACTTAGTTGCATTTTTTTTCTGTGTGCTTATTAGAGACATTTCCAATGAGCCAAGTAAGTTTTGGATCAGCAGTTGTTTGTTTTTCTTTTTCCTATAACCTGCTGCTCTTGCTTGTAACAGCTTGTACTTTTGATCCTTGAGTTAGGGCTCCCAAAGCGACTTCCTGACTGAAAGAGATTACCATGGATGTTCCTCTTGAACCTGCATCCACTTGTCCAGTGACACCCTGTACCACAGTGTCTACAAACCCTGAGAAGCCTCAGCATTCTTATTGAGAACACCTTGCCACCAGAAACACGTAAATGAATAAATATGTTATACTTCCCTATGCCCACACTACTTGTCTTAAGTAGGGTTTTTATTGCTGTAAAGAGACACCATGACTCTAATAACTCTTATTAAGGAGCTAGGTTGCCTCTCAGTTTGCTCAAGATTAACCCTTCTCTCAAAATGAGCAGTCCTGGCAGTTTAGAATAAACTTTTTTTCCTTTTCACCCAAGGAATGGCTATTTTGGTCTGTTTATTGTGCCTGTTTTCAGGATCAGTAAAGTTGGCAGTCTCCCTATGGACCCTATTTATAATTAAAAGCTTTCTTTTGAGCCAGGCATGGTGACTCACACGTTTAATCCCAGCATTCAGGAGGCAAAGGTAGTGGATTTCTGTGAGTACAAGGCCAACTGGTCTACAAAGCAAGTTCCAGGATAGTCAGGGCCATTACACAGGGAAAGCCTGTGTCCAAAACCAAACCAAAACAAAACAGTTTTATTTTGATACCAAAAGAGCTTAAATTCAAAATTGTGATTTTAACAGGGTTAAACCTAAAGTCCTAATCTTATGAAAGCTACTAAATAATTATAAACTGTTAATGATAATTAAGAAATGCAAGTTGATAGTCACCTTAAAAATGATCAAATACTAAATGTGCTCAAAACTATATTTCTAGCTATGCCAAATACTAATGTAATTAACTGGGACTAAGCTTTGTTCCTCCTGTACATGTTTTCAAAGTTAAGCAGAAAATAAATAACTAGAAACATGCAAAGTTTATTTAAAATATACTTTCAAAAGACATGTGGCCCCCAAACACTTCAGAGATCTGCAGAATTTGGCATTTAAAATGTTTAATTGTAATAATGATGATGATAATGATAAAAGCTTTTCATGACACACATTCCAGCTCCTGAAAGCACCCTAATCTCTTCCAAAGAAGATGGGCATAGGAGAACCTCCACCTGAAACTTGCTTCAAATGTGGCAAAGCTGTCCATTGGGCTGTAGGAAGTCCAAACTGTGGACCAGCAGAACACTGGGAAATCAACTGCCCAACTTTGCTGAGACAAGGTAAGCCCATCCTTCAAAATTCCTGCTTTACGGAAGAGCCTGCCAAATCAAAGAAAGATGTCCTTTGGACCATGGAGAAACTTGGGTGACTGACCAGATAGGCAGTAAGCCTCTGTCATTTTTACAGACTTGGAAGCTGCTTGGTCTGCACTTCCTGTTTACGCAGGTGAAATTTATCCTTCTCAGGTCTCTGATGGGTTTAAACTAGCGAAAGAGTTAGCAGTTTAAGACGGCAATCAAGCCTTCAGCCCCTCTTCAGTTCTCCTCATGTGTAAAAATCAGGCCACGGGCCTCGCTCCCCTTGAACTGCCACTAGTAAGTCTAGACACAGTTTACCAGACTCAGAAAAGGTTTCAAAATAGCATTTTACTATTCCTTTATCTTAAGAAACTCGCCTTATAGTGACTGCTGCCAGTAATTAATCATATGTATTTCATGATGAATGAGTTAGCAAAAAAGGTTTAAAGTTTACAGAAGGTCTGAGGATACAGAAACATAAATAGGAGTATTTAAGAAAGTGTTTTAGGGTCTCAGAAGATGTTTTTAAGGTTGGTAAATGCAAGTTATGAAGGTTAGAGGATGTGAAAAGTTTAAAATGGTGATAAGAAAGTGATTTAAGATATATGTAAGAAAAATTAAATATGCTTCAGATTCCTTTCCCTTGTTATGCTATTGTATTAAGATTTCAGTGGAGTTCTGATATTATAGTCATTGGCTCAGGATTTTAAGTTTTCTTTGATTGTCTTTTAAGTATAGACTTAAAAATGCTTCTCATTGTGCTAAATTTAAATACATCCAGTCTTCTGGATAGAGAAAAGGAGCCCGTCTTTTTCTTTCATGGCTTCTGGTCATACTGAAAATCAAGATCAAACGAACTTTTGCCCCTTCTGATCACCAGAAGGCTTCTGTCTTCTCTGAGCTCACCTTAAAGAGTGTTCATACTTTTAACCCAAAACTGTTTCCTGAGCTTCTATTATGACACAAAGATGTGAGTTGTTTTTTTTTTTTTTTTGCCTTATCTACTTATGTGGGTTTCAATACAGTTTGCAAACAATGGTAATGCTAACATTCCAAAACTTATCTCTTTTTGTGAACTTGAAAAGATTCTTGTAAGCTTCAAGGAGCTGAAATGAATCAACCTCTCATTGGTTAAATGGACTCCAGATAAGTAAGTACCCCTGTCAATCAATAGCCTGGTGTTCCCCACCTATTGCCTATTTTAGAAGGTGAGATTCCTTCTCTTTTTTTCTGTTTTGGGACTCCCTTCCCCCAGATATCAAGACCATGGGCTTAAAAGTTTCAAATGTTTACCCAAGAAAAAAAATTTTCCCCTAAACTCAACTTTATCTTCTGCCCCTAATATATAAATATATATGTGCATATATATTTATTTGTTTATAATATATATTTATATATGTAACATAAATGTTTTATCTCAACTCAGCTTCATGTCCCTATCCCCAGATGGTCGTGCAGAGACTAGACGCCAAGTGAAACAGCCTGCTCTTCCCAGATTTGGCTAACATTCCAGCTTTTTAGACCCCCAGTAACAATGCCCCAATGTCAGCAAGAAGTAGTCACAGATGATTACATTACCCCCTTATTCATTTATTACCAACAAAAGGATGTTGGGTTTAGACCCGGGACAAGTGATTGAAGTGCCTATTTAACAAATCAAAGTGGACTTGCTTCCAGATTCTCCCAGCGTCCCTCAGTTTCTGCCTGTTTTAGGTATGGTTGGCATACCCTGCCCTCTACCCTGAACTTTCTAGCCCAGTGGCTGGGCTTCCCTTCCCCTAGAGGCTCTGCCCTATATAATCTAGATATTTTGTTTTTGTTTTTGTTTTTCATTCTCTCTCTCTCCATTTTTTTCTCCTGGTGTGTGCATGCTCTTTTTCTCTGCCTCCCCTTCCCCATCTGCATGGTTATTTTCCTGATCTCAGTTTTTGAGGACAGTGAAATTGCCCTAGAGCAGCCCCCCCCCAACTACTTTTTTTTAACATTTAATTTGTTATTTCTTAGGTAGCGAAAACCTCTTTTTTCTTTTTGTTAATATTAATCACAGGTTATTTACTTTGTATCCCAGCCATAGCTCTCTCCCTAAATCCCTCCCAATCCTACCCTCCCTCCCTCATCTCCTCCCTGTCCCTTTCCAAGTCCACTCTTCCCCTTCCATCTGACCCTAGCTTATCAGGTATCTTCAGGGCTGGCTGCAAAGTCCTCCTCTGTGTCCTAGCAAGACTGTTTCTCCCTCAGGGGTGGGGGAAGGTAAAGGAGCCAGTCCTTGAGTTCATGTCAGAAATAGTTCCTGTTCCCCTTACTAGTGTACCCACTTGGAAACTAGCTACCATGGGCTACATCCGAGCAGGGGTTCTAGATTATATCCATACATGGTCCTTGGTTGGAGAAACAGTCTCATAGAGGACCCCCATGCCCTGATATGTTTTGTCCTTGTGGAGCTCCTGTCCTTTCCCGAAAACCTCTGTCTTAGTTAGGATTTCTATTGCTTTGAAGAGACCATGACAACTCTTTTTGTTTGTTTCTTTATTTTGTTTTGCTTTTTTTCTAGACAAGATTTCTCTGTGTCACAGAACTCTGGCTGTACTGGACTCACTTTGTAGACCAGGCTGGCCTCAAACTCACAGAAATCTGACTGCCTCTGCCTCTCAAGTTCTGGGAATAAAGGCATGTACCACCACCCCTGGCTTCACTGCAACTCTTGCAAAGGAAAACATTTAATTGGGGCTGTTTTACAGTTTCAGAGGTTTAGATCATTATCATCATGGCAGGAAGCATGGTGGCACACAGGCAGACAGGGTGCTGGAGAAGTAGCTGAGAGTTCTACATCTGGATCTGCAGCTCAAGTGAGCCCCACTGCGCCTGGCTGGAGACTTCAAAGCCCACCCCTAGTGATATACTTCCTCTGACAAACCACACCTACTCCAACAAGCCCACATGTCCTAACAGTGCCACTCCTTATGGGCCAGTCATTCAAATATCTCTGCCTATTAGGGGTGTTCCTATTCAAACCACCACACCTTCCGTGGTTGGATAGGGACCCACTAACATGTGTCTCTTTATGCCATGCTTATTTTCTGGTGTTGAAGAAGCTAGATAAATTCTCACCTGAGAATATAAACCAGCAAGACTCACAGTGTTTACATGAAGTATTTCTTGGTATTTCCTGGTCATTTGGTCTACTCCCTGAAACCTCATGTGTACGTGTTGCAGCTCTGAGGGGGAAGGTATCCTGGTAGTCAAGAACTAAGAAATACCACAAAGTCACACTACACAACAAACCTCACACTAGAGATTTATTGTTTGTGTGTGGGAAGAACCCAGGAGGGTGGCTGACTCTCTTTTGATGAGAAGCAGCAGAGAGCTGAGCAGAAGACAGAATTTATATAGAATATAAATTGTGTGTGTGTTGCTTTACAGGGTGGGGACTGGTGGGATTTTAAATCCAGAGCTTGGGCTTTCTACTTTGTAGGGTAGGGGCTGGGACCAGACATCAGGCGGGTTAGAGTGTTCTGTGGGTGGAACCTTGTGGTTGGAGGTCCTCTGGGGAGGGGCCTGGCCACTCGTGTGCCTCAAATGGCTTACATTATGTCCCTGAAAAGAACCTTAACAAAACGAACAAACAAACGGCCATATGACACTTCTTTAATAGTTTTCAATTAGTAGCTGTGAAATTGTTGCCAATATGTCTTCCTTTATGCCAGAATTATGACAGAGGGCAAGCAGTTTTAGAGAGATTGTAGAAAGGTAGGAAGGTTGCTTAAATTTTTCCCAAGCATGACTTGAGGGGAAATTCACGCATCCTTCCAGCTTATGGAACAGCCGTCGGATTTTTATCAAGTTGGCCAACAGCAGAAGGTCATCTCCACTCAGGAACCTCAGGGCCGGAAGCTCCTCTGGGTTGTGGAGCTTGTCAGAAAGAGAGAGAGAGAGAGTAAAAAGGGGCAAGATGAGTGAGTGCCCAGGAGTGGACATGGGCAGATAGGAGGACCTTAGAGTTGGGCCAGTGGAACTGTTTTACTCTTAATGAGGGAGATTGTCATGCTGTGGAGACTTTAGATATGTTCAAAGCTTTATTCAGGAAATTTAACCAACATCTATTGAAGGGAGCATGAAGCTACCTTAAATAGTCTCTTCCTTGGAAAATGCCTAGTAGGGCAGGGGTCAGGGGTCATGAGGGATGCTCTGAAGGCCCAGGGGACATCTTCCTAGAGAAGGTAGCATGGGGGTGACTAACACTCCTTTTGTTCTCTTCAGTGTGTCCATTGCAAATCGCCTCTTCATTTGGCTCACTTGCCCTCTCCACTTCGTCAACTACTGAAGGGACCTGTCAGGACAGCCTGCAGCTTCAGGGCCACCTAGGAGGGTGGGGGAAATCTAAAGAGCAGCAGAAGCATAGCATTCTGCAAGCAGGCAACTCCCTCACCTGTGAGGGATGCAGGCGTACAAACCAAAATGTCTTTTCCATACTAAAATCCATTTCTGATAGAGGAGGAGAGAAGCAGTGTGGGTGGGCTGGGGTGGCAGAGGAGTGAAGAATGGCCATTTTTGTGTTTTAGAGAGGAATGTGCTTCTTGCCAGTGCAGTGTACCAAAAAGAGGGTATACATTATTGTATATGCTGGGATTAGTTGATAACACTGTGCATTTATAACCAAGAAAAAAGTTTCTTAAGACTTGAATCCAGGTAGATGGCCAGATTTACTAACAAGTCCTAGAATCATGGTGAGCAGACTAGATGAAGCTTCTCAGAGTTGAAGAGGTGTGCTCCAAGTGATTTTTGCATATGGAAGCACACTAACTTCTGTGCATATCTCTGCATCTCTGTGGCAGTTTTGTTTGCTCAGTGCATAGTCAGTTCGTTACATTTTCACAGACTCTTCACAGCTACTGCCAGGTAGGAATCAATTCATGGATGAGAAACTGAAGCTAAAGTTCCCTCACACAGCCAAGCAGTAGAGCTGAGATTTGAAACTACACACTGTAACTTGATGTCTGTGTTCCTAACCACTGTGTTATGGCCATCATGGAACGTGTGCTTTGACCAAGCCAGGACAAAGCACTGGGATAAAGGAAGCAGAGAGAGCCTGTCCTATCCTTCTGGAGGGGGAAAGGCAGCCATCATGTCAAGAGAGGTACCCTGGCTTGGCCAGTGTAGGGCAGGAGCAACAAGTCCATGGGAAGCTCAGAACGTGGTCAATGGTGACATGGTGAAGTCCTAGACAGTCTAGCCGTGTCTCCAAGGAGTCAGAGCTTGTATTTATATATCCTCTTGACATGATTGGAACACAGGTTTCCTGGCCCAGCTTAGGGCTTTTGGCCGTAGTGGGGAGGAAACAGGAACCTCACAACGCAAACCCTAAAACAAAACTGACAAGGCAGCTGATGGCAGTCACACAATTAACACCATAGATGCTACTTGGAATTAAGTCTGAACTGAAAGGAATTTAAGAGAAGAAAATGTAACATTGCTTCAGTTACACAGGAAACCTTCATTGTGGACTCCAAAAATTCTCAGTGGGCAGATTATGCATAAATGTATGCAATCAGTAATAATATCAACAAAATTATTTTCCTCTTAAAAGCTAAATGATTTTAACTGTTTTTGATATGCATACCATTACTTTGGTTCCAACGCTGATTCTTGCCTGTTGGCCCATTGCTAGAAAATTAATGAAGACCTTGTCTTGTTCTAGGATGCGAATTCCAATGTAACGGTTCAAAGCAAGAAAGACAGGTTTAAATGAAACAAAGGATGAAGTAGGCATGGAACTTGCCCAGTTCCAAGTTCGGATTCTATTGCCAGCTTGGTCTGAGTATTGGCCTCCCAAGATGTTAATGAATACCCTGAAAGGAAATAAGAGTGATTACTAACAGCGTTCAGGGGGCTGTGGCGGGAGGATGGGCAGACTGAGGTCTTGGCTCAAAGGACAGAAACAGCCCCACCAAACAGCAGCACTATAATGCAAGGCTGAGTTAGCTCTGTTACTTCCTGTAAAGGTGCGTGAGTGCCGGAATCCTTCTGTAACTTTAGAAATAATACTACTCACTTTACGCTATTTGAAATACTAGGTTCAGATGGAAGCATACTCATAAAATTAAGTGGATCCAAAAAAAAAAAAAAAAAAAGCCGGGAGGTGGAGAGGAAGCCCTGGAAATTTCATCCAGAAGAGAAAGGATATAGAGGGGAGGCTGTTCTTGACAGAGGGAGGGACCAATGGTGAGATTTTTTTACCAGGCCAAAATGCAGGACTGTCGATGTAAAGTTGGGGGATGGCCAGATTAGTCCTTGTTCAAAAGAGCTGATACAGCTACAAGTCAAGTGTCCTTCCTTTCTCTCTCTCTCGTTTTGGAGGGGGTGGTGAGAGAGTGCTGGTGTTTGAGGCCAGGGCCTGGGGTTCATTGCATGAGCTGGACTGTACCACCAGCCTTTGAGGAGGAGGCTTTTGGGGGGCTGGGTGTGGAAAATGGGGGTTTGGGAGGGACTTCTGTATTCACTACAATGGCGAAAAGTTCTCCAGCAGAGCAAAAATGTGACTTGAATGAAGTGGGCCTACAATCACGTGGCATTGCCAATGCCACACCTTTACTACATTGCAAACAGTCATGCTTGTTCTGAGGTTTTGTGGCACTAATCACCATGACATTCTACTGGGCAGTCTCATTGACATACTCCCTTACCTTCCACAGCCAAGGAGAGTTCTGTATACTTAGAAAGTTGGCTTACTTTGACAATGGATTTCCTTTCTAACTCCGAGAAATGCCCACAAAGGCCCCCAGGGGTAAAGAGAACTAATTTCTCAAGCAATGACTGACTACTACTGATACTAACCTGATAGTAAGAGAGATAATAAATCAGGAGGATGTCTAGCGCACTGGATCCATGAAGGAGTGAGTTCTCTCTGTCTTACAAGTACATAGTGTTTGGCTAAATGGATTGGAATCAGATCTTTAATTATTCTTGGAATTTATATCATAGATTTCACTGTGTAACAGTAAAGATTCAGGATATACTTACTGTTCAAGAAACTTCAGTCCACAGAAAACACAGATGTGCCTTCCAGAGTCAGAAAGAAGGGGCTTTGGGAATGTCAGGGCCAGTCAGAATACTGAAGAGTTCAGCTCATGGGGTTTGGGATCCCTGAAACCAACTGGTCTCTACAGCTTGTTGAATTAATATAGGTGACAATTATAACTCCTCCCGCCCCCAAATGTAACACAGACTTACTATTGAATCCTGAAAGATAAGCAGAAATTTCCCATTATACAGGGCGTTAATGGATTGATTACTATCATGGGCTAGAAATACACACACTTCACTGTGTTGCAGTTTTATCAGCACTGGCAAGGTTCAAGCTTTGCCAGTTATCGGCAGGTTTCCCAAGTGAGACTGTACCTACAGATAATTTGAAAAGCCAACTGTGGTGGCTTAAACCTGTAATCTAGCACTTTGGAAGATGAGGGTCACAAATTTGAAGCCAGCCTGCTGGGTAAAGGGAATCCCAGTCTGGCCAAGACTACAGAGTGAGACCGTGTCTCAAAACAGTATATACCTTTCTGAAAGGCTTAAATTGTATCTGAAGTTGGAACCCAGATTTTTCTTTCAGGTTAAATAAAATAATGTGACGTTATGGAGCACCCATATTGGTAAATGAAGGGGGAGTTAGGATCTTTCTAGAGAGATTTCAATCTTTCTCTATTATTACTATGTTTGTATGTATGAACTGTGTGGTGGTGGGGGTTGCCTGGGAGCCGCAATGTGTGTGGAGTCAGAGGAGACCTGACAACCTTCATCCGTGGAGTCCAGGGATTGAACCTGGGCTGCCAGGCATGCATGGAACATGCTTTTACAGTCTTTGTGGCTCTAGGCAGTTCATTTGTGTGCTATTGTCTGACACAGCTCCAGGAGGATCACTAGAAAATATCTCAAGCAGTGAACAACACAGTATAGTGTGCCTCTGAGTTCTATTACTATCTCAAGACCACTACACCACTAACTCCAACAAATCTTTCTAAAGCCATTCCTATTGAAGAGATAAAAAGTACAGTTAAACAACAACAGTGAAAAAGCCATCAAAGCAACATCAACAATATACCCTGCAAGGACGCGAGGAACCTACCAGACATTTCCATTGGGATGATAGCAGGAGCTTTTGCCAGAGGAGTCCAGCAATGCCAGGATAGCGGGGTTGGTGGGGGTGTCTTCTTGGACAATACAAGTAAAACCATCTACCTTGTTGGGCACTTGGATAATGGCTAGATTTCCAGATGGGTATCTGGGATCAGATAAGGTCCTGTGAGTGATCTAGTGATCCTGGACTATGTGTGGAATAGTTAATTTAGGACGAGCCTTTCGGAACCTTATGAGAACCTTTCAGAGGAAAGTTTCCTATTACTTTTAATATAAAAGAATTGTATGCTTTTATAGAAATTGAAATATATTTACGAAATGCAAAAATCCCCAACAAAGTAGTAAGGAATAGAATTTAGAAATATTTAAGAGTATTTTACATCATGATAAAATTAAATTTATCCCAAGAATGTAAGGTTAGTTCAACACCTGAAAATCAACTAATGTAATATAGCACATTAACAGAACCAGATGCAAAATAAAACATATGCTTGAGTTGTAGGCTCACGACTGGGAGGGTGAGGTGAGGAGTATTTTAAGTGTCACCAGCTTCTCTCTGGGTGGCAGAACTCCGGGAGTGTATCTTTCGGTACTCCCTCCTCCGTCCCTGTTCTCTTCCTCTTCTGTCTTGTCTTTTCTTCCCTTCTTCCCCTCCTCCCCTTTCTCTTCTCCTTCCTCTTCCCCTTCTTTTCTTTCCCTTTCCCCTTCCCTTTCTCCCCTTCCTCCTCCCTTCCCCATCTCTCTTCTTCCCCTTCTCTCTTCCCCTTCTTCTCCTTGTTCCCCTTCTTTCCCTCCCCTTCCTCTTTCCTTTCCTTTCTCCTCACTTTCCCTCCCCTCCCCTCCCAGCCCCTCCAGTCCCCTCCCTCTCTCCCTCCTTCCCTTCCTCCCTCCCTTCCTTTTCTTGGGATTGACACTAAGGCCCCTGCACCTGTGAGGTACTCTATCACAGACCTTCTACCACAGACCTCCTCCTCACCTCTTTGGTTTTGGGAGAGACTCAAGCTGAGTTTCCCAGGCAGGCTGTGGACTTGCTATCTTCTTGCTTCAGTCTCCCCCACCTCAGCCTCTCAAGTAGCTGGGTCTACAAGCCTATGCTATCAGGCCCTGCCTGTTTTTCTTTTTGTGAAGTAAAGCCAATAATACAATAACATAGAGAGAGAAAGGATACAATATTTGTGTTGTCCCATCTGGAAAGGAAGTGAGAAACTTGCTTCCATGCTTGTAGCACTTCTCCAGGAACTCTTTCTTCATCTCCTACAAGCACAACAAAAAAAACACTGACTGAGGGCCGATGAGCGAATGCCCACAGCATAGTGGCGCACACCATTTCTTAATGTGCTTGGCCTTGCTTCCACAACATGGGATGGTCAGAAGCAACCATTTACAGATCCCTGCAGTATAACTTATGAAACCCCTTCTGTTATCACTTACCTATCTAAAATTTTCATTTATTAGATCATATATAGTACCATAAAAAGAGAGGAAAAAAACCCTGTCACATCACAATGATAACATTCATATCCTAACTGTAATGATTTTTACATATCTGTGGAAGTGCTTAGCTGAACAATGAAAGGGTAAATATTATCACATGAATATTATTACTTTATTCACTTGGATTATTTGTTTTTGCTTTTCCGTGCTGAGGATTGAACCTAGGGCCCTCCACATACTAGGCAAGCTACACCCCAGCAGTAAGCCTGACTTTAGAATGGAAAAATAGTCCAGGCTGACATACAACAGCAGGGTTGTTCTGTTCATTTGAGCATATGCCTGGTAGTGGCTGTGAGGCAGTGAAGACAGACATTCAGGAGCGTAACTCTTTATCATGGCTCCAAGTTCAACCACGATTTGGTATCTGATAATATGTATGATAAACTGCAGATTTGGTTTAATTCGATGCATTCCCGATCTTGAATTGTCCTGAAATGGACACAAGAATTCCTAGAGTGATGTGATCTAAATTTTTGTATATGTTGTCATTTACTTTGGAAACCTATTGTTCCATCTGGAAATGATGGCCTCCCTTCCACCCACCCCCACTTTTGACGCTGTGAACTATGGAATACTTCCAGATAGTGTGCACGCTATTCCCTATGTGTGCACCCCAGTGTGCCCATCCAGGGGGTCTACCCCAGTGTGGCAAGTCCAGTATCAACTGTCTGCCAGGATGCAGCTGACAGTCTGATTTTGGTAATTTCTGTTTGCTCTTTGTGTGTTCATCATTTAATGTCCCATTTTTAATGTCCTGTACGTGGGCTCATCTGCTGAACAGGGTACTGTCTTCTCTTTGTCAAAGAAAGATCCCTTCTACTCCCAGTGAGGAGCTGCGGTGCAGGAACTTTCCTCAGTGCTCAGACTTCTATTTGCCATCCTGGGTGAGAGAACCTGGCTTTCTCCTGGTTTTGACCGTTAAAAGCACTGACGAATGGAACATTCATACATGTGCTTGTTGGTATTAAGTTCCTGTAGGATACTGTTTATAGTCACATTTACCTGTCACAGGCAAATGCTGGTCAGCTACTGTTTGGTCCTCTTCCCAAAGCTCAGCACCATCAGTTTTTATTTTTTGCCAGTATGGTTAGTATGGAATGAATTTTCATTTCTTGGGTGATTAAGGTGTTTAAGCGGGCTTTCATACGCCTTTAGTCATCTGCATTTTCTCTTGTGAAAAGTTTCTGTTCAAGTTTTGAGAAAGGGCTCACTTTTTCTGTAAGATTCATTTCATTTTGTTGTTTGTTGGTTGGTGTTTTGGACAAATGGTCTCACTATTTACCCCTGGCTAACCTGGAACTTGATATGTAGACCATGCTGATCTTGAACTCAGATTTCCTTACCTCTGCCTCCTGATGCTGGGATAAAAGGCATGCACTACTACACCTGGAAAAATTAACTTTTTTATTTTGGTAATAAAAATCCTTTATAAATTTAGGGTATAAGACCTTTATACTCCATATGTAATTTAAATGATTTTTCAGTTTTGGCTTGCTTTCAATTTTTAAATTTTAATTAATCAAAACCTTAGCAAATACTTCTTCTTGGTCTAAATTTACTCTATGATGTTAAAATAATACTTTGTGGCACCACAAATTAGACTGAGTTATAAAGTAAAAAAGACATGAAGTGGGATGGGATTGGGAGATGAAAATTAGATCTGGGAGGAGTTAGGAGGAGGAGTTTGAGGTGAATATGATCAAAAGACATGTATGTATAAAATACATGTACGTATAAAATACCCTAATATTGCACATTTTTGAAAATGAAAAATCTTTATAGTTTATATATGTTGTGTTTAGGTTTTTACTCTCCTTAAAATTGGTTTCTACATGTGGTACAGTGGTAGAAGGTGGCCTTTCCAATTACAGTAATAAGACATATGGCTTCCCAGCTGAAGCTGACACAGAACTACACATTAGAGAGACTTTCCTTCATCACTGCTGTGCAGCAGCACTGTTGTCCTTAGTTAGGGATGCACACTTGCGTCTGATAATAGACTGTTTTGTGGTTCTGCTTAGCCCTCCCCACCATCACTTTGGCTCAATCACCATATTCTGTAGAGGTCTACATTTCCATTTGCTTTTCTTCCAGAATGTCTTGGTAATTATAGGTTCTTTATACTTCCATGTGAATTTTTAAATCAACTTATGGAGACTTCCCTCAATATATGTAAAATATACTCTTCTTAGGACTGGTGGAGACTGCATTGGGTCACTTATGGGAGGAATGTCCCCTTCGTCTCTAACTTCAGGAGAGTGGGGGTACACAGAACACTTCAAATGCTAACACAATTCTGATGAAGTGGTTAGGGTTTTGGTGATTTCTCTCCCTTTCTTTTAATTTTTCTAAGAGTTCCAGATGGTCTTTAAAGTGTATTGTGACATTTTAAGGCCAAAAAGCTTTAACTAAGAACACCAATAAGACAAAAAATTCAGAAGCAGTTGCAATCTCAAGTCTGTACAAGTGAAGTTCCACGAGAACTTTTGTATGTTTTAAGTAAAAATGATTTTTTTCCTTTTTTTCTTTTATATTAATCACAGGTTATGTACTTTGTATCCCAGCCGTAGCCCCCTCCTGCATCCCCTCCCGATCCTGCCCCTTTCCAAGTCCACTGATAGGGGAGGACCTCCTCCCCTTCCATCTAGCTCTAGTTTATCAGGTCTCTTCAGGAATGGCTGCAATGTCCTCTACTGTGGCCTAGCAAAACTGCTCCTCCCTCTGGGGGTGGGGAGGTCAAAGAGCCAGCCATTGAGTTCATGTCCAAAGTAGTCCCTGTTCCCCTTACTAGTATACCCACTTGGGAATTGAGTTGCCATTTGCTACATACAAGCAGGGGTTCTAGGTTATAACCATACATGGTCCTTGGTTGGAGAGACAGTCTCATAAAAGACCCCTGTGCCGTGATATATTTGGTTCTTGCGGAGCTCCTGACCTCTCCAGGTCATACTAACTCCCCGACAGAGGGCCTCGAAAACACTCTTCCTAGCAGTGTATCAAAGCAAATATTAAGAAGCATAACCAATCCTTTGGCAGAGTGCAGGGAATCATATAAAATGATTTTTTTTTAAAGAAATCACAAACAAGAAATTGTAAAAGAATTACCTTTCCACCTGCTCTCCTGGAATCACAGCAAGTGATGGAGATGTTGCTGATCTGAACATCAGTTGCTCGTTTAATGCTCACCTTCTTTTGCAAAGAAGAAAGCAGGTAAGAAATTGTCCTTACGTGCTTTGGTTCTAATGGGAGAAGAATAGAACATATGTGTTCTGAATTAAAAAGAAAAGCATCTTTATAATAAAACAATAAATTAACCCTGGTTTAAATTAACCTTGTTGCAAATGCGTTGATTTATCAGACTCTTTAAAGGAAGACAAATAAGGACTTTTATTAAATTAAAACTAGGGAGGCGTTTCTTTGATTAAAAAAATTACAAATTTCTATTAAATAAAAAAAGAACATCCCACTGAGAGAATTTTCACTATGTGGAATTCCTGGGCTTTTAGTTCCTTCTTTCTTCCCTTCCTCCTTTCCTCCTTTCCTTCCTCTCTCTCTTTCATTCCTCCCCCCCCCTTTTTTTTATGGAGACAGGGTCTCAAATATATAACCCCAACTAGTTTGTAACTCACTATGTAGATCAAGCTGGTCTCAAGCTCCCAGAGCTCTGCCGAGCTGAAGCCTAAAGGCATGTGTGCCACCATGCCGGGCTTTTCATTTCAGTAAGAAACAGTGAAATTCCCTACAATATTAGATATTTAGTTGCAAAAATACAAAGTGAATTGACTACCTTAAGTACCTTTTCAATAACAGAAGAAACTTGATGCTGACTGGAAATTTAAATTATTTCTTCTAAATCAGATGGCCTGTGAGGAGGTCATCAGATGTTTAAAGCTAGGATTTCTGATGCTAACTTCAGTGCTCCTTCAAGTGCCCCATACTGACCAGCCCTGGTGATTACCAAGAGTATTCAGGTGTCTATTGGCAGAATATCCACATCCAAGTTTGAGAACAGAGTGCAATGTATGCTTCCTGACACAAGAAACAGAAACATGACAGTGCTCAGCCACTTCTAAGAGGTGTTCTGAAGATGTCAGTAATTTATTTCAACCAATAACAATGAGACAGAGCCCAAGATCTCTAAAAGAGGGCCTTTAGATTTCTTAACTCTGGATTTCTCAGTCCATTTCACCAGATACAGGCTTCATGATACTTACAAACGAACATTTTTAATGTTATTTTAAAACATGCCAATTTTATGCCCTGGCTCGACATCTGAGCTTTCTGATGCTGCATAGCATCCATGGCAATAGTCTTACCGTCCTCAAAGACCGGGATGATTGGTTCAACAGGCATCATTGCCAACTGTCTGGCCATTTCACGTTCTTGTTTTCTACAAAATCAAAACCATCAAGCATAGGTCTGAATTGCGGTTGAAAGTGGAAATCATGTGCTACAAATTTCAGCTGCTTAAATACCATCCTTTGTTACCTTAATGTTATCACTTATGAATCCAGTTTATGAATCAGAGCATGCAAGTGGGCTTTTTGGGTAAATTTCTCTAGCATAGGTGTTCTGAATTGCCCTGATAATTTATGCGAGACAATTTCTACTTTAAATCAGTGAGCTCACTAGGTTTCTGTCTCTAATATCATTATTATTTAGTATCTGTATCTGTATGTATGTGGTGATAGAGATTTAATTCAGGGCTTTGGGTACAAAAGGAAAGCATTCTACTATTGAGCTGTATCCCTGACTCTTCTGGGAATTTTTGAATCTCATGATGTCAACCAGGAATTATAATGAGCTAGCTTATCTCGTTTCTATGTCTTTATAACGAACACATTGTCATAACTATATATTTTGAGAAACCAAGGTTCCTTTTATGAGCTGTTCTTCAGTGAGCACATTCTGTCTATCTCCAGTGCCCTTGTATTACCTCTGCAAAGCTCTTTCCTTTGCCTTGATTCTTTCAGCTTCGCTGCCATGGGATACATGAGGCGAAATACTGATTAATTCCATTTCAGGGCTTTGGATGTGTTGCCATTCCTCATTGATATAATCAATAAGATTTTGTAACTGAAGACAACAGCATCCCTGAAAAACAAAGAGGCTATGATCTTGTCATGAGCACTAGGTTAAAGAAGATCAGAGGGGATAAAATCCCAAAACCACCAGTGAGGTGTGGATAACCACCCCTCTTTCTTCTACTAGTAGCTTTGGTGAGATAAAGTTCACATATCACACAATTCACCTGCTTTAAGATTCATTTCAGAGGCTAGAGAGATGGTAATGAGCATTGGTTGCTCTTCCAGGTCCTGTGTTCAATTCCCAGCAACCACATGGTGGCTCCCAACCATCTATAATGGGATCTGGTGCTCTCTTCTGGCATGCAGGTGTACGTGCAGACAGCATTGTATACATAATAAATAAATCTTAAAAAAAAGATTAATTTCAACTGGTTTTTCAATATTTTCAGAGCAACCATTACTAGTTATTTCAGATGAAACTTGTACCCCATGAACCTCTCCTCAGAGCTCCCACAAATCTTCTTAGTTTTTGAGATAGCAACTCATTTATTCCAGTCTATTCTCTATGTTGCTAAGGATGGCCTTGAACTTGTAATCAACCTGTCTCCACTCCTAAGCACTGTGAATACAGCATATGCCAGCATATGAAGAACCAGCCTGCCTCCACTGTAGGCTTAAAAGCCATCTTATAGTAAAGATAAACGAGGTTCATTCCTGTTTATGGTTAAACTTCTGTTTTGCATGGACTGTGCTATGCCCCACCTGTAACCTTAACTACAAAGGATTCTGTACTGACTGTTTCAGGAATGGCAATCATGTCTTTGTATAAAAAAAGCTAATAATTATCTTGCAACCCTACCTTTGTTTCAAAAGGGTTGTTATGCTCTTAACCTATTGTTAAGACCACCTTGCAACCATGTTCCAGTTTCAGGAGGTTGTTAGGATTAACTTGTTATGATGTTCTGCTCCTGTAACCCCGCCTATTTTGCTCATCAAATTCCCCATCTAGGAGTCCCCTATTATAGCTATAAGACCCTTGTCTTCTTCACATACAATGCTGACCTCTCAAACCCCACCTGAGATGGCCTGTGTACATGAATGAAGAAGCTTGCTTTAATTAACAGCTTGCTTTAATTAACTTGGCCATAATGATGTGGGCTGATGGTCTTTCTCCTTTTATCTTTGGGATTTACACATGCCTCCCTTAAGCAGTAGTAGAGAGAAAGCCCAGGGCTTTGTGCATGATAGGCAAGTACTACCAGCTAAGCTCAGTCTCAGCCCTAGCTTCTAACCTGCTTTCTGTCTCTCCACACTTGTCTGTTTTTCACAGATTATGGTCCTGAAACCACAAAGCATATATTGAGACTGGCCTTTCACTTAGCATAGTGTTTATAGGCCTAATCCACTTTGTAGTATGTTTCAAGATGTCTATCTTGTTTAGCTGAATAATAACAGATTGTACTGATATGTGTTTCCACTTGTGTGGATTAAGAGTTATGAGTGTTGGTTTACAAGTTTTGTGTAGACACATATTGTCCATTTTCTTTGGTATAATAGCTAGGAAAAAAACCTGATGATATGATTGAAGAGATAGATACATCAGTCAAAGAAAATATTAAATCTAAAAAATTCCTTACACAAAACACCCAAAAATCTGGGTCACTATGTGTAAATGTTGCTTTTATTTCCTCAGATGAGGGGATGAGATGAGAGCCATGCCCAAGCTTTACAAATACATGGCTTGGTCCAAGCCCAGAGAAATTCTATCTCTGTTCTATTTATTGCTAGGCCTAGGCCTAGAAACTTCTAGCTTCCATATAGTCTAATTTTCTGTAAGCCCAGAACTTGAAGGCTTCAGCTTCCAGCTTCTGTCTGATAACTCAGACCTAGAATGTTTTCAGCCTCCAGAACTTACTGCTGAATAAGCTCATCCTTTCTTAACTCCTTTTGAACTCTGGCTGACTGATTCAACTCAGCTGTTCTGGCTCAAGTGCCTCTCCAAGCTGACCGATTCAATCCAGCTTCCCTTAGCACCTGACTGAACTGCTCTGCTTAGAAAAATTGTCCCTGAACTCCACAAACTAAACAGAACTGCAGGAACTCAACTAAATTCAACTGAACTGCTCTGAACTCAACCCTCTTTTTCTCTCCCTGCACTGCTCTTAAGTAGCTTCTCCTTCCTGTTTGTTTTTATGAGAGTTAGTCGTTTCCTGTCTCTGACTCATTCTGTCAAATCAATTAGACATCATTGTTTGGGATTAAAGGTGTGTACTAAAGGTGTGTCTGTATTCCAGCCAGAGGAATTAATTAAAGGTGTATGGAGTGTCTGCATTCCGGCCAGATCACACAGACATAGAAGGTCTTTGGATGTGACCCCTTGCCAGAACAATCATGTTGCTGGATTAAAATTCCTCTACAACCATGAAAAGACCAAACCTAATAGAAATAAAAGAAGAATACCGGCTCAAAACCCCAGAAAATATTTTAAACAAAATCATAGAAAAATGTTCTAATCTAAAAAAGAACATGCCTATAAAGGTATAAGAAGGCCATATAATACCAAGTGGACTGAACCAGAAAAGAAAGTACCCTTTGCAGCATAATAATCAAGACATTAAAAACATAGAACAGAGAAAAAATATTAAAACCTACAATGAGGAAAAGGCCAAAGGTCAAGTAACATATAATTGCAGACCTGTTAGACTTTTCAGTGGAGACTGTAAAATCCAAAAGGGCCTGGAAAGATGTCTTTCAGACTCTAAGAGACCACAGATGCCTGCCCAGATTATGATGCCAGCAAAGTTTTCACTCATCATAGATGGAAAAAAACAATATATTCCATGACAAAGTCAAATTTAAACAATATCCACAAATCCAGCCCTACAGTAGGTACTAGAAGAAAAATCCCAACGCAAGGAGGTTAACCACACCCATGGAAACACAAGAAATATAAATCTCATACCAGCAAAACCAAAAGAAGGTAAACACACACACACACACTATCACTACTACTACCACAAATACCAAAATAACAGGAATTAACAATCATTGGTCATTAATATCTCTCAACATCAATGGACTCAATCCACCAGCAACAAGACACAGGCTAACAGAATGGATGAGTAAACAGGATCCATCATTCTGCTGCATACAAGAAACACAGCTCAGCAACAAAAATAGGCATTACCTCAGAGTGAAGGGCTAGAAAAAGGCTTTCAAACAAATGGATCCAAGAAGCAAGCTGGTGTAGTTATTCTAATATTTAACGGAATAGACTTCCAACCAAAATTACTCAAAAGAAATGGGGAAGGACACTACATGTTCATCAAATGGAAAATCCACCAAGACGATATTTCAGTTCTTATACCTATGCCTCAAATGTAAGGACATGCACACTTGTAAAAGAAACATTATTAAAGCTTAAACTATACATCAAATACCACATATTAATAATGGGAGACTTCAATACCCTACTCTCACCAATGGATAGGTCATCCAGAGAAAAACTAAATAGAGAAATATCAAAGCTAACAGACATTATGAACCAAACGGACTGAACATTTCACCCAAACACAAAGAATATACTTTCTTCTCTGCACCTCATGGCACCTTCTCCAAAATCAACCATATTCTAGTTCACAAAGCAAGTCTAAACAGATATAAGGAAATTGAAATACTCCCCTACATAGCTATCAGACCACCATGGACTACAGCTGGATTTCAACAACAATAGAACCAACAGAAAGCTTATATACTCATGGAAAGTGGACAACTCTCTGCTGAGCCAAGACAGAAATAAGGGAAGAAATTAAAGACTGTCTAGACTTCAATGAAAATGAATGCACAACTTACGGGACACAATGAAAGCAGCTGTGCTAAGAGGAAAGTTCACAGCACAAAGTGTCTACATAAAAAAATTGGAGAGATCTCATACTAGTAATTTAATAGCACACTTGAAATATCTATAACAAAAAGAAGCAAACACACTCCAGAGGAATAGACAGCAGGAAATAATCAAACTGAGGGCTGAATCAATAAAATAGAAACAAAGAGAACAATATAAAGAATCAATAAGGCAAAGAGTTTGTTCTTTGAGAAAACCCAATAAAACAGACACTCTTATCAAAACTAACTAAAAGGATAAGAGAATGTCCAAATTAACAAATTCAGAAACAAGGGAGACATAACAACAGACACAGGAAACCTAAAGAATCATTAGGTCATACTTAAAAATCCTGTATTCCACAAAATTGAAAACTCTAAAAAAATGGACAATTTTCTTAATATATACTATATACCAAAGTTAAATCAAAGCCAGATAAATAATTTAAATAAGTCTATAATCCCTAAGGAAATATAAACATTCATTAAAAGTCCTCTGCAACCCACCCCCAAAAAAGTCCACGGCTAGATAGATGGTTTTAGTGAAGAATAGTGTTTGTGTGGTGGGCACATGGATCTCCTTGGGGAGGAGAAATAGAATAGATTTTAAGGGCAGGTGGGGATGGGCACAGTTGGGATCAACTGGGAGGAGGGATGTGTGGATAGAGCACTAGGGTAGGTGACTGGAATTCAGGGGTGAGGTAGGTGCCTAGGGCAGTGAAAACTCCCTGAGGATAACTACCATAGGCTCCTAGTAATGGGGGATATGGAGCCTGAACTATCTATCTTCTGTCACCAGGCAAGGCTTCTAGTGGAGGTTTTGGGACACCAACCAGCCACAAAAACCTTTGGCCTTCAATTTGTCCTCTCTGAAGATATGCTGGGGTAAAGGTGACACAGAACTTGTGGCAGTGGCCAACCAATGACTGGTCCAACTTGAGACCCACTTCACTAGAGAAAGACCCTGCCTGACCCTGCCTGAATGGCCAGAAACCACAGCCTGGAGAGCCCAGAGACCTAGGATATTACCAAACATGACTGGCCAAAAAAAGAAAAAGAAAAAAGAAAGAAAGAAAGAAAAGTCAATGAAATGATTCCTAATCATATTGTGCTATAGTCATAGGCCAGAGCCTAGTATAGTCGTCATCAGAGATGTTTCACTCAGAAACAGGAGCAGATGCAGAACCATAGCTAAACAGAATTTGGGTAATCCTGGGAAGACTGGGAGAAGAACTGTAGAAGCCACTAGGGTCAAGAACAGCAGAAGAACATGACCCACAGAATCAACTATGCAGAGGCTCAGAGGGGCTCACAGAGACTGAAGTGACAATCAGGGAGCCTCTATGTGTCTGACCTAGATCAAGTGTATATGTTATAGTGTGTAGTTTGGTGTTCTTGTGGGACTCCTAAGAATGAGAGTGGGGGCTGTCTCTGATTCTTTTGACTGCTTTTGAGACCCTTTTCCTCCTACTGGGTTGCCTTGTCCAGCCTTGATAAGAGAATATGTGTCTAGTTTTACTGTAACTTGCTATGCCATGTTTAGTTGTTATCCCTGGGAGGCCTGCCTTTTTTCTACAGGGAAATGGAGAAGGAGTGGATCTTATGGAGAGAAAAGGCAGTGGATGAGAGACTGGGAGGAGATGAAGGAGGGGAAACCGCAGTTGGGATGTAATATATGAGAGAAGAATAAAATTTTAAAAATTCACGCTCAACAAACTCTTAGAAAGCATATTTGGGTTTGTGTTGTTATGGAAATGTTTTTCCTGCACAAAGTTGCCCAAACGTTTAAAGAAGTGGTAATCAGTTGGCAAGGGGTCAGGTGAATGTGGTAAATGTGTCAAAACCTCTTGCCCCAATTCACACTTTTTTGTTGACCAATGCTGGCAGCAGATGATGCATTTTTGTTTGTTTGTTTGTTTTGGTTTGGTACATCTCTCCAATTTACTGAGAACACTTCAGAGACAATGGTTTCATCTGGATTTAAAAGCAAGCAAACAAACAAACTAAACTAAAACATCAGCAGGCTGCCAATCAGTGACCTTGACCATAATCTCTATTTGGTATAAATTTGGCTGTAAGAAGTGCTTTGGAGCCTTTTGTTGGCCTAGCCATAAAGCTACGTGTCACTGGTTGTCAAACAATCTGCTTTTATTTGCACCTCACAATCTGATTGATGGTTTGTTGAGGTTTCATAGAATGAGAGAGTCACAGTTCAAAATGGTATGCTTTTCCTTCTCTTCTTTTTCTTCAGTTTTTTTCATAAGGCATCCACTTATCAAGCTTTTTCACTTTTCCATTTTATTTCAAATGTGAAATGAACTGATGACTTTTGAATGGTTTGTGCCGAGTTCTTGTAGCTGTAAGATGATCAGCTTTGATGATTGCTCTTAAGTGGTCACTGTCAACTTCAGATGCCCAGCCACTACACCCTTTGTATTCAAGATTTTGTTCTCCTTTGCAAAATCTCTTGAATGACCACAGGACTGAAAGTTTGTTAGCAGTTCTTCTTTTCTTCCCTTCCTCTCTTTTCCAGCCCCCACCCTGACCCCTGGTCCTTATGTATACCAAGCTGGCCTTCAACCTTCCTATTTCTACCTCCTGAATTCTGGGATGACATGTGTGTGTCACAACACTGGGCTAGTTATACTGTTTCTCCACAGCTTTATTGGTCTTTTAAATTATACCTGTGAATGTGATGGGGTTGTGATTGGTATTTCCTTGACGTAGCTGTCAAGGAAAAACACAGAACTTTTAAGAAAGATAATGTAAGAGAAAGAAGGAGAAAATACTACAAATGTTCAAAAATAACACAAGTTATTCAGTCAAATCTTTTTTTAGAATTAACTTACATATTCATTTGGTTTAGCCCGAAAGTTGCCAGAGTAAATATCTATACTAGAAAGAAATGATGGCAGATCATTTCCGCAAAATTCACACTTGGGTACCAGATCCTCTTCATCCTTAAGAGAAAGGGAAAGAGAAAGAAAGTGAAGAAGTGCTTTAAGGTCCAGCAGGCTTAGAAATAATAGGAGTAGGGTTGTGGGCAATGGATGTCCAGCAGGGCCACAAAGGCAATGGGGGATGTGCCAATTCATTTGAGAATACTTGTCATAGAAATAATTGATGGAGAACTTTTAAGGGTCTGAGATCTTGTAGCTGAAGGGACCAACCCAGCGAGATCTGTGTGGTCTAGCATAAGACAGTATTTCCACTCAAAGGCTAGTGGAGAATAAGGAGCCCGAGGTGCATTTTGAGTGCTGCTCTCTGGTACAGTTCTACAGAGCAGAGTCAAGAATGTTGGAGCTGTGCAAGCACAAGAAGAAAGCTGCAGAAAGGATGACCTCAGAGTTCTGGAAGGGGTAGAAGTATATAGTATGTAACTACAGGCAGCTACAAAACAGTCTTGGGCATTTAGATATATCAACTTTTCTTGTAATTGCTAGTAGGAGAAAGTCTTGCCATTACTGCATAAGTGCTTGTGACTTTTATTTCTCTGTGACTGAGTACCTAACAGAAACCACTTAAATAAAGAAAGGTTTCTTCTGGTTCATGGCTCACAGGATACAGTCTATCATGGCAGTGATGGCATGGTGGCAGTAGTAACTTGTGGCTATGGCAACAGGAATGTGAAATGGCCAGGTACATGACCTCAGCGGTCAAGAAGCAGAGACCTAGGGCCTGGATGGGACAGCTGAGCCTCAGAAAAAATCCTTAAGATATACCTTTCATGAACAGCACTAGCACATCTATATTTTCCATCAAAATCACCCTCTAAGACAGGGTCTCCAATTATAAAGATGATTGAGTTAGCTAGGGCAGCTAGGGAGAGGCCACTCAAGTAAAGACATCTATAGTCTGTCAAACCATCCTGCAACAAACTTGATGCACTGCTAAAAACAGAGTGCTTAGTAGGCAAAGTCTTGCAGTGGAGAGATGATGGTGAAAAATACAAAACCATTATGAAACGAGGACTATTTCTATACAAGAAATTTGGTAGTTCATTCTTTGGCTCATGAGTCTTTTGTTCCTGCACCTAAGGATGAAGCAAAATGGAGATTTTTTTTGAAAGACCATGAGTGGCACTGGAATCTTCATGTAAAGAGGGTATGGAGAGGAAGTCTAGGTAAGCCAGCTGCTACCATTCCTGAACTCAACTAATGTTAATGCTCCTCTGCCTCTAGAGCCAGAGGTGCCAGTCTTGTCCAGGTCAGGACATCTGCCTGAAGAAGAAGCCACAAGGCCTTTCTTATGGTCCAGGTCATCTTTGGGAGACAGAGGAACAGTATAACCCCACTAGCTCAAGAGATTTCTCTGAATGTAAGCCTTTCTGGCTTAGAGGAAGGAGAATGCTTTTTTTTTTTTTTTTCAGGTAAAAATCCCAGTCTGAAGAGTCCACAGAATGAGTATCAAGTTTCTAAACCTGGATAAACAGCTCATCCGATCGATAGCTGTTGGTGTTATGCTACGTGGTGTTTAATGTGCTACCCATGGTTAGCGCCACACAGCTCAACTGATGTGTGTGATGGCAATGAGCTGCACATCAGTACATTCATACCGAGCCCCATCAGTCCTGCATATGTACTGTGGTGCTAGGGCAAAACTGGGGTCTTCTTACCATGACAAGACATCACCTGGTATATCCTAGAAGCAGTCATCCAGGAGATACAGAGCTGGGAATGTGTATTATCTTCACATGGTCATATACTGTCTAGATTTGGGGATGGTCATTCTTTCAGTGCCCCCTTCAGCACTCTGGCCCATTGAAATTACAGAGGAAACCTTTATACAGCTTCTAAAACCCAGGCATTTACTGGTTCCTCCGTCATTCAATATGGCTAAGGTCCACCTGTGTTTGCAGGCTTTGTGACCATAATTGTTGAATTATGTCTTCCCAGAAGTTATTTTGACTATCATCTGATGGCTTTTTTTGTTCTTTATGGAGGTCACCAAGTTAGAATGGGGTTATTGGTTACAGGCCTTAATCTGGGGACCCAGTAAGAAGCCAGCAAACACTGTGGCAGAAACTGGCAGGGTGCAAATGCTAGCCAAGGATGGCTACACACTGTCCATCAGTCCCTAAAGCTGGGAAAAGTGAAGAGAGAGTCTCCCTACAGCGGTGGCCCTGTGGCTAGCCAGACCTCCAGCCTCCGGAACCCCAGAGCAGGGGTTCTTTTGTTTTATAGCATTGGGTCAGTGGGACTTAGGAAACCATCCCGAGTGTTGTTCCGAGTAAAGGAACCCTTTGCTTTGATTCTTTTAAAGTGTATTAAGCTCTATTGTACACATCACTTTGTGGCCCGATATAACCCACTACAGAAATAATAAAGCATATGAATTGAATTACCTTCAAGCTAATGTCCAAAAAGGAATGGTCTTTTCTATATGACAGAATGGTCGGTGGCCCAATGCTGGGTAATGTCCTTAGAGGAGATTCAAATAAATTTACAAAGTCTTCATTAAACTAAATATTAAGAAGAGAGAGAGAGCAAAAACAATTGAGGGCTGAGGCCACTTTAGAGGAACAGCGCATTAGTTATTCTGACAGATAGTTCTTACCTCCATCTCATATAACACACTTAGTTTGGGCTCTTCAGGGTTAACTACCCATTTTGCTGAAGAGAAAGGACAGATTTAGATGGAAAATTGCAAACCGTTGTGCAGTGTATTTCATTTTTTCTCTATTTTAGAGATTCTCTCCCATCCTAATCTACTAGTGCATTATACTCAAACATAAACACACATACACACACACACACACACACACACCAAGACCATCGTTTGTATTGCTTGCTTGTATACATTCTCAGCACTGTGCAAATCAGGTTTGATCTTTACTGATAATTTGTCTTTTCCAGCAAAAGGGGATGAAAACAAACACTCATTTACCTCTTATCTTAGAAGCTGGATTATCTGGTTGGTTTTCCTTTGAGTCAAGAGATGGCGATTTTCCTAACAACAACAAAAATGTATGTGTATTATCAATCTTAAAACAGGAGAAACAAGTTGAATATGAAATAAAATATATCACAGAAAAGTAAGTGTCTGTGCTTGCTTTATTTTGAACCCCCTCTCCTCCTAAATAGTGACTGAGTAACAGGAGCAGCTGTCGACCAGTCTGAATAAATTGGCTTTGAAATTTTGGATTGAAAGCGGCTAAAGTTGGAAAGATAAATCCAGGGACAAAGAAGATGGCCGCTGAGATGTAAGAGCCCTCTGTCCCAGAGGAATCGGGATGGTAAGAGTCTTTAGAGACAGGACTAAAAGGGGGATGTGTGGTGTCTGAAGAAAACATCAAATAAGTTTTAAGGCATCATGTTCAGCAGAAATGCTAACACAGGCATAAAAACCAATGCACAAAGATTATCATTAAGGCCTTCTCTGGGCTTAATAAAACAATTAACCTGGGAATGCCTACTGACCCTATGAGGGAGTACTGAGTGGTCATTTCAGAGGAACGGCCCCTCGTGACATGGAGAGGTGGCCACGCTGTCTTAGTTACAAAACACCAGGAGGTGCCAACAGGTTTGCTGTTGCTTTGAGGGCCTGTTTCTTGGCTAATGGTTGTTGCCTTCTAGCTGTGTTCTCAGATACCAGAATAAAAAGGCAGGTCTCTGGCTCCTGTTACAAAGGCTTTAGTTCCATTTGTGAGGCCAGAGCTCCATTGATGAAATAAACTTCCTTAAGTTCAGCCTCCAAGCATGTTTGTGGTTCAATGTGGAGACTTAGACAAAAGGCTTGGGTATACAAATATCCAGAATACAGCATTATTCTCGGCGCCTTCCTCTCATAGTCTTCACACACACATGACATAAACTCAATTCAATCCATTAGTCCCCAGAGTCTTAACCCATTCAGGACCAAAGTAAAGTCCAAGTCCAAAGTCTCATCTAAATACCACCTAAATCAGGTGAGGTGATATGCTAAATGTTCTCCAGCTGTAGACATAGGAAATAAAACAAATACAGGTTTCCAAATATAGTACTGGAACAGGTATAGGAACAATTTCTCAAGGGAGAAGCAGGGAAGAATAAATGAGCAGGGAGTCTCTAGTTAAGGCTGGACCCAGCAGAGAAAACATTAAATCTATGGTTCAAGAATACTTGTTTAGGAGGAGGTTTTGCCTTTGTTGGTATAATGTTCTTTTGGAATGTATACAATTTACCCTTGTTTATTCAAATGCTGATTTCTCTCCGCCTCTATCTGGTTTCAATCCAGACATTGCATTGTGATGTTTATTCTAAGCATCGCCTGTCTCAAGTTTGTGTAAATATGCCACCATTTGTTCTCTATATTGTCAATTAATACAACCAGCCACAATGTCGAGCAATTGAGAGGATAGGGTGGGACATCCTAGTCCAGACTGGAGAGGAGAGGAGGAGAGTCTGCAGGAGAGGTCCTGGAACCAAGTGGAGAAATGAACCGGACCTAAAATATCACTAAAAGCAAGTATAATGCGTGAATCTGAATGGTAGGAAACTATGTGGGCTTGGATGGAGTAACTGAGAACAAAGGATTAAAAATCAGTGGCTGTTATTTAAAGTTTAAAGCACAAGCCTGAACCGAGGCCAGCCAAGTAGAGATATGTCCACTCTTAGTGCCCTGAGGGGAAGAACTAGCCTTACTGTATTCTTTTCTTGCCCACTAGAGGTAAAGTTGCTAAGAAACTGGCCCATCGCCCTAGGGAGGGACACCAGATCATTAGTGGTTTGGGGACCTTCCTATAGCCAATCAATTCAAAGTGTAACATCCCTTTTGCATTTCGACCAATAGATGTTTGCCAGGCAGGAATTCCCCCTGCTTTGGGCACACTGGGAGGGACCAGAATCTTTAAATCACCAACTAACCTGAGCATGAGGCTCTCGGCTCTCACTGCTTTAGTGGGTGGGGATGTGTGAGCCCAAGCTGCAGCTTGTAATAATTTGTAATAAAAAGATCCTCATATGTTTTGCAACGGACTTGACTCCTGGTGGCAGTCTTTTGGGGTATCACTATTTGGGCATAACATAACTACTGCCCAGCATTGTGTTCTAGATTAATTAAATAAATCCTACTCTCTGTGTGGTGATTTGGTTATACAGCTGTTTAGGAATAACTGCTGCTTAACTAAAAGTTATATCAATAGTAAATATTATTTATCCACAACAGCTTTCTAGGTCCTTTTAGGGTTGAGACCTCACATCCTAGATCCACCCGGTATTGGTAGCCTTTCCCCAGAAGTAGTTTTCTGTCAGATCATAAAGCAGATATTCCAGAGATTTCAGATGGCTTTCTCTAGGAGGAAGTAACTACGCTCATCTCCGCTAGTGCATTCGTTAAGCTGGTGGAGATGGTACGAAATGGACACCATTAAGGTTTACTATATATCATTCCAGACGGGCAGCCCTGTGGCCTGCATTATACCTACCTGAACCTGCCAGAGCCAAACCTGGACAGCCAAAGAACATGGCTGCAGAAGAGGGAGCAGAGTCTCAGCAATTCTCTCCCTCATGCCAGGACCCCAAAGGTGATCTAGGGATGTGTGTTACTGGATATCTTTGTTTCTTTTCTCAATGTGGTCTCATTAAGTAAACCTCTTTTATCTGCCTTTAATATAACTTGCATGTGTAATTAGTCTTTTGGGGACAAGTGGCTGAGGATGGCTTGTGGGGGTTTCCAGAACCAAGACTCTGACCAACCCTAACAACTCTGGTAATAATCATAAGACATAGTGTAATATCTATCTACTAGACTATGAAAAAATTAAAAAGAGCAACCATATAAATACTGGGAAAGGTAGGGAACGGGCGGTCTCAACAACTCCTGTGGTAGCAATGCACATTGGGGTCAGCTTTTTAGGAAGATAATGATTATAATACACAACTTTTCACATACCAGTGCCGCTTTGTTGGTATCCTAGTCAGCTTTATCTACCAGCTGTCACAGCCTACAGTCACCTGAGAAAGAAGTGTCAGTGGAAGGCTTATGTTGATTGGATTTGTGTGGGGGCACGTGTCTTACTGTTCTATTGCTGTGCTAAGATACCATGTTCAAGGCCACGTTTAGAAGAAAGAAGTTATTGGGGGCATACAGTTTCAGAAGCCGAGTCCATAATCATCATGGCAGAGAACACAGCAGCAGGTAGGCAGACATGGTGCAGGAACATTAGCTGAGATTTTATATCCTTATCCAAAAGTAGGAGACAGAGAGGGCTAATCAGGAATGGTAAGGGCTACTTGCCAAAAATCCCACCTCCTGTGACACACCTCTTCCAACAAGGCAACACTCCCTGATCTTTTCCAAATAGTTCAACCAACTGGGGACCAAACAGTCAAGTATATGAACCTAGAGGGGCCATTCTCATTTAAACCACCACAACTTGTCTGTGGGTGGGTGGGTGTTGTCTTGATTGTAAATTGAGACAGAAGGACCAGCTACTGTGGGCGGCTCCATTCCCCTGGTCTAGCTGTCCTGGGCTATAAGAAAGCTAGCTAAGCATGAGCCAGCAGGCAGCATTCCTCCACAGTTTCTGCTCGAGTTCACCTTCTCTGACTTCCCTTAACCGTGAATTGTGAAGCCTGTAAACTGTAAACCTTCCTTCTCCGTGATTTCTTCTAAAGATTTATACTGCGTAAGTTAAGTGTTTAATTTTTTTCTTCAGGTGCTGGGGATTGAAACCATGGCCTTTTGCACCCTAGATAGGTACTCATCCATAGTCTTTATATCCTCAACCACAGCTTTAATATTATTTATTAACCAATGGTTTGAAAAATTTTAACAGAGTATATATGTCATTTTTATAGTAAAAATAAAGGAGTTGGGCATGGAGGAGCACACCTGTATTTGGGGAGGCAGAGGCAGGTCAATCTCTGTGAGTTCGAGGCCAGCATGGTCTACAAAGCCAGTCCAGGACAGCCAAGGCTACACGGAGAAACCCTGTCTCAAAAAACAAAACAA
>CM053766.1:22181339-22251388 GCA_028658305.1 Pachyuromys duprasi | reverse complement strand
ATCCTGTCTCCTCAGGGCTGGCTGCAATGTCGTCCACTGGGATCCAGCCAGTGTGTCACTCCCCGGCTTGTATGGGGGAGGGTCAAAGAGTCAGCCATCAAGTTCAAGACTGAAACAGTCCCTGCTTCCCTCACTAGGCCCTCCAGTCCTACACCAAGCTATCCTGGGTCCCATCTGCACAGGGGTTCCAGGACATATCAGATTATTTCTTGATGAATAAAAACATTGTCCTTTCTCAAATACTATGTACCAAGGATTTTAAATATTTAATCTAATTTTGATTATCAGCATTCCTGTGGCAGTGTTATTTTTTGTTAAGGCATAAAGTGATTGAGGCTTGATGAGATTAACAAATTTGCCCAATATCTCGTTTATCTATTTATTTATATTTATTATGTATAGTGTTCTGCCTACATGTACCCACACACAAGAGGGTATTTATGATTATTAATTTTTTCCTTTTTTAAGTTAATTTTTAAATTTTTTTTACAATTTATATATTATATCCTGATTGATGGCCCCTCCCTCAACTCCTCTCAATCCCACCCTCTCTCCCTCTTCCTCCCATCCTCTTCCCTTAGTCCACTGAAAGGGGGGCAGCTTTCCTTCCCTGCCATCTGACCCTAGCTTATCAAGTCTCATCAGGACTGCTTGGATCCTCTTCCTCTGTATCCTGGTAAGGCCATCCCACCAGGAGGAAGTGACCAAAGAGCAGGCAACTGAGTTTATGTCAGAGACAGCGCCTGCTCCCCTTACTGGGGATTCCCACATGGAGACTGAGCTGCCTATGGACTACATCTGAGCAGAGGGTCTAGGTCCTCTCCATGCATGGTCCCTGGTTTGTGCATCAGTCTCCAATGTTTACTTTTTACTGTCTGGATTCAGTATCAGCCCTTCCACACCAGTTGAATTTCCAATTTGCAATCCACCCCCTGACAAACGCTAAGGAATCAAACTACTCACTTAGTTTCATTTTAGCAGCCTTTTGTTGAAGCCAACTTTCTTCTGTTTGTACTGATATCTGAACTCTTTCATACAAATTTGGATACATATTTCTGAAATTTAAGTCAAAATGTTAGTTTGAGTTTAATTATATGGTAGTTAGCAAATCTATTCTACATAGAGTATTTTTAGTTGAATAACATGCCCATAGAAAGTTTTGATATTTCCTTTAAAACATTTTCTCTATTCCTACTTTTTCAGTAATGTTAAACATGGTATGTGTATCAAATCAATTCTTTGGAAAGTCATCCTTCCTGAAAGTCTGCAGATTTGAGGTCCATGAGGGACAGTGAGGAGAACTGACCTTTTGGTTGAGAGTTTTATTAGGAGTTACTTAATGTTATAGATAGACAGGCATGGTGGGGGTTCTAAAAGGAGTGCAGGCCCATGACATTAGGGGAGGCCCCATGACATGTAGCTGATATAGACTATAATGCAGATTGGTTGTCTCTGATTCCCAAGAAATAGAGAAAGTGGGAAAGATTTGCTCTTTCAGTGACTGTCCATTATACAGGGTGTGACCTGTTGCTTTTGGTTGCTTAGGGTGCTTGGTAAACTTTCTCGGAAGACTTGAGGATTACAGATTTATAGACAGCCACAGGAGAGTGCCTGGCATTTCCTTTGTGGCAGCTATAAGGGTAAAGAAAGAGATGTGCCCAGACTGAATAGGCTTTCCTGGAGGTTTCTGATGTCATCTTTTCCTGTAGGGTGTACTAACACTATCACTGTGCCTTCGTAGGACTCTTTGGCTTGTTCTAGTGATGTGTACACTTACACATTTACGTGAATTTAAATTAGCACGAAGTATTCACTTTCTTTAGTTTAAAAATGATACAGAGCTGGGCTTGCTGGCCAGACATTTTTGCCACCATGGTGAATGCCAGAAGGAATACAACAAAGGAAGACGCTGCTGGCTTCTACATGCTCATGCAGACATGAGTGCACTGGCACACAAACATGCATACACACACTTCACACACATATGTGATCACACACAAGAAATCATACATACTTTTGCTTTGCTTTATTTTTCCAGACAGGGTTTCTCTGTGTGGCCTGGCTATCCTGGAACTTCCTCTCTAGACCAGGCTGGCCTTGAGCTTGCCTGTCTATACTTCCTGAATGCTAAGAATTATACAACACTTTTCTTTTAAGAAAGTTGCTAATGTTAAGGGTAAACACATTGTAATTAAGGGACCTCTATTTCTTCTTTGAGTAGTTTAATTTGAGTTATCATTGTCATGATAGGGAGGTAGGAATTTAATAACTCTAGGGGTAACAAGTAAACATAACTTTTCTATCTCCCTTATTTCTTTGCATTTTAATTAAGAAATTGCATCTTCTAAAATGATCAAACAACTTTGCTTCAATTTGTTCATTTAATATTGTTACTTTCTCATCACAGTTCAACTGTGTCTTCACCTACCCTTTGGATACTTTGTTCCCTGGCACATTACATCAGTGAAGTGCTTTTGTTTTTCAGTTCTGAAGCGACTGTGTCCTGGAATAGGCCAAGAACTCCTCCGTGGAGGGCACTTGTGCAAGTCTCTGAGGCAACCCTGTTTATCTAACCTTCCTGAGAGACAAGCTGTGGGGACTACCAGTAAAGCAACATGAGAGCAAAATCCCTAGATGTTTACTGTGCATTCCCCACCCCCAAAGGCAATAGCTAACAAAAATGAACACACTATTCATTTAAGCATCTGTGCCTTCCTTAATCTTTCACAAAAGTTTTTTTTTTTTTTTTTCATGGAAGTTTTAGGTGGAAGCTGAATGAGCATGGCCCAAGAATTCACTTTGTGGAATGAATACTGGTTTACCTATGGTAATTTGATTATCTTCACAAAAGATAATCAAAGCCTTAGTATTTCCTTTTCACTGGCAAGGAAAAAGAGGTCCATGGAGACAAAAGGGCATCTATAAAACCAGTTTAAAACTTGTTTTGTCACTTTCATCTGTGTCTGTTGGTTCCATTGCTGTAAAGAAACACCATAACCAAGGCAACTCTTATAAATCATTTAGTTGGGAGCTTGCTTCCAGTTTTAGTCCATAGTCATTATGGTGGGAAGCTGACAGGCATGGTGTTGGAGTAATAGTTGATAGCTTTACATTCTGGTCCTCAGGCAGGGAAGAGGGGGGAAGGGGAGGAAAAGAGGGGGGAGAGAGGAATAAAGGAGGAGAGGAAGGAAGGGGAGAGAGAAAGAAGCAGAGGGGAGAGAGATGAGGAGAGAGAAGAGAGGAAAGGGGAGAGAGATAGAGCAGACACAGAGACATAAAGAGACAGAGAGATACTAGGGTTTTGACAGGGGCTTTTGAAATCTAATAACTCACTCCCTACTGACACACTTCCTTCAACAAGGCCACATCTACTCCAACAAGGACACACCTCCTAATCCTTTTAAACTTTCTCAAACACTTCTGCTCTCTGATGACCAAACATTCAAATATATGAGCCTACAGGGGCAATTCTCACTCAGTCTACTACAATCTGCCTTTTAAATTTTCCCCATTTTAATGAATAGCAGTAAGCCAAATGAGAATAGAAGTTGAACTGATGTTGGTTGCATCTCACCCATCGTCTCATCAAGTTCAGTAAAGAATACTTTGAAGTGTGTGTGTGTGTGTATGTGTTTCATTTAGTTTGTGTATAAACACCTTCTTAGAAATATTTGTGAGACACAAGAATCTTGTCTAGAAGAGAGAGCTTCCCATGGACTTGAAATAACATAGCTGAAAGCCACTCAGTGCATAATCTTCTCTTTCCCTTTTGTAGATTTTCGTGGGGAAGAAAAAAAAAAAAACGAAAAACAAAAACCAGGTTCTTTGAACATCCAGCCCTAAAAACATGCTCTAACTGGTATATAAGTAACCCTTCCTCCCTGAAAGGAGGAAACATGACTCTAGGTCAAAGGAAAACCAGAGCAGAGGATACAGCATCTTAAAATAATGAAACGTTTTTCCAAAAGGGAATTTCTGAGAACCTTCTATCTTCATGCAATCAAATATAGAAAGGAGGGAATGATGGCAACTGGTATCAGTTTTATTTTTTTAAATTATGTTAATTTTTGTGTATGAATGATTTGCCTGCAGGTATGCATGTGCACCACATATGTGCCTGGTGACCTTGGAGACCAGTAGATGGCATCTGCTCCCCTGTAACTGGATAGAGTGGCAGATATTCATTATGGACTATGTGGATGCTGGCAACTGAATTTCCTCTGCAAGAGCAGCAAGTGCTTTAACCACCAAGTCATGTCTCCAGCCCCGGTAGCTTTATTTCTAAAGGAGTGTAAAGAGCAGCTTGTTGTTGAAAAGTGGAAAGTTTTCTCCTTGAGTGACAAACAGAGAACACAGTTATTGATTGAACAAGTTTTGAGGAAAGAAAGACAAAAGAAGGAAAGAAAGAAAGAGAGAAAGAAAAAGGGAGGAGGAGGGAGGGGTAGAGGGAGAGGAAGAAGGAAAGAGAGAGAGAAAGGGGGAGAGGAAAGAGGGGAGAGGGAAAGAGGCAGACAGACTGACAGACAGACAGAGATAGAGAGATGGACCATTCCATCATGAAAAACTTTAACCAGACAGTACAGTATCTTTCTTTTATCTCTAATAATGGTGGGGTCACCTGCTCAAGGTTCCTGTAAGTCTTCCTACCTTAGAAAAGTAAAGTACTCCTGGCTTGAGGGTCCCATTTTAGCTGCCCCCCCCACCATCCTTTATAAATGCAAATGAATAACTAAGGATTGTCAATTACTTAAAAACAATTGATAATAGAAAAGAAAGAGATCAATGAAAAAGAAATAAAAGTACATTAACATTACATATTAATGTATTCTTGGGTTTGAGTGCCTTCAAAGACAGTAAAGAACAGTCAGAAAGTGTTCTAAACAACAACAGTAACTGGTTCTCAGAATTACAACCATGCACCACAGAATAAAACTGCACACAGGCTGTACACAAACATCAAAAATCTTGAAGATATAGAAAATATAAAAAAAGAATAGAACAACAGTGCATTCTGAAGGGAAGAAGAGAGATGAAAGGGAGGGAATGAAAATCAGAAGGGGTTGGGAAATAGACGGATCACCAACACTGGCTCCTGGGAGGCAATGAGGCAATGTCTTCAGAGCTCTGAAGAACAGTGCTTTAGAACATGTTCTCTCATGCTAGGTGGCATAATCAAGCTTGGTGGCAAAATGGAGACATTTCCCGCAGAGAAAAGTTTAGAAATTTGAGTACTTGTGAGAAGTACATGAAAAAAAATTACCTAAAGAATTGCCTCAGCAAATAGAAAGGAATGAAAAGATGGTAAATTGGGAATCAAGGGAATATGGCTACTGGTACATCCCAGAAAAAGTGAAGGCAATTAAACCCAACTGAATGGAAAAAATCATACTTTTTAGGCAACAAGTTTTACTAACATAAGAGTTCATGTTCTCTTCCATGGATCCAATATACGGGCTTCTTAAACATGCAATTGAGTGTGTTTATTAGTTTTCAGTTTTTAAAAGTCAAAATGGACCCAAAGTACTAATGATCAATTGTAACTAACAAAACAACACCCATATTATAAAACTGCAAAGTAATATAATTTTATATGAATATATAGCTAATGTAATTTGCTTCTCTCTCCCCCCATCTATAAACTTGTTAATTAGAAAAACTAAATGAAAAGAGATAGAAGAAAGCAGTAGTGAATTTGGTGTTCATATTTTATAAGTCAACATTAATGTTGATAAAGTAAAAAGTAGAGGTTTAAATTTTTTACAGTTCTAAGTCCTGTGAAATTAAAAGTAATATAAATATCAAAAAATTGGAGAGGGGGCTAGAGAAATGGCTCAGAGGTTAAGAGCACTGGCTGTATTTCCAAAGGTCCTGAGTTCAATTCCCAGCAACCACATGGTGGCTCATAACCATCTATAAAAAGATCTGGTGCCCTCTTCTGGCATGCAAGCAGACTACTGTATAAACAATAAATAAATAAAATATTTTTAAAAACTGGTGAGGACGCCCATACTTAAGTCAGAATTTGATAAATTGAGGGAAAATTTGATAAATTCAACTTAAAGTTATCATTGGAGGGGTGGAGAGGTAGCTTAGGTGGTGAAGTGCTTGCCATGTGAACACAAGGCTGTGAGTTCTGTTATACATGTTAAATACATGTTAAAAAGTGTGACATGGCAGCTAACATTTGTAATCCTAGCAATGGGGAGGTAAGGACTGATAGATCCCTGAGTCTTGCTGGCGAGCTAATCTAACATAGTGGCTGACCTCCAGTCCAATGAGATAGCACCTATAGACAATACCTTAGGTGACCGCTGGCCTGTGCACTAGTGTAGACACATGAGACCACGAGTAACGCGCATGCACGCGAGCATACAAACACACACACACACACACACACACACGCGCGCGCGCGCGCACACAAATGGAAGGAAAACCAAGACAGCTAACGTTAACTATGGTGAGTCAGGGAAGAACCAGTGTGGAGATTTTCACTTTCATATGTCTGATATACTTTAATTTTTTTTAAACCACATGTTTCAATGGAAATTTGAATTAAATGTATAAAAGCACCAGGCATTCTGTTTCAGTTGTGTGTGTTGCCGTGTGGGGGTGGGAGTGAGGTGGGCATGGTGTTGTGCACGTGAGTACAAGTGCCTGTTGCAGCCAGAGGCATTGGGGTCCTCTTGCCTCGGTCTCTGAAATGCTGGGAATACCGCATGTACTAGCATGCTTGGGAAAAACAAAAACAAACAAAACTTTTGAGTAAGTAAGTTGTAAGCGCCTTGTGCTATTTATAACAAGTCTATCGAAAAAAGGCAAACGGTATCTACTTTTTAAAAACATGACAGTTGAAAACAGTTTCTTACCTATCCACAGTCACTTCAGACAAGTCTTTCTTAAACGTTTGAAATATTTTAGGATAACCTGTTGAATGAAACATTGAACAGTTCAGCCATTCTATGCCTGGGGGTTCTCCAAGGGAAAATTTTGTCCCCAGAGAACATTTGGTGAAGGCTGAAGCCAGCCTAGGTTGTCACAGGGGAGTGTGTATGATTCTGTGTGTGCACACGGCCGTGTGTAATTACAAGTACCTTAATCAGGGCGGAGAAGGCCAGGGATGCTGGTAAACGAAATATCTTAAGATGCGAGAGGACACTACCCTTTCCCCAGCAGCAAAATGTGACCTTTCAGAGCTTTGAGAAGCCTGTTGTAAATGCCCTGTTTCCCTTGTAAATAAGACAGTGGTAGAGGGGTGCCAGCAAGGACGTTCAAGGCATAGGAGAGCTGTGTGTCACTGCAAAACTGCTTCAGCACCTCAGGATCCTACAGACACAAGCGCTCCAGGAGTAACCTCAACTTCCACCTTTTACATTTACCAAGAGATTCTCCTTACATCCTTCGCTAGGAGCCATGAAGGCACTCAACCAAGACTTGATAGTGTATGGGCAGTGTGTGTGTGTGTGTCCATCAGCCGCCCCCAGGCCAGAATCCCGAGGGAAGAGGAGCCCAACGCTACTTTTATGGGACGAGGCGCTGCTGGAAGCGGGAGGAGAGCCCTCGATGGACAGCTCTTGCCTCTCAGAAGAGCCCTCGCTGGGCTGCCTTTCCTCCACAGAAGAGCCCTCGCTGGGCTGCGCTTCCCCTGTGGAGCCCTCGCTGAGCCCATCTTCCCCCGCTGTAGAGCCCTCGCTGGGCCCCGCTTCCCCCTCGTGGTCCTCATGGGAGCCCATGCTGAACAGTGCTCGCTCCTCGTCGCTCCACGTGGCGCTGGACCGCTCGCTGGGCGGGGGCGTGGTGCTCAGGCTGGGGGTGCGCACGCTAGTTAGGCGTGGACGAAAGTCCGCGTAGGTGTCCTCCTCAAAGTCGTCTTCAGTGAGGTCCATGGTCATCCAGAGTTCCTCACTGCCGAACAGGTCGGAGAACCGGTCCTGGATTTTCTGCTGCTGGTCCGCCTCCTTCTCCGCCTCCTTCGCTTCCTCCACCTTCTCCATCTGGCCCACCCTCTCCGTCTCCTCTTCCTCCACCATCTCCTCTCGCCACGTCAAGGCCCTCCCCGACTCCTTTGGGCTGTTCTTCGCCCCCTCCCGCCCGTGGGGACTGGGCCGCATGTTTGCTCGCAGTCCAGGAGCGCTTGCCCCTGAGCGTCTGTCTCCCAGGGCAACCTTGGCCCCTTCCGGGTTTAAAGCCACAGGATCCCTTTAGCGCGCCCGGTGGTTGGGCGGGGAAGTCGAGGCAGGGCCCTTTCACCCTTTTCGCCTCAGTTCTCTAGATGGCTGAGCCCCTTCCAGCCTGCAGAGAAACATCCCCCCTTTCCTCGGAGCCAACCCTTTCCTGTTCTTAAGAGGATGTGGTTTTTGGAAATGGATGCCCACAATGCCACTTGGCATTTGAAGGAGCTGGGGAATTTGATTTTTAGTAGAAAGATGCCTTTTGGAGATTCCAATAAAACTCTGCAATATTAGACACCAGCCTTTGGTCTGTAGTGTGCTGAATTGACTTATGAGCACATTGCCTTATGCTGTTTGGTGAGTGTTTTTGGCATCCTATGTATTTTGTAGCTGAGATATTTCGGGCCTTTCTAGCCCAGTTTAGTTGATTGCTTGAATTAGAAAACACCTGCGATATCTGGTCATCATGGACCACTTTCTGGGGATTTTTCAATTCATGCTACTTTAAATGTGTGTGTGTGTGTGTGAAATATTTGCAAATATTCAAAAAGGTATCCAGGATAATATGGTGTACATCTGGTTGATTCATTCATTAGATGCCTGTGGTCAGGCCTAGAAGTTACTGTGTATGACTTCTGCTATGTCATTTGACCTCTTCCAGACTATTTTGGGGGTGGGAACTGGGAATAATGATGCCTTTAAGATATTTGTTGGTATCGATGAATATAGAGCGGTGGCCTGTAACTATGAACAGATTCCATCCAAAGACTTCAGAGAACACAACTGTAGGGAGATAGAGGTATCGGGTTTAGCTGCAGCGCTCTGCCTTTGGGAGCTCCTATCAAGGGACAGAGTTCCTTCAAGCCGTTCGGGAGAGGCTCTAAGGGAGCGTTTCTGTCAGAAGTCAGGCCAACTCCAGGATGGGGATTAGGTGGTGGCACAGTGGCCTTAACTTTTATTTTTTATTCAGACAAACCCAGGAGGTCCCGTTTTATGGTCAGTTCACTGAACAGTGTTTTATGGCTGTTAATTCAGGACTATATTTATTAAGCACTACTGTGAGCCAGGTCTCTGATGGGTCCAGGGCTGGGACACTAGGCAGAAGAAGCCTGCCTAAGTAGCTGGCAAAAGTACCTAACCACTTCTCAGGGTTCAACAAAATAGCTGGCTTTAGGATTTGGACAAGGCAGTGACTGGCGCAAATTGTCCAACATTGCAGGGGTGTAGGGCAGAGAGAAACTGCACAGAGTATTTTGGAAATTACGAAAGATCTTGAAGGCCAATGGAACACTTGTCACAGGCTAGTGTGGCAGTCCAGGTATATGGGTGGCTGTAAAAAAAAAAAGGATCAAAGGGCTAAAGAGATGGCTCAGAGGTTAGTACTGACTGCTGTTCCAGAGGTCCCCTGTTGAATTTCCAGCAACCACAGGGTGGCTCACAACCATTTATAATGAGACCTGGTGCCATTTTTTAAAAACTTGGTGTCCTTTTCTTGTGTGCAGGTATACCTGCAGACAGAACATTGTATACATCATAAATAAATATTTTTAAAAAGGGGGGTCAAATGTGGGTAGGCAGGGATGTGAAGAACACTGTAGCAGGTTCAGGGTGGGGAAGATACTCCAGAACCCTGGGGAGGTAGGGGAGTGAGTAAGATAAGTGGGATTTAAGAAGAAAAAGTCCTTTTCAGACAATTTTAGAACATTGGGAATGGGTGCTAAGGTGGTGTGCCTTTACAACTGAGCTTAAGCCCTCCTAAGAGCACTCTGGTGTTTTATGCAGTTCCTTTGGTCCTGAAATTCAGCTGGCCCTCTAGGTAGGGAAGTACTGCACGAAAGGAATGCAGCTGTGCTTCTGCTTCTAGAGATCTCAGAGGGCAGTCAGGCTGTGGGGAGAGATAAGGGGATGCTTACTCAAGGCTACCTGCCTCTGGATGGCTTCCATGATGGCTACAATTTTTTTCTAATTACATTGTAAGCCACATTCAAAGAGCATTCCTTTTTAGATATGTCCAGCCTCCTTTAAAAAGTTTTAGGGATGCTCCTTCCACAGAGAGCAGGGTCCTGTTTTTCTAGAGGTTACCCTCTCATCATTCTGACAAAGGATAGTTTAGCTCTTTCCTCATCCCCATTACCCATGCCTTCTCAGGATCTGGGACTTGAGAGTAGACAAAGTCCATGACTGAGGTAACCAGGCCTTCATTCCTTGGTGTGAAAACTGGAAAATCAGTCGGTACCTTTCTATTTAGTTGCTCTTTGAGGTTTTTTTTTTTAATTGAGCCTGTGTTTTATTCATTTTGTTTCAGATCCATGGAATTCTATTTAGAAAATACCAATAACTTCTATAATCTTTCAAATAACATCTTGAGAGCTTCAGATGAGCATTCATATATATTGAAAAAAAAACCCATGTTTTTCCTGACACAGATATACAGGATTATGTAGTTGTTTTCTCTGTTGTCATGAGCTGGTTGTTTTCCTTTTCCTATACTGCCATGATGCTAGCACTTTGAGAAAGGCAAGACTTCAGTTTCTATACAATCCACATTTCTTGTTGGTGTGCAGAATATTGTAGACATTTTTACTTTATTGAGGTATCGAGGTATAGCTTCCTCGTCATTTTTATGACACATTCTTGCATCGATTTCCTGCTGCTTTGGCTTTTCTGGTCTTTCGCCTCCTTTCCTGCTCCCTGAGCTGTAGGTGCAGGAGTTGTGCTGTGGATGTATCCACTGGGGGTTGGGCACTCCATAACCAGATGTTCTCTTATTTTTGAGCAGTTTTCTGTAATGATCTCCATCTATTGCAAAGACGAGTGAACGCTACACTTATTTGTAGGTATAAGCATGAGTATTTAGAATGCAATTAATAATTATGCTGGTTTAATAAAGTGGCAGTTATAATTATTCTCTAAGATCCATGACCTCACTAAGCCCCAGGGAGTTATCTAGTTTTCCAGTACCCGGCATGATTTCCCTCCTTAATGAACAGGTCTTAAGTCCAATTACAGAACTCCTTTTAGAAAGGCCACACCTGCCTCTTGATTAGCAGTGACATCTGCTGTATCTTTGTTGTTGATACTGTATCCGAGACTGCTTGGGAAGGCTTATAGGGAAAGGAATCACTCTTTCCCACGTTCTCACTCCCTCCATTCATTTGCTTTTTGTTCTTGCACTCGGTTCTAATGTCAAGCCTAGATTCATCATCCCCGTGGCTTCAACTCTTTGGATCTGAAAACCCAACTCTCTTTGTTGTCTTTGGGCTGCTTCTGTAGTAACCAAACCAAACAAAACAAAACATAGATGCTCTTCATCCTAACTGATACCAATGGCTCCAGGACCATCTTTTCTTCTCCTTCACTCTTCCCGGACTTTGTACTCATTCACGGACTCAGCACACTGAACTCATAGTTGTCGAGAGTTACACCACCGCTACTGCTCTCAGCTTCTTGGAAAACAAAAACGATTTCTCCTGTCACTCCCAAGTCCTTTCACTGAAAGAAGGCCACAGGACAGTTACTATATCAGAATGTCAGAAATGCGATGGATAGAAACAAAGGGGTGAGGAGACGGGTGCAGTTATTCTTTTTTCACACTCACATTATTTTTTTTATCCTCTGAGAGCAGAGGATATCAAGTTTATTTGACACCCCTGGAAGGGTCACAAGTTGCTTCTGTCACAAAACAAGGAATTGGATGGGGACATATGAATAGCAGCAGAAACAGGGACAGTTTATTAGAAAATTATATATTTCCAAAGAGGAAGTGAGCCTGAGCAGGGAGAAAGAGTATATCAGATGGACCAATATGCACACACACAAAATAAGGACTCTAAAGGCTTTTGGTCATTTGCACAGCACCTCACCGCACCGCACAGCACAGCATAGCGCAGCGCATGCTCCATCACATGTATTGTTAGACAACCCCAGGCATGGAGTGTCTCATTAACATCTTAAGTCTCCACCAGAGTGTGCATGTTTTACAGTTATCATGAAACATCCATCACCTTCAGACACCGAAGTGCCAACTGGTGTTTTTCATATGACAGTTTTGCAGCTTTGGGGATCTCACTCTCTCAAGTGACCATTTAAGTCCTTACTAGGTTATGTGAACCAGCCTTGAAGGAAGGGAAGAAGCTGGCTCTGAGCATCACCTGGAAAGATGTGCATGCACAGCAGGGGCAAAACATGGTTGATGTGGAGGCAAAGCACTGAACAGGGAAAAGCTTTCTATAAGCTGGGGTTCCTCTGAGAAGGGTGTGGCTTATGTTTTATACTACCCTCTGCTAGCTTCAACTGATCCGTATACTCAGTTCTATGCCTCAAACAGGGGATTGGACACTTCTTGTATATTATATTCTGGAAGGGGATATTATATTATATTTATTATATTATATTATATTATACTCCCGAATATAATATCCTGGAAGCAGAAGACACGCCATTAGCTCTATCTGTGAGATAACCAATGTGTACTATTGTTAGACTCTGGGATTGCCCTTCACTTTAAAAAATTTATTATCATTAATTTATTATTATTATTATTATATAGTTTATTCACCTTGTGTCCTGGTTGTGGCCCCCTCCCTTATCTCCTCCAGGTCCCACCCTTCCTCCCTCTTTCTCCTCTATCCCTCTCCCCTAGTCCACTGATAGGGGAAGCCCTCCGCCCCTATTGTCTGACCCTAGCCTAACAGGTCCTATCAGGACTGCCTGGATCCTCTTTCTCTGTGGGTTGGCTAGGTGGCCCCACCAAGGAGAAGTTACCAAGGAGCAGGCAACCTAGTTCATGTCAGAGACTGTCTCTTCTCCCCTTACTAGGGAACCCACATGGAGACTGAGCTGTCTATGGGCTACATCCGAGCAAGGGTCTAGGTCCTCTCCTTGCATGGTCTTTGGTTGATGCATTAGTCTCTGCAGATTTTTTGGCTTTGTTGATCTCCTTGTGGGGCTCCTGCCCCCTCTGGATCTTTCTATATCCTTCTTCCAAAAGACTCCCTGTGCTCTGTCCAGAGTTTTTGCCCTTAATTTTTTATGTGTGGCAACTTGTTAAAAGCAGCCACAGGAAGCCACTATGCCAAGCCGGCCACTATGCCAAGCCGATGGCCATTACAGGGGCTCTTATGCTTGTTCATCATCCTTCATTACTTTGAGCATCTGGTTCATCCCCACTCAGCTCTTAACTCAAATGTCAACTCATAGAAACCCCCCTGCAGCCTCACCACACCACTCTCTTTTATTTTTTCAAAATTTCTCCTCTAGAGTGCTCCTGTCCTGCTGACCTGAGCCACTGTAAGACTCAGTACAGGCTTGTGCCCATGGAAAGAGAAGAACCAGCCAGGGAACGGGGGTGGGTGGATGGGGGCAGCTTGATCAACACCAGGCAAACTCACAGTATAGAGACCATACATGTAAGTGTCTTGTTAAACAACCTTTCAGTAAGAAGAAACATAAATAGAAAGGTAAAGAGATTTAATAGCTATAGGTGATTTATAAAGACCCGAGAGTCTTTATAAATGAGAAGGAAACAGCAGTATGATTGCAAGCAGCTCTTGCCCATTGGACACTGCCATGTTGCCTACCCACTGCTCAGGTTTCCAGCAAATGAGCAGTTTAAGGACAGGTCACTCTTTATGTGTCAGGGGAATGGACAGCACAGTATGAACTTTTTTTTTTTTTTTTTTTTTTTTTACTGTTTTCTGGATATACCTTTTATTTTTATTCTTTTGATGTAAGTAATTTAAATTTCCATGTATTTTTCTTAAAGATAAAGCCTCACTATGTAAGTGAAGCTGGTATTGAACTCAGAACCCTCCCACCTCAGTCTTCTGAGTGCTGGAATTATAGGTAATTGTATGCGCTATCAGCTTAATTCCTTTCTCTGATCTAAGTGCTGACGGTGCATCTAAGGGTAGCATGCTGGAGTGTTACAGTCTTGTATTATTTCTTAGGGCAAGTTTAATGCTGAGGCTAAGCCTGCAGTACGGTAAGTGTGTTTCAGGAGTATGGGAGTTGTTCACACTTTCGCTTCATCATCATTGATGTGAATGGGTAAGCAAGGCCTAGGGCCATGTTCCTTAAGTCTCTTCCCTACTCCGGTGTTCAGGTCCTGCGGAGGTCTTGCTTTCTTTAAATCAGCCACTCCATCTTGCACAGTCTGGTTGTCCTGATGTTCACTTCTCTCTCTGTGCCTTGGCCACCTAACACCTATTTATCTTTTATAAATTCCAATATTTTATATCTCCTATACCATAATTTTCTGCTGTTATTCCTGTCAGAGAGCATAGATCATATGTAGTTTCTGCTTCTATGTTTGTATGTTTGTGGGTTTTATGTTGTGAGTGCTACAAAGATAGGTAGTGAATATATCTTGTCTTCTTTCTTATGGTGGAACATCCTCAAATCAGAGAGAGCACAAGATTAAGTGCTGCTTTTAGGTAAAACATGTTTCTTAGATGAATAACTCAGAGCTTGACAGTTCTTCTCAGCTCGTGAACTAGCTGCAGCAAGGAAACTAGAATTTGAGTCCCTTGGTTCCCATGCTAATGTTACCTCCACAAAATCACAAGAATTCTGTGTGTCCTTGGTGCTTTTATGATCAATGTAGAAGAACTTTTTAAATGTAATTTACACATGTAGAGATGTGTACAATTTATGGGTCTATAATGATAAATTTTATACATTTAAGACATATTTTATTGATATATATATGTATGATATACACACACATATGTATGTACACACACATATATATACATATATATGCCTATATACATAAAGCTAAACTTCTCCATAAGCTGTGTGGCAATACGGTCAGTCATTGTTTTCCAGTGATCATATATGTCTTTAACTGCCCGGGTGGTGGAAAGCTGTCCGCACAGGCTGCCACTCTGAGTTTTCCACACAGAATGACCTCATTCTCCTGGTTGTAAGTAAACTCCTGGTTGGTGCTTCGCCATGTCCTCCGGTTACAGCAGTTAGCCTTTTCTTTTCTGCAGCTGCCTTGGTTGGCTAGCCCAGGCCTCGTCAGTGCACTGCCTCACAGTTCTGGAATCTCAGTCATCTTCCCTCCAGGCCGTGGCACTCGGTGGGAACACTTCTCCCCTTTAGACAGGGCTTCACTGTGTTTGGAGACACTCACCATTCTGACCAGATAGGATTTCTAGGAGAGACACCCCTAGAGGTTTTCAGGTGCTCTGTGCAAGCCCTTGGGGAGTCTGGTGCATGGCATAGATGGTCACAAGCACCCCTTCTCGCTGTAGTATACTCCTTCATGATGGACCTTTGTGACCCCTTTACGACATCCCCCCAGAGACACTTCTCCAATGCTTTGGTAAAAATGGTATTAATAAATCACAAACAGAAGCTGGACAGCGCCTTTGCAGAGAGACGCTTTCCTGTGAGTACAGTGTGGCAGAGCCTGGGCTGATCCCTCGGGGAGGTTAGGCCATACGGAGCAGATATGAGCTATTGCAGTGGAGGGCCATTCAGCTGAACAGTGTATCACCCAGCTGAATGTAAAGGAGATCTCCAGTGCACTCACCAGCTAGCCACAGGGATGGGCCAGCTGGATGTCAGAACTGCAGAGCTCAACTGCAGAAGTGTGAACTACGTCAAACGATGTCTTGTTTAAGACACAAAAATTACTATTTTGGAGCAGTTGGTTATGTAACAATTGATCGTTTTGGCTAGCCCTTCTGAAGTTGACCTGGGTGTAGATTCTTGAGGAAACAGCATCTGAGGCAATCTGTGAAGCTGCAATCACCTGGGCTTGCTTTGTCTTCATTATTATCTGGTCTTTTGCTCTGAAAATAAACTTTCAAAGGTAATATTATAGTACGTTTTTGCATCATTAGGACCAGGTAGCCAACAAATTTCGTTTACCATGTGAAGACATTCAAGTCTTAGCTAGTAGGAGGTCTTTCCTGGCCAAAGCCAATCTTTATAAGTTTCGTTGGTAACCATATTTCTCCATTCCCTGTAGATATATAAGCATAACTACATCCCATCTCAAAACTATTGCAGGTTTCCATTCTGCTGTCAACATGTCCTTACAAACAGGTTGTTCTAATTCTACGGTTTTTTCTATAACCCAGTGTCTCTCAGATGCTGCTGTTCCTTTTTCACCAGCACTAAGGAAATGAAGAGTTAAAGCATTTTTTAGCCTGTCCCTGGGGGTCTTTACTCTCCTCCCTTTTCAGTAAGCATCTCGTTTAAAGTATGATTAGCTGTTTCTACCACTGCCTGTCCTGTAGGATTGTGGTATGCCAGTAATGTGCTTCATCTTACTGGACAGATAGGAAGGAACATTATCAGTCTTGATTTGTGCAGGTAACCCCATAATTGCTATTATTTCCAACAAATTTGTAAATTACACATTCAGCCTTTTCAGAGCTTAAAGCAGTTGCCCATTGGAACCCTGAGTATGTATCTGTGGTATGGTGTACATTACATTGCTTTCCAAAGTCTGCAGAATGAAACACACCCATATTCCAGATTTTGTCCCTTTTTGGTACCCCTAGGGTCACTCCCAGATGGTAATAGAGTCTGGTTATACAGAAAACATGAGTTGAAGGTAAAATGACCAAAATACCCTCAAGTTTAGGATCAATTTGATTCACATATGCATCTTGCAATCTTTGTTCTACCAGAATTAGTTCTTTTTTCTGTTTCAGCTGTTAGACATCTTGGACTATGTAAGTCTGAATCTCCTTGTAATGTTTGAAATAAATTACTTAACTCATAAGTACTTAATCCAGTCATAGGCCTCAGCCAGTTAATATCTCCCATTAGTTTTTGAAAATCATTAATAGTTTGCAATTGGTTCCTATGGATCTGTGCCTTTTGTGGTAAAAATTTTTGTTGACTTATTTTATAACCCAAGTAGCTAAGTGAATCTCCTCTTTGTATTTTTTTCTAGAGCAATCTGTAACCTCCAGCATGGCAGAATTCTTGTGTTTCCTTAAACATTTTTTCCCCTAAACTATCTGCATTAGAATTAGCCAATAAAATATCATCCATGTAATGATAGACTGAGGAAATTGCTTACAAATTATTTCTAATGGTTGTCGCACAAAATACTGACATACAGTTGGACTGTTTAACATCCCCCGTGACCACACCCCCAGTGGTAGCTCCACTATTGTTCAAAGTAGGGACTGAGAAAGCAAACCTTTCCCTGTCCTGTTCATGCAAGGGTATTGTGAAAAAGCAATCCTTTAAACCAGTTATTATAGGCTAATTGTTATATATCTAGGTAACAAAGAAGGTAAAGGTCGCCTGCAAAAGCAGCAAGTGCTCTTAACTTCTGATTTGTCCCTCCAGCTCCCAGTTTAGCCCTCTGCGGACTGCACATCTCCTTGCAGCTACTTAGCCTCTTCTATTATTGCCATGGTTTCTGAGGAGTTGCCTTCTCCCAGCACCTCTGTTTCCTCACCTCCCATGCTCTCCTTGCCTTGTCTGACATTAGCTGCCAATACTGAGGCCATCATGCCATGCTGCTGCTAAACCCACCAGATGCCTTTGGTCCAGCATTGTTGATCATTCTCTCATCTTCTGGCTTGAATACCCCCTCACAGTTCTTGTCTTATACCCATCAGCCCTCTACTCAGCTGCTCTGCTCTCTGAATCCTTTTCTACGATCTTTAAGTACTGATGTGACTCCTATCTCATTATCCCTGGGCTCCCTTCTCTTTTAATCCCATGCCTTTACCCTAAGTTCATGTTTAGCAGTAGCACACTTGCCATCTGGACTTGGAGATCCATATGTGGACCTCTTGCTTGGCTCCTAGTTGTGAGGTACAGACTTGCACTCAGCCTGCCCACTCCACTTTTCCATGTGGTGTTTTCTGAGAATGTAACTTTCCCCCCCGTGAAATAAACTTATGAATTCTGCCACTTGCTCCTTACCAGGTGCTGGGAAAGAGAACCTATGTGTTGTTTAATTGAAAAAGTCATCTTTGATACCATCTGGTTTCTAGACACAAATCCAATAATTCACTAAGATTCTATATAATCTCTTCTCATTTTCCCTCAAATGTCTTCATGTCTTAGATTATTTATTTCCATCTTAGATGTATCGCCACTTCCCAAAAGACTTTATATCCTTCTGCATCCTTCAGATTGCAGTTGGAGTGGTGATTCAAATTGCAAAGACAATCTTAATTCTTCTTTATTTTCGAAACAGAGTCTCACCATGCAGCCATAGCTGGCCTGGAACTTGCTGTGTAGAACAGGCTGGTCTTAAATTCACAGGACTAGCCCTACCTCTGTCTCTCCAATGATGGAATTAAATTGTGACTACCACACCTGGTTTCAATCTCAATTAATTTACTGATTTGGAACTAAACATTGGCATTTTATGGGAACAAAGTTGAAACCATGAACACAGGTTATGATACCTTGCCTGAGCTGGCTCCTTTTGTCAGCACTGTGGCCACATTGGTTAACTTCCCAACTCCCATATCTACCTGGATCTTCATGCCCTTGACCCCTAGCAACAATCAGTGCCTCCTCTACTCTGTGGACTTCCACTCAGACTTTGCTTCTCTTGAGGAAATTAGACTGTTGTATGTCTCAGAGTTTCCACACCTTCTTTTGCAGAGGTCCTGTGACTGTAATTATTTAGTTGTATGAACAGCTACTTACAGATACCCTCCCTGACAGAAACTTTAGCTTCAGGTGGGCAAAAGATGCCCCCTTGTGGTGGCCTGATCTTGTTCCCAGTAAGACTTATTGTCTTTCTTATTCTTCCCACTTCTGGAAACTTCTCTTCTCTCCAACTGTCCCCCTTTCCCTTCTGTCACTAACTGGGTTTAATTAGCGTTACATACAACAAGAAGCTTCTTTGACCAGTACATTTCGAAGAGTACTAATAATCAATAGGAATAAACATAAGTATGTAGAGCAGAGTTTGATATTATCTATTTAGTGAACTAGCAGAAGCAGGTTCTCTGTGCTAGGGTGTATGACTTTGCCAGTCATGGGCTTTTGACCAGGCTTACAGTGTCAGGCGTGAATCCTCCCCCCATATCCCCCCGTGTAATGGGCCTCAAAATCCAATCCAAAAGTGATTGATTACCCCATAATATTCATTCCACTATTGCATCAGTGGACACTTTTTTTTTTTTTGGTCTGGGAGATCAGTCCTGTAGCATGCAGGGTCCACTGCTTGATAGGATCGTTGATGATGTTTCTTCTTCAGTGGCCTGCATAGCATCTTCCAGCACTGAGAGTTAGCCAGCAGGCAGGACGTTTTCAAGATGGTTCCAAGCTGATGCATCTATGTCCTGCAACCACAGTGCACCATGTCTTCAGCAATAGGGTCAGAACACGTAGTTCTGGTGAGTGAACAAGAGCAATGGATGGCAATAACTTGTATTGTTTTGGGGGCCTCTGGGTCCTCTCTGACAAGTAACTTACAGGGAGGAATCCGGTTCCTAGAACTGAAAATTTTGTTTAATAACCAAGCCAAATCTTCATGGAGCAGTATTATCCACGTGGGATACCTCTGTTCAAATTCTGTAGTATATCTCTATATATACTACAAAGTAGCAGGTTTCCATAGGCTTTTCCCCAGTCCTGGTTTTCTCTCCTCACCTCCTCCAGCCTTAACCCTTAACCCTAGTGCCCCACTTTCCCCTCTGCTGCTGTCCTCTTGTGGTGGTCTGAATGAGAACCACCATAGGTTCTCCTAGGTCATATATTGAAATTCTTGGTCCCCAGTTGGTGGAACGGTTTAGGAAAGATAAGGAGATGTGGACTTGTTGGAGGAGGTGTGCCGCTGGAGGAGGACTTTGGGCAGCTGAAAGCCTGGATCATTCCCAGTTAGCTCTCTTTGCCTTGTGTTTGTGGATAAGGATGTAGCTCCAGGTCTCTGCCTAATTGCTGTCATGCTGCGCACATGATGGTCGTGGACTCTGAATCTGTGAGCCCAGATTAAGTGCTTTAATTCATAAATTTTCTTGGTCATGGCATTTTATTACAGCAATGGTAAAGTAACTAAGGCACCTTACTTAACCCTTTAACCTCCTTTATCCTCACCTCCATTTTCATTTCACTGGTGTTTTACTACCCTCCCCAGGACCCATCCTGATTTGCTTGGGTCCTTTCTAATCTCCTGATTTCTGCAGACACACCAAATTTAACACATAATTTAAAAAATTTGAACCTAGGATCTGCAAATGAAGGAGAACATGCAGCATTTATCTTTGGGGACAGTTCCATCCATTTACCTGCAAATTTTATGTTTTATTTAAAGCAGAGTAACATTTGATTGTGTGTGCACACTACATTTTCATTATCCATTCATCAGTTCCTAGGCATCTGGGCTGGTTCTACTTCCTGGCCCTTGTGAGCAGGGCAGCTGTGAATGTGTATATGCTGATATCTCTTTCATGGGATAGTGATTCCTTTGCATATATTCCCAGAAGTGAAACAGCTGGATCACATGACAGTTTTATTTTTAACTTTTTGAGAAATCTCTACCAACTTCCATGAGGAATTTGTATTTCCAATAGTAGATATGGATTCTCTTTTCCCATCATCCTAATCAACATCTATTGTCATTTGTTTCCTTGATGAGAGCCGTTCTGACTGGGGTGAGGTAGAATCCCTAGTCCTTTTAGCTTGCATTTCCCAAACCCAGCCAGACATTATGAAAGCAGCTAACACAATATCAGCAAAGTGATGACATCTTCATGTGGTCCTGTGTTGCAGCATTCTTTGTGCATATCACACACCATTGATATTTTTTTGTTCTGATGTGGTATTTTATGTCTTCATCCTTTGCATTAGATACAAGCTGTGAGAAACTAGAAGTTCTACCTTTTTAGGACACTGAGAGGATTAAATGATGCGGTATTTGTTAACGAACCTAGTATTGGGCTAGTTCTTAGCCATTATCCTAACCAAAATTTATCATTTTTATTCTTATAGCAAATAAAATAATGTGTTACGTTTTACAGCCTATGGGGCTGTTATTATTCTAACCAAAATTTATCATTTTTATTCTTATAGCAAATAAAATAATGTGTTACGTTTTACAGCCTATGGGGCTGTTATATTGTATGCTTTTGGCAGTTTCACTACAAGTCAGTTTATTTTTTTTCTCCCTTCTGATTCTCTGTTCTGCCTCAACCTATTACAACAGGATGTAGTAATACAGATGAACAGGAGGGGGCAGCATGCTGTTGCACTAAAACTTCAGCACGTAGGACTAGAAGGTAAACAGTACTATGAAAAGGTGAAATTTCACTCTTTAACATAACGTAATGTTCCATGGGAGGAAAGTACTATAGGAAGTTCCTCTGGAGAAGAGCGTTAGCATTGTTCCCACACACGTCTGCCTTAAGGAGGGCAGAAGACCGTCTTCCCCAGTTCTCATGGGTGGTGCACTCAGCACTCGGCACTTCTAAGGAGTTTTCCTCAGATAGGTAGTTTGATTTTGATTATTTCCTCTCATCTAATGGATTTGAATTTAGGTTTGCTTTCTTTTTGCTATTCCAAGTTCTAGTTTTCTTTCATTTTCTTCTTCCTTTTTTGATTTTCGTGTGTGTGTGTGTGTGTGTGTTTGTGTGTGTTCGTGTGTATAGCTCTGGTTGTCCTAGAACTTGCTCTGTAGACCAGGCTGGCCTCACAGAGATTCACCTGTCTCTTCCTCCTGAGTGTTGGGATTAAGGGTGTGCACCACCACCTGGCTCTTTTTCCAAATTCTTGGATCTCCTTATTACATTGTTTCTGTGTGTGTGTGTTTGTTTGTGTCTGTCTGTTTATGTGCCTGTTTGTTCCTATTTTTAAATGTAGTTACTTAGAACTATATATATCCTTCTCAATACTTCTTTTCAAAATGTCCTGGAGGCTTTGGTGTGCTGTTTTCATTTCATTTTGACCATTCAGTAGTGTATTGTTTAATCTCCTTGACTTTGTGTGCTTTCTAGAGATGCTTTTGCTGTTGATTTCAAGCTTTATTGCATTGTGGTCACATAAGATACAAGATGTTATGAACTTTTCTGTATTGGGATTTTTTTTTGTCCCAATGTGTGGTATATTTTTGAAAAACTTACACAGGCTCTGAGTCACATGTGTTCTTTAATGTTTGGGTGGAATTTCTGCAGATATGTTAGATCCATTTGGTGTATGGTATTTAATTCTAATGTTTCTCCATTTACTATTATTATTTTTTGTCCCGATGATCTGCCTACTGGCTATAGTGGAGCATTGAAATCACCTAATATTACTGGTTTGGAGTTAATCTGTTTCCTGAAATCTGTATGCTTTGTATTAAATTGGGTGTATCTGAGTTCGCTGCATTGATGTTTAGGATTGTACTGTCTCTTGACTAATTGTTTCCTCCATCAGAGTGAAAGGTCTGTATCTCTTCTGAGGAATTTTTGATTTGAAGCCTCTTTTTTTTCAGCCTACATTAGGACAGTAATATCTGCCTTTTGAGTGCTTTTCCCAGGTCCCATTCGGTTGCCCTTTCACTCTAAGGTGGTCCTTATCCTTGAAAATCAGCTGAATTTCTTGTAGTCAACAAAACACATTTTTTGTTTATTTGTTTTTTTTGTCTTGTTTTGTTTTGTTTTTAATCCAATCAATGGACCTGTGCTTTTGGATTGGGAAGTTGAGGCCACTGCAATTTAAAGTTATTACTGAAAACTTTGTGTTGATTGCTGTCATATTGTTGCTTTTTTTCTTGCTGTTCGTGTTCTTAGTTCCACTTCGTGTTTCAATAATTATAGATTCTTTCTGGAGCCTCTTGGTTGTACTTTGAGAGCTTGGACTCTCAGTCAGTGGTGCTGTTTGGGGAGGTTCTGGAGCCTTAGAGGGTGGAGCCTTCCTTGCTGGAGGAAGCGTGTCACTGGGGTTTGCTTTCAGAGCTTGTGCCCTTGCTTCCCTTCAGTCTGCACTCTCTGCTCCATGTCTACGGCTCCCTCGGCTTCTTTGCTCTGGCCACCTGCTCCGGTGCTTCCTCTGACATGGACTCTTTCTTTACCCTCCAGAACTGTGAACCACAAACAAACTTTTCATTGTGTAAGTTACTTTTGGTCATGTTTTTTTTTTTATCATAGCAACTGAACAGTAACTAATACAATCATTTCATTCAGCTGTATGCTTAGATTTTCTTGGACTTTTATCAGGAATTTATTCAAGGTCATTCAAGTAATTCACGTCCTCTGTAAAATTCTTGAATTCTTTGATCATGTTTATAACTTTTCCTTTAAGTTTTATGTCCTGGAGTTCATGTAGGCAATTCTAAGTGAAAAACAATTCTACAGGACTGTTTTTGTTTGTTTGTTTCTTTTTGCAGGGAGTAGTGGTGAGGGACATGTTGTCATAGTCTAAAGATTGTGTCATGTGACCTGAGCATAAGGTCTTACTTTATTGGCTGTATGTCTGAAATGACAATCTAGCTATCTCTGTTGGGTGGAAGTTTTGCTGTTTCTCAAAATTGGTTGCTTTCAGACCAGAAATGACGAGATTGTAGGTCAGATCTTGGGTATTCAGTGTTAATTTTTAATTGGAGACACTGGCTTGATTCCAATTCAGTGGTAACTGGGAAAACCTGCAAATGGACTTGATCTGAGCACAGAAGGGCCATGTGTGGTAAGGGATCTGGGACAGACTCACAGATAGAGAGTTCAAGTTTGACTTCCTGGTAGGCCGGGGCAAGAAAGGGTGGGGCAGAGGAGACTCACCATGAGCACAGGTGTGAGTGCAATCTGGGTGTGGAGGGATGCTGACAAGGTGTGGAAGGCATATGGAAGAGTGTGGTGCATAGAGGGTTGACTCTGAGCTGGGCCTGGGCACGGAGGTGGCAAGTGAAAAGGTACAGGGAACTCACATCGTGGGCGCATTTAAGTGATGCAACTTCAGTGTATAGTGATCCATGTGAGCGTAAGGGGCAGGGCGGGAGAAGGCCTGGGGTGTGGCCTCGAGGTGTGAGTGACTCGGGTGGGAGTCTGGAGCAAGTAGTTACTCAGCTAGCACACATGAAGGTGCTACGGTGGCTTGGTCTGGGCCTGTTGTAACTTTTTTCTATATCGTAGAAGTAGCTCAGGTTCATAATAGGGTGGCAAACAAAAAGAACATTCAACGTGCTAATAATGAGATATTAATAAAGGGATACCAGATTGTTCCCACACTACGCCGGTATACATTTATGTCAGCATGGACCATAGTGGTAGCCTATTAATGACGATGCCGTCTTTAACTAGTTCTCATCTTTTGGGGGAATTTGTTTCTGAGTGTTTACACTGTGAAAGAGCTGTCTGAAGACTACCTCTGTAGCTAAGCCTTAGCCTACATATTTAAATAAGAGTGCTTTAGGATAAAGTCCCAGAGGAAGAAGTTTCGGGTGATGGGTAATTTACACTGTCACCCACCAGTGTCAGTGCCCTTAATCAGGTGAAAAGTTTTAATTAGACATCGCACCGGAGAGCTGTAATTTTGTCTCCGGTGCTGTCATCTCTGCTCAAAACATTTGGGGAACTCTCTGTTTGGTGATCCCAGCTATGACTCACACAAGAAAAGGAATCATCATCTCTCAGCCTGCCTTTAATCTCTGACTCTTCTGGAAAATCTAATTTACCGTGAAAGCTACCACTGGAGGAGCTTCATGTCAATGTGTCACCAGCTCCAGGAGAGAAAAAACGAAGGCTCGTACTGCCCGGAGTAGTGCCACGGAAGAGAAATGTTGAGTGTCCCCAGAGGCCAGCTCTTCTTGCCTGTGTCCTGATGGAACGCCGCCTGGAGCCCCTCTTCCTTTAGGTCTAAAAAGAAGTTTATAAACAAAGAATGAACATTTACAAACTGATCAAGCTGGCTGCATAAAAGAGTGAGAGAATGGCCGCTGTCTGGGGCTGAATTTCTGCATGGAGGGCCAAGAGCGGCTCCTGATCTGGGGAGCAGGACCATCAACTGCATTGTTTTTGCCTGTCGTTATATGCTAGCCTGGAAAGTCCCGGAAAAGGGCGAACGCTGACCCACGGCGCTCCGTTGGTGTTGCATTTATCTTACTGCATCACGGAGCCATCCTCAGTAACTCCTAGGAATTTTCTAGGCAGAGCTTCAGGTTGTTTATTCAAGGCCCTTTACCTCATGACCTTAACCCTACTTTTCCAGCCTCGCTAGAAGCTGGGAGGGTGTGGCTGCACCACAGCGAGAAGGCAGCGCTAAGGGCAGGGAAACAGGGAGGCTCTGGGGCCTCTGCTGGGTTGTAGGATCTTCCCTTTCAAACTCCCTGCAACCTGCTGCTATGTCTTCTTGTAGGCTGCCAGACTTGTGAAACTTGTCATAATTTACCTGCAGATCCCAACTCATCAGTGTTGGGAGATGCATTGCTTGGAGCAGTGGAACTAGGCAAGGAAGTGACCACACTGGGCCTCAGTTTCCTCATTTGTAAACATGCTGATGTTCCTGCCCAGGGCTGTTGGAATGACTGAATGGGATGCTGAACACAAAATGTGGAGAAGAGCCAGGCGTGTGTCAGGCACACCGTCGACAGGTAGCAGGAATGGGCGAGGGAGGAGCCGTGACAGAAGAGAGTAAGGAACTACAGAGGCGTGAACCGATGAAGGGCACGGACAAAGGACTGCCTCAAAGCTGGGTTCACTGGCTTCGCCGTTCTTGACGGAGGCTGCGGGACTGTGCGTCCTGCAGGTTGCAGCTGGGCCAGATTGGTCCTATCAGATGGACACGGAAATGCTAGCCCCCTTAAGCCTTCTGCCCTCGCTCTAATCTCCAGCCTGCATGCCCCACTCCAAAGTTCAGTCCAAGCAAACACCAAAGGGAAAGCCGGTGAGACACGAAACCTTAGGCCAGCCTGTCAGGTGACAAAGCCTGGGACAGGCAGAGGGTGGAGGTGCAATTTGGAGCCAAGGGAACTCAGCACAAATGCTGGTCGATAGTATTGTAGCTGTCCTTGTAACAGAGCAAATAGCTGTCAGTTGAGGATTGACAGAATCTTTGTTCCTGGCAAACAAAACAGCCCAGCATGGAGAAGAGCAGTGAGAGAGACCAGGCAGATGACGTCACGAGGTCATGCCAACCTGTGGTAACCTTAATATGTTTCTTTCTTTGCCAATTCAACTTCTGAACTGGCTGGTAAAATCTCTCATGATATTCTGAGTGCCGGGCAATCCAGGCCACGGCACTGAGGGCTCTGCTGTAGTTTGGGCTGTTGCAAGTCTCGAGAAGTACCGGAAAACCTAGGAATCGCTTCCGAAACCTTGTGAGCTCTCAGACAATGCTGAGTCATAGAGTCAGAACGAGGTTCTGAGTGATCACACAGAGAAAGAAAGAGATAGAGGCAGAGACACACAGAGAGAGACAGAGACAGTGAGAGACAACTCATGATGATGTGAGAAGTTAGGGCCAGGATCTTTCACCTACCACAGAAAGAAGTTACCATCACTATACATAAAAGGAAATTGCTGGTCTGAAGTATGTATAACTCCAATTTCTTTTAAAAAATTTTTTTAAATTAATAAATATATATATATTTTACAATTTATTCATCATATATCCCCGATTGAAGGCCCTCCCTCCTCCCTCTTTCCCCCGTCCCCTTCCCTGGTCCGCTGAAAGGGGGAGTCCTCCTCTGCCATCTGCCCGTAGCTTGTTAAGTCTCATCAGGACTGCTTGGATCCTCTTCCTCTGTGGCTGCATCACCAGGGGCAAGTGATCAAAGAACAGGCAATGGAGTTCATGACAGAGGTAGCCCCTGCTCCCCTTACTTCTGAACTCACATGGAGACTGAGCTGTCGATTGCCTGCATCTGAGCACGGAGGTCCTCTGCGTGCATGGTCCTTGGCTGGTGCATCAGTCTCTGCAGGACACCCTGGGCTCAGGTTTTTTTTTTTAGCTTTGTTGTTATCCTTTGGGGCTCTGTCCACTCTGTGTCCTATCCCCCCTTCTTCCATAAGATTCTGCCCAAAGTTTGGGTGTGAGTCTCAGCATCTGCTTCGATCCCTTGTTGAGTGGAGCCTTTCAGAGGACCCTCTATAGCAGGCTCCCATTCTGTTCCTTCTCTTCTACCACTTCTGGTATCCATCCTGTTTGCCTTTCTGAATGAGATTTAAGCATCCTCCCTAGGGTCCTCTGTGTTGTTTAGCTTCTTTAGGTCTGTAGATTTTAGTATGGCTATCCTATATCATACCGCTAATATCCGCTTATAAGGGAGTGTATACCATTCATAAACAATTATTTTTAGTAAAAAATTAATAGATTTTTTTCATTTGTGTCCATGTAAGCTCTGTGTATGTGTGTGGGCATGTGAGTGATGTGGCATGGATGCATGTGTGAAGGTAAGAGGACCACTTGTGGAAACTGGTTTTCACCTTTGATCTGTGGGTCCTGGGGATTGAAAAGGTGGTTGTGCTTGGTGGCAATCACCTTTAGCTGCTGTTCCATTCCACAGGCCCCATATTCCACATTCTAGAACAGAATGCTCATGAAGTAAGCCCATCCCTTTGTTGCTTGCCTGTCCCTGCAGGCCTCTTTCCCCACTATCTGCCTGCTTCCTAAGACCTGTAAAATTGGATTTGAAATTGGATTATGAATGTGCTGGCAAATGGGTAACAACAGGCTCTTCAAAAACCATGCGTGCATATATTTTTCCATCTGTATGCACATATAGCTCTCAGGTACATCGTACTCACACAAAAGAACTGTAGCACAAAGTTAAAAATAACACAAATGATGTTATTGTTTACTGTAAAGTCCCAAAATGAACTATACATTCCCAAAAATGAGCTGTAAGTTCCAGCTGTGTCCGTTAACTGGTTCCTTCAGAGTGTTTTAATTGCTTCTTCCTGGTCTGTTTTATCAGTAACCAACCTGTGGCTGAAACCAACAGTCAGATGTAGCTACAACGTAAATATTGGTTGATGCTAGTAAGATTAAAGTGAAGCAACTTGAACTTGAAGATGTTTATCAGAATTTGACCAGCACATAGAGGTTATCCATGATCAGTGCATTCCCTGCTAAACTGGGTGATGGTATTTGAATACTACAAAAATTCCTCAATTTTTTTGTCTTTTTTTAAAATAATGAATTAGTTCTAAATCTGACATAAATTAGAAAAACTAACCAGCTCATATTGGCAATTGAAAAATATTAAAATATAATAACATAATTGTTCCCTTTCCTGTCCCCCCCTCCAGTCCTTTTGATAATCCATGTTCCCTCTCAAATTCATGGCCTCTTTTTCTTCAGTTATTATTATTTCATAGATATGTGCATTAATACATAAGCACAGCCTGCTGAGTCTGTCTGTTATTGCTTATGTGGATATGATTTCTGGGCTGACTACTTGGTATTAGAAAACCAATTATGGGGCATTTTTCTGGGGAAGACAAATTGGTCCCCTCTCAGCAGTCTGTAGAGGTGGGACCCCATGTGAGTCCCTCCTTCCATGTTAGCATGTCCATTGGTGGTGTCACAGTTCAGGTGTTACTTAGGCGGCCATATTGTTGAGGGATCATGGGTATAGTTTCCTTGACATTTCTAGAAGACACACAATCTCAAAGCAGACTTCCTGGTCCTCTGGCATTAGAATCTTTCTGCCCCTTCCTTCTTCAGCTATATTTTCTGAGTCTTACATGTGAAGGTTGTTTTATAGATGTATCAGTTGGGGGCAGAGCCCCCACAATCAGTGGTTCTGCATTTTTGAAGAGCTGTGACTTTCTGTAATAGTCTCCAACTGCTGCAAAGAGAAGCGTCTTTGATGAGGGGTAGTAGGTGAAAGGACACATATTTTTAGCGAGGTTAGGAATTACACTGGTTTAGTAAACAGCAGTAGTAGGCTCTCCTTTATGATCCATCTCACTAGCCCCAAGAATTGGATAGCTTTCCTCTACTGGGCATAATTTCTGTACTGTTGGTCATGCCTTAAGTCCAGTTAGACAGCCATTGGCTACTGCCAAGATGTGTGTCCCAATTGTACCTTTAGGGATATCTTGCCATGCTGGTCATTGTGGTTTATAGGCATTACAGTTTGGTATGATTATTGATTGCTTCCTTCCTTCAGTAGCTTGCAGAGCACCTCCTGGTACTATGAATGCTGGTCCTCAGGAAAGAGGCTTTCAGAGAAATCTCACATTCTTTTAAGTTAGTGATACATTATTAACATTTTCCATCATTTTTTGAAATCTAGATAGCATACCAAGACAAACTGTAAGTAACTATTAGTTAGAGCTTTATTGCTGTGAAGAGATAGTACGACCAAGGAAATTATTATAAAGAAAAACCTTTAATTGAGGCTGGTTTACAATTTCAGAAGGTTAGTCCATTATCACCATGGCAGGAAGCATGGCACCATGCAGGCAGACATGGTGATAAGGAGCTGAGAGTTCTGCATCTTGACCAGGAGGCATCAGGAGGAGACTGTGGCACTGGACATTGAGCACATGAAGCCTCAAAGCTGGCCCAGACAGTGACACACTTTCTCCAACAAGGCTACACCTGCCCCAAAAGGCCACTTTTCCTAATAGTCACTCCCTATGGTCCAGGCATTCAAACGCATGACTCTATGCAGGCCATTCCTATTGTAACCACTACAGAAATCAAGGTCCATTTTGTGACATAAAATTAGAAATCAAGCTTTGTAGCTTTTGCTACTTTTTCAGGCAGGACTCAGTACTGTGTTTAAACACCATTTTCTGTGCTTACAAATTATGTGACTTTGAGCCAGGTACAGGGGCGCACACCACTAATCCCAGCACTCAGGGAGGCAGAGATAGGTGGATCTCTGTGAGCTCGAGACCAGCCTGTTTGACAAAGTGAGTCCAGGACAGCCAAGGCTACACAGAGAAACCCTGTCTGGACAAACAGAACAAACAAAAAGTTATGTGACTTTGGAAAATTGTAAAGCTTACTGTGAAGTATTTTGTAAGGGTAAGTTATATGAGAGGTAAGAAAGCACAGGAGGGGAGGTCAGGGCCGTGACTGAGCTGGGGAGAGGCAAGCTCGGAAGATAAGCGAAGAAAGAAGCACACCCAGCAGAGCTCTATGTTTTGGGCCCTTGGTGAGATGACTAAGCAGAGCCCTGCCCCCTCTTACCACAGAAGCCCTGTAATCCAAGGATGTGCATAGCCATACTTTGTCCAAGGTAATGGGAACTCTCCCTTTGAGATGCTGTCTGATGTCATTGCACCGGGAAGCAGAATCAGAAAGTAGGACAGCTTAGCTCTCCCACCAGGAATTGGGCAGTCCTCAAGAACATTTCATCCTGGACTTAAGGGAGACTGGAAATCACCATTTACTGTGGAGTAAAACCCTTCACCACCTCATTTCTATTCCTTCTAAAATTTTTTTCTGGAGGGAGTCCAATGTCCCATTTCATCAGGAGGGAAATTGAGAGTGATCTTTAGCTTTCACCTCTCAGGGAAGGACACACTCCTTGTTTCCCACCCTCAAATACTGCTTTGCTTCCTTCACCTACTGATCTCCATTACAAGGTTGTTATAAATTATGTGAAAACACCTGGCACACGATTGTTAGTGATGTTCTAATTGAAAAAATGCATGTGTCCCTGAGACCCTTTCCAGTTCTTTTTAGTCTTTTTTCCTTTTCTCGTTTTTTCTTAGTTCTTTCAAAAAATGTCAGTGTGTTCTGCTCATAATCACATACTCATCCAACTCTTCCCAGATCCACACCCTTTTTCTTTTATGCTCAACTTTATGTCCTCATTAAACAAACAAACAAACCCAAACCACTGAGTCTAATTTATGTTGTATAGTATTCTTGGGTATGGGGCCATTCATGGGAGCTTGCTCAACCTGCCAAGAGCTACATCCTTACAGAAAACTGACTCTCCTTCAAACAGCTATTAGTCCTTAGCCAAGGGTGGAACTTTATGCCCTCCTCCCCTCCCCATGCTGGGATTTCTTTCTTTTTTTTTTTTTTTGGCTCCAGTTTATGCACATCTCATATTTTGTCACTGTCATTGTGAATTCATATGTGCAACTGCCCTTTTTTTTTCTCTAAAACACTGTTTCCTTGTGGTCACCCACCACGTTTAGTTCTTACAGTCTTTTGTCTTTCTTCTTCCACAGTGATTTCAGCCTACTGGGGAGGAATGTGGTACAGATGTCCCATTTAGAGCTGAACATTCTATCGTCTCTTATTCTCTGTACCTTGACCGATTGTGGGTCCTGTGTTAATCATCATCTAATTCAATAATAAGCTTCTCTGATGAGAGTAGAGGGATACACCAAACTATGGGTGTAGCAAGAAGTTGGTAGGAGTCAGTTTAGTACTCTGCCCCTTTTAATAGAATAATAGCAGTACACTCTTTCCTAGTGCCTATGACGTGTTAGTTACAGTTTCTTGGCCTGGATGAGGAGTGGTGCCAGGTATGACCTTCATCTAATGGAGTAGGACTTAAATACGACCAGAAAGCTGTTGGATACTCTTATGACATCGGCGCCACTATTGCACCAATAGGCATGTCTTGCCAGAATGGTTGTTTTTTGTAGCTCACATGGTTTGTGACTGATAATGACTGTCATAGTTAGAACTCTTATCGCTTTTAAAAAGGGAAGCATTTAATTGGGGTTTGCTTACAGTTTTAGAGAGTTAGCTCATGAGCATCATGTTGAAAAGCAGACAAGCATGGTAATGGAGCATTAGCTGAGAGCTTTATATTCTGACATGCAGAAAGAGACAGAGAGAGAGAGAGAGAGAGAGAGCACCTACCATGGTTTTTTGAAACTTCAAAGCCCACCCTCAGTGAATCATCTCCTCCGACAAGGCCATACTTTCTCCAACACTCTGTCCTGACTAAGCATTTAAATATACAAGCCAATGGGGGCCATTCTCATTCAAAACTACCACAGTGACTGTTTTTCTTTGGTAGTGTGCATAGCCCTTTTCAGCACTATGAAAGCTAGCAAGTTTCCAGGTCAGTACTAGCTTGATTTCCTCATGTTCTGTAACTCGATTATGTGGTGTCTTTAGCTTTAAGTTCCAGCAGGAAACGAAAGCATTGGCTGTAGCCTGTGGCCAACAACTCCAGCTCCAGAAAAGAGAATTCATTCCTGGCACTGTGCTTTTTGTTGGTCTGTGGTGTCTAGTGGAGGCACTGCCATATGCCCATATATGTATATGAACATACATGGAAGCTTTAGTGCTACTTATCCTTGCCTGTGCTCTAGCTCATTTCTAAATTTAAATGAGAAGGATTCCAGAAAAGCAAAGATCATGAAAATGCTTCCTATGCTTATAAATGCAAGAAGAAAGCTGCTAAAACATTACGCAGATGTGTGGATGTACTTAATAGTACTAAGTTGGACATTTAAAATGACTACAATGGTAAATTTCATATGTGCATTTTACCATAAAATACTTTAAAAATAACAATAGAAAAGCATAAAGTCACACTTGTGTTTTCTTTAAGAACTATAGAGTTAGCAAATAACTTTCCCCAAAGGGGCTATTTTCTGCCATGTTAATTCTATTATTATATCAATTAAAGATAAAAATGCAGTACAGGAAGAGTTTTGTGTCTTAACAGGAGCTGATTTGGGGCAGAACCCTAGGGGTTCCTCCTTCCCGTGCACCACAAATCCTTACCTCTCACAGTTTTTATCATTGTCTCAGCAAATGTGGCATCAGCAGATCTCTCCATGGAGAGTCGGGGAGAATTTGTTGGTGCTGTGGCCCTGTGTTCTTCCAGCAGGCATTGGCTACTGTCTCAGGTGAGCTGAGAAAGGCATCTGTTGTCATTTGTTTCCTTTCTTGTTTTTCTGATCACAACCATTCTGACTGAAGTGAGATGCAATCTCAAAGCACTTTTTAAACATCGTATGTGTGTCACAGTGCCCACTCTCACAACTTGCGGGAGCTGGTTCTCTCATTTCACCATTTGAGCTCCAGGGATTGAAATCCAGCTGGCCTGGCTTACAGCAAGCTGCTTAACCCTCATGGCCATCTCACTACCCCTCAGAGCAGTTTATTTCCATTTTTGAAAACCTTTTTTCAACCATGTATTAGCAATTTTGCATTTCTTCTTTTGAGAACAGACTTGAATTCATTGGTTCATTTACTGACTGAATGATTTGGATTCAAAGTGTTTAATTTTTGTAGTTTGACAAAGGTTTGTTTTCCATTCGGTAGGCTTCTTCACTCTGGTGATTATTTTGTTTGGTATGAAGAAGCTTTTTAAAATCATATAATTGCATCCATCAATTCTTGGGATTGCTCTCTGTGTTATTGGAGTCCTTTGTAGGAAATGCTTGCCTGTGCCTATATCTTGAAGCTAACTATGTTTTTTTTTTTTTTTTCTAAAAGTTTCAAAGTTTAAGATCTTACATTAAGGCCTTCCATTCATATCCAGATGTAATGGTACAGGCCCGTATCCTAGCATTTGTCAAGTAAGGATAGGAGAATTTGAAGTTTGAGAATTTCATAAAAATGTATCATGTGTTTTGAAACTCATTCCCATTTTCTCCATTCCAAGTCTTCCATTATTCTGCTGCCACGTTTCCCATTTCATGTGCTTTGTTTTAAGCACGCCAAGTCTGCTTAGTGCTTGCCTGTATGTGCATTGCTGTGGGACCATCTCCTGGTGCAGGAGCAGCATTTCCAGGAACATACTCCTCCAGGCTCTCAATCCACCAGCAATGCAGGTATAAGGTTATTGTTCAAATTCTGACTTCTGTACCTTCCATATCTGGTTGTAATCCTTGTTCTGAGAACTCCTGTCTCAATATTCTGTAAACAGTGCCTCCACCCCCAGTTGTCTGATATGCCAATAAAGCCGCTTATAGGCAGTTGCTGAGCAGGGGAGAGTATAGGGCTACTCTTGCCCACCAGAAGAGGAGGAGTTAGAGGAGGAAGTAGGAGATTCAGCCATGGGCAGAGGTCCAGAAGATGTTACGAATATGAACTAGAACAGAGACTGTTATAAAGTGCAAGTATCTCGGGGATTCATGCTGCTAAAAAGCCAGACTTAAATGGGTAAGAACAAAGTAATAACTGATCGGTTATTGTGCCATGAAGCTTGTTAAAATGATATAACAGTGCCTCAACTATTTGGGTGATAGCTAAGATAAGAAACTGAGAAACAAACACAATTTTGTGCAAATAACTAACATTTCGGCATATCAACAGGGGCCAGAATTTACATAGAATCTGAACTTAAACAGAAAGCAATTTCTTAGTTTTGTTCATTAAGAGAGCAACCACAGTTTCGACAAGTTGCCACAGTGTAGCACGGCCACAGATGGCTGCAGAAAAACAAAAGCTGAAACAAATCCCAGAGAGGCAAAGCAGAAGCAATTGAAGCCCTTGCTGAGAAAAAGCAAAGCGGCCCTTTAACACAAACAAATTTCTCAAATCAGGCAGCAAGCCAAATCCTTTTGTGAAGGGGCTCTTAAGCAGTGGTGGTGCACACCTTTGATCCTAGCACTCAGGAGACAGAGGCAGTTGGATCTCTGTGAGTACAAGGCCAGCCTGGTCTATAAAGGGAGATCCAAGACAACCAACGGTACACTGAGAAACCCTGTTTCCAAAACCTCCCCAAACCAAAAACCAATAGAACAACAACAACAACAAAACAAAAGAAAAACATGTAGAACAGAGGAACAACACTTGTGGACCCAATAACTTTCCAGAGTGGAGGAGGGGTCAGTATTCAGAGGCAGGAAAAAAATATATCCTCTCCCTGGAAGCAGGAGCCAGGGAGAGAAGCCTCAAGCATCTGAACTGGTAAGGTCTAGAAAGGAAGCTGGGTCTAAGAAAGTAAAGTCCTTAGGAAGAGGTTTTGAGATTAAAGAAGATGATTTTCTTTGTTGAAAATGGTGGAAGACACAGTGACACAGTGCTTCTGGATTCCATTTGAGTTTGTTTCTCTTAGCATACAAACACTTTTTTCAGTGATGACTACAGTTTTGTATATCCTCTTTGGGAGAGATCAGAATAAGAGACTTGGAGGAAGAAGAGACTGAGAAAATAGATGCTAAATTAAAGGACATAGAACAGAAGTTGAAGGAACCTTTGAATCAAAATAGGAAGCCTTCAGAGAAATCCAATCTGTAACTTACAATAACACCAAAAGAGGTAGTTCCAGATGAGGAAAATCCACAAAGGCTTGAAGAAATTGTGGAATGGCAACCCATTGAGATGCTGAACAGAAGGGCTTTGGCTACAGGCCAACATGATCAGACTGTATATTTTATGTGTATTGTCAAGATTCAATTACTAGATGAAGGTTTATATGGTAAAGTAGAAATGCAGATCCTGTTTGGGGTCATACAGTGGCTTATGTGCTCCATGTTACAGAGTTTGAAATACTGAAATATATGTACATGCCATAGGTTCATATTCAGAAATCCAATGGGCTTTTGTCTTAAATTCTGGAAAACATGATTCTAAGGTTACACATTTGTTAGAGATGGTGACTCTCTTGTAGATGCCTTTGCAAATTGGCTAATGTTGTTTCAGCATGTATAGCCATTGAAATATAACAATTTTTTGACATTATGAAATGAAACCTCTTACAGATATAATTTATAATCCTCCGGGTCAAACAATTATAAAAAAATCTAACAATAATTTTTAAAAGATGATCACAAAACAGATGGGAAGTATAATATGTCTCCAAAATAGATTACATAATAATTTATTGATTTTAAAATTTTAAAATGAGACAAGTAGAAAACCTGCTAACATACTCTGGATTTTAGAAAGGACTGCTGAATTAGAGTAGCAAACTATGGATTCCACCCAAATTGATAAAATTCAGGTTTGACATGGCAACCCCTCCTGAAGATATTGGCTGCAGACAGAAGGAAAGAAATGAAAAAGACCAAACAGGACAGGTAACATAATTTGCTGATCCCTACATATGGGAACAGCTCTGAGACTGACTGAGACATAAAAATGTCTCCCACCAAGACTTCAGCTATGCATGGTCAATAAATCTTTGGCTACAAATTCCTTAAGACTTATCATGCCCTTCTTTTAAGTGGTATAGATAACAATTTGTTTTACAGTTTGGTTATATAGTCCAAACTAACCTGTATAGAAAAACAAATGCCTTACCTGCTCAGAGAGCAAGAATAATTTTTAACTGAATTGTGCTCAGTGTACGACACATACATATACTAATACAAAATATATCATACCTTTGAAAGTTTATATATTTTGCAGAGCAAGAGGACATCAAAAAAAGACAAGACGAGTAGCTCAGGTGACCTCAATAACTGTTTCATCAAAAAGATGCATCTGAGACAATTTCGAAATGGCTAGCTAGCTAGTCCAGCACCACAGACTGTTCCAGTCAATACTTCAGCTAAGCCCTGAAATTTCTCAGCATGCAGAGACTGGACAGCAAAAGTTACAGGTAGCTTTCTTTCTTTCTTTTATTTATTTATTTATTTTTTAAAATGTAATTTATTTATTTTTATATCAATCGCAGGTTAGGTACTTTGCATCCCAGGCGTAGCCTCCTCCCTCATTCCCTCCCACTCTCCCCATCCCTCCCTCATCTCCTCCCTGCCCCCTCCAAGTCCACCGACAGGGGAGGATCTCCTCTTCTCCCCTTCCATCCGACCCCAGTTCATCACAGGTAGCTTTCTTAAGACTGGACAATATCCCAATTTTTTGGTCCTTCCAAAAGAAAAACTATGTTCCAAATCAGCAGGAAGCAATTTAAGAAAATTATGCCCATTCCCAAGAGATAGTGGATGTTTTTTGGTCATTCTGTGGTGATAGATATTTGTTATTGTTTTAAAGGGATTTGTTATAGGGATGATAAATAAAAGGGTAGATTATTAAATCTACTTTTAGAACAATGCATTAATAAACCAAAATTCTTACATTGATACAAATCTTTGTATATTAATACAGATTTAAGATTATATTTGGTTACAACATGCTAAGGTATTGTACCTATATAATTCTTAAAACTGAAATGTTAAATTCTAGTCCATTTGAAAGCTGCTATTAAGAACTGTTTAAGGTATGTAAGAAATGTATACTAGCAGTTAGACAAGCAAACTCATGGCCTTGTTAAATACTAGTTTAGTAAATTAAAAATATGCTTCCTAGATTGACAGATAAAAAATAGTTTGAAACAAACAATTCAGATAAGATAAATAGATAGCTGGTCTTCAAAAACCTCAGAGATCTACACAATATGGCACCTAAAGATATTTTGTTAATTTAAGGCTTTTTTTTTTTTTTATCATGAGACAAGTCTGTTCCTGGAAGCACTCCTATTCTACTTCAAAGAGCATCAAAGGCTCACATGTGGCAAGCTTGCCACTGGGTGAAAAAATGCCCTTGTGTCAATTACAGACAAAATACTGTCTAAACTGGACAAATTGGAGGCAGGAAAGTTGACTGTGGAGCTTTATAAGAACAAGGTAAGCAAGTCCTTTCTTCACAGAGAGGTCTGTCAAATATTCTGAACCAGAAGGCTAAAGGTGATGCTCCAATGTTATAGAAGAATTTTGGGAGACAAACCAGGCAGCCAAATATCTCTGTCATTTCTATGCCTTTGGAAACTGCTTGCCTACACTTCCTACGTATTCAGAGATATTTATTCCTTCTTAAGTCTCTGATGGGGTTGAACACTAGACAGTTATAGTCTCACAGTTAAATTGTTTATGATCATAGAAATTGATAGATAATAGAATACTTTATCCAAGGGTGCCAAATATACAGATGTAAATCTTACCTAATAATTTGCATAATTGTTATTATTACATATCGTTTGTTATTGGAAAGAGAAAGATTATTTTATTAGACTAAAACGGGAAGATGTGGGCATAAGGTTATTGTGTAATTCAAATGCTGATTTCTGTACCTTCCATATCTGGTTGCAATCGTTGTTCTGAGAATCTCCTGTCTCAGTGTTGTGTAAACACTGCTCCCCAGTTGCCCCCTGATATGCCAATAGAGCAATTTACAGTCAATCACTGAGCAGGGGAGATAATAGGGCTGGACTTTCTCCCCTCCAGGGGAGGAGGAGCTAGAGGAGAAAGCAGGGGATTCAGTCACAGGCAGCAGACCAAGAGACATTGGGAGAGAGAAGCTGGAGCAGGGAATGACATAGAGTACAAATATCTCAGGAATTTATGCTGATAGGAATCCAGATTAGCCTAGAGGGCAAAGAATAGAGTAATTAATGATCAGTTGTTGTGCTGTTAAATTTGTTAAAAATAATATAATAGAATCTCAATTATTTGGGTGATAGGCAGGATAAGAGAGAAACTAAGAAACAAACACAATAAAAAAAACCTTTAACAAAGCACCCATCAGTTGCTTGTGTATGTGTGTGTGTGTGTGTGTGCACACGCGTGCATGCACTTCTTGTGTATGGAGTCACAGTCACTGTGAGTTCACAAGTGGAACAACCCTTTTGTGCTCAGAAGATACTATTTCACTACATATCTCTACCATCCATGCTCTTTAAAACTTTTCCACTCCCACAAACTTGTACAACCACTTTGGAAATCAATCTGGTGCTTTCTCAGAAAATTGGGAATAGCACACTACCTCAGGATCCAGCTATACTACTCCTGAGCATAAACCCAAAAGATGCCCCACCATTCAATAAAGACATTTGTTCAACTATGTTTGTAGCAGCTTTATTTGTAATAGCCAGAATCTGGAAACAACCCAGATGGAGGAATGGATACAGAAATGGTGGTGCATCTGCACAATGGAATATTACTCAGCTATTAAAAACAAGGAAATCATGAAATTTGCAGGCAAATGGCTGGAACTAGAAAATATCATCCTGAGTGAGGTAACCTAGAAACAGAAAGACAGGCATGGTATATACCCACTTATAAGCAGGTATTAGCCATATAATATATGATAGCCATCTACAGACCTAAAGAAGCTAAATACTAAGAAGGATCTTAGAGAGGATGCTTAATTTTCCTTCAGCATGGCAAACAGGATAGATACCAGAAGCAGTGGAAGAGAGGAAACAGGATGGGAGGCTACTATAGAGGGTCCTCTGAAAGGATCTACCCAACAGGGGATTGAAACAGATGCTGAGACTCGCAGCCAAAGTTTGGGCAGAGTGCAGGCAGTCTTATGGAAGAAGAGAGGGGTGGGAAGAGAGACATGAAGGGGATAGGAACCCCACAAGGAGATCAACAAAGCTAATGGATCTGAGTCCAGGGTGTCCTGCAGAGACTGATGCACCAATGGAGGACCATGCATGGAGAGGACCTAGACCCCTGGTCAGATGTGGCTGATTGGCAGTTCATTCTCTATGTGGATCTCTGTGTGAGGGGACACAGGGGGCTGCCTCTATCATGAACTCAGTTGACTGCTCATTGATCACTTGCCCCTGGTGATGCAGCCTTGCTAGACCACGGAGGAAGAGGATCCAAGCAGTCCTGATGGGAGTTGACAAGCTCTGGGCAGATGGCAATGGTGGAAAACTCCCCCTTTCAGTGGACTAGGGGATGGAGGGAAGAGGGAAGGAGGGTGGGACTCGGAGGCATTGAGGGAGGGAACTTCAATCAGGATATATAATGAATAAATTGTGAAGAAAAAAATAAAATTAAAACCAAAAACTTTTCTACTCCCTCCAGCACAATGATCCCAGAGCCTTGGAGGGGAGGTGGCTATAGATGTCCCATTTAGAGCTGAGAAATCCAGTCTTTTATTCTCTGCTTACAGAACAATTGTGGCTCTCTGTATTGGCTGTCACCTACTTCAAAAAGCCTTTCTGATGGGGAATGAGAGCTGCCCTATTTTATGGGAATAAGAGTGAGAACTTAGTTGGAATTTCATCACCATGTCCATTCAGAAGAATGGCAGATTTAGGCAGGCCTGACTTACTTGGCCTGGTCAATGGTTCTAGGCAGATCTTGAGAAGCAAAGCTTAAATCCAGTCAGAAAGTGATTGATTCCTTTGATCCTTCTGCCTACTTCTTCTAAGTCTTGGGATTACAGGCATGGGCCACCACCCTGGCCTTTGAGCGGCCTACTTTTGAAGGCTCAGTCCCAAGTATTACTCATTGAGGATGAAAACAGAGAGTAGCATAAACCCATCGCTGTACGAGCACATTCAGCATCGATCACAGCCCAGTAACGTGTCACCAGTGGTCATGCAATGGAAAGTGACTGACCTGCTGCACATGTGAAGACAGTGAGAATGAAGTAAGGGAAGGAGACAGGGAGTGAAAAGCAAAGCAAGATTCGTTAAGTGATAGGAGAAAGGAGAGTGAAAAAAAATGGAGGGGAATAAAAAAGAACAAGAGATTAAGAAAAAAATACAAAGTTAAAAAAAAAAGAGGGACAAAACAGCTCATTGAGTAAAATAAAAGTTCTGGCCATAAAAGCTTGATGACCTAAATTCAATCCCCAGAATCCAGAGTTTGATCTCCCTGCAAGCCTCAGGCTGAAAGCCATCAAGTTCCAGGGTTATTCTCAGTTGAGATCTGTTCTCGGATGGCCACCAAGGGCAGCACTCTTCCCCCTATACCTTCCCAGTGTTAAGTGTGTCTCAGGAGGCCTGCTCCTTGTGTCTAGGTAGTGTCTGGCCCTCCTGCTTTCCACAGCTCCCCAACTTGACGGTTCCAGATCCTTGGCCTTCTGGGTAGCTCGGTTCTTAATAAAAGATTTTCTCAAGACTCTCACACCCAACTTTGGAGTCATATAGTATGACAAAATGAGATTGTTCTTTCCCTGACCTGTTGAGAATCAGTCCTTGCAAAGCTTGCGCTTGGCCTCTAGACTGGTAAGGGTTACAGGCATGGGCATGGGCTTGTCTGCAGTGTTCACTCACTGTCCACCTTTCACCTGGCTTAGCTCTTGGAAGTGGCCTCTGTTGTGGATGTAAATGTGTTTTTGTTTTGATCCCAGGTGTAGGATATGGGACTGATTCAGATTGCCTACAGCTTGCCTTATGCAGGCTCTGGAGAAAGGCCTTTGCCAGCTGCAGATAGTTTAAATCTGAGGACTCTGAAGAGGGAATAGATGGCAGGGGCCCAGAGGGAGAAGGAAGCTCAGTGAAAGAAGGATGATGGTGCTGCGACCCGCCCCCTCCCCACTGCTCCTTATGGCTGTTGATGCAGTTTGATGAGCGGAAGTTAGAGATATCCTGAAACGGAGCTTGAACTTCCCCCAAGAAACCTATCGACCCTAGCAAGCAGGAAGTAGCTAAGGAAAGCTACAACCCTTCTCTCCACTAAATATTCCTTCTTCCCTACCCAGTGTTGAGGTGTTGGAAGGGATTGGGGTAGAGAAGGGAGGAAGAGGCATATGAAACCAAAATAAAATAGTATAAAAAGTAAAGCTAACAGGCTTCTGCCCACTCTTCCCCCAGGCCCCAGGGGAATCACAGCTGTTTCACTTCCTTCCTTCTCAGTGTCATGGTTCCCCCACCCCCACATTTTTTTTTCTGGTATCCTTTACTTCCTTATCGGATTTTGGAAGCCTGTTTCTCTCTTTGGGATTGTCTGTTCTTATTCTGACAGTCTCCTTCCTTGAATCACACGGCCTCCACCCAGCCAGCCACCGTGCTCAGAAGCTCCAATGTACAGTCTTTGATGCTAGAAGCATCACACATTGTTTATTAGTTCATTCGCTCTTGAAATGGTAATGGTGATGGCGTCAGTGTCCATGGACTCCAAGTTCTTTTTTGTCATTCGGAGACTTTAAGGCATATGAACAGTATTCACTGAAAATAACATTTTAAGTCTCAAAGCAGCAGCAGCAGCAGAATCGTTGGTTTAAAGATTGTGCCAATGAATAGCTTCACGGTTCAAGCAGGGGTCAAGGCCACAGACTGAGCGAAGGACTACAAAGCAAAGCTGCTCTCTGTGTGCAGGCACCACCTGCAGCCCTGACTCACAGGAGTCAAGAGGGAGCTGAAACCTGACTCACCTGTCACAGACATGGAAGGTTTCCCCAAGTCACCACGAACAAGAGGCTGCCTGTGGCCTGTCTGCCTTAACCCTGAAGTTGAACAGCCTCTCACAGAAGGTGGTGGTACACACAACATGCAGAAAATAATTCTAATGTTGTTGGCTGTTGGCTGGCAACCATGGTCCTGGGGCTGACTTAGGGTCACAGTGCTGGCCTCATGGCAAGTTCCAAGAACCTGAATGGCATTAGCACAGAGATGATTTTCCTCAGAGTGATTTTCCTGAGCATGCAATTGTAAGGGAGTTGTGTGCCGCTCACACAACCCTGGCCAGTTTTCATTTAGACATTCTGGTTGGGCCTGAGGTTGTATTTGAGAATCCGAGATAGCTATTGCCTCAGGAGCTTCTCTGAAGTTTTCTGTCATTCCTACCGGGCAAGTAGAACACACGATAACTTTTTGACAATTATTCATCATACTGTTAAAACTGCACGGCAGTTGGCATTACGTAAGAACCAATTCTGATTTACATCTTTTTCATGGTTTTCACTTCCTCTTGAAATTCTATAATCTGGGGAACATAATTTCAGGAAAGGTCATGATTGGTGATCTCCATTCAGATTATGGGGCCTTCTGACTGGAAGAGCTCAGTTTTGCTATCTGCAGGTTCACAGGCTTCAGTTAAATCCTACACGAGGGGATCTGGAGATTTAGAGCACCTGAACCCCAGGAACTCCTGTCACTAGCCACTATACTGGCCACCCCTCTTTAACCCTTTCGCAAATCTGAAGCAGTGCTTTTAAAATGCTGCTTCTACCATGTCCTTCTTCAAGATGGGTCCCCACCTGCTCCTGGATGCTCTCCTCTACCAGTGTGAGTTAGCGCCAACAGTGGCTTTTCTTCACTTGCAAATGTATTGTACCTACTTTTTGTACTTCTTAAAAAAATTTTCATTTGAAGAATGCCCTAGAATTTACCTTAGCAATGTTTTAGTTAGGGTTTCTAACTAACTATGTTTTGATAAAACATATCCAAGGCATCTTGAGGAGTAAAGGATTTATTTCTCTTATGCTTCCACACCATATTCCGTCATTGAAAAAGGTAGTCAGGGCAGGAATTCAAGCACGGCAGACACCTGGAGACAGGGAGGAGCGGATTAAAAGGCCATGGAGGAACGCTACTATTGTCTTGATCAGCCTTTCTTATAGCATCCAGGACCACTAGCCCAGGGGTGAAACTGCCCACAGTGTGCTGGGCCCTCCCACATCAATCATTAGTAAAGAAAATTGCCCACAGGCAAATCTGGTGGGTGCATTTTCTCAATTGAGGTTCCCTCTTTCAAAATGGCTCCAGCTTGTGTCAAGTTGGCATAAAACTAGCCAGCACAGCACTTCCTTACCTGCCAGAACTGTTACATAAAAGCTTAACACGCGTCTCTTGTAGAGAACAAAGACAACTCTAGAGCCATCACTTCCAGCTGCTGCCATGTTAGCTTAATCACTTCACTGAGGGGACACTGAACTCTGTAACAAAGTTCAGGGCCAATATGAACTCTTTTGTCACTTAGGACTTGGAAGGAGAGAGTGTGGCACCATGGAAGGGCCTCAAGATCTCCGGCCTCTAACCATGCCTCTTCTTTTTGATTCTGGAAAATGGGAGGGGTGTTTTCCCAGGTGACAGCTGGCAGTCAGACAGCAAACAGTCCTGTGACACTAATGGCACCCCACAGCATAGACAGGGCTTTGGATAAAAGGTTTGCCCCCTACCTTGGACAAGGTGACTTGGCTCACAGAGGTATGGTGGATGTACCATGCTTAGAGGTAGTGCTAAAAGTTTTATCCAGTCTGTATACAGTAGATGGCTCAAGCAGGCAAATGAAGCACAACATTTATTTTTTGAAAAAATTTTATTAAAAAATTAAAGTGAGTGTTGGGAGTGGGGAAGGATAAAAACAAAACCAAAAAAAAAAAAAACAAAAAACAACAAACCCAAACCCACACAACTGACACATGCTTTTAGAATAGCAAGCATGTGACACTGGTTATAAACTCTTCCCAACTACTGATCTAGTCTTTCATATCAGTCACAGTCAAGGAGGGCTTCCAAGGGAAGCCATATGTAAACAGGTCATCCGTGCTATGGTAAGAACTAGCTATGTGAGAACTCTCAACCGAGCATAGAGCGACCAAACCTCAGGAGCGCGTCCACATGGATTTGGAGTTCTGGTTTTAGATGTGTGTGCAGAGGTTGTGGGAACGAACGGTAGCGACCATTGGCGGCAGCAGAGGGTGGCCTTACAGCACCTTTAGATCCTGGACCCTCTTCTACAATTTGAGCCAGCAATCCTCAAACTCTGAAGAGACGGGGTGGTTCAACTTTATGGATTCTATGGCTGTGCTGGAGATGAGTGCAACAGGTGATTCTGTGTAAACTAGTCAGCTACCCAGCCTGAAGATATTAAAGCGATTCCAACCTCCTAAATATAAAAGAACTCTTATGAAAACCACTGTACTTTTGTCAGCTCAGGATGAGGCAGGTGGGAGGCAGTCCTGAGCAATCTGTCAAGAGCTGTTCAGGAAGTAAATAGCATAAAATTGATTTGCGATCACAGAACAACCTCCGAATTACTAACAGGCCAACCCCATTTATCACAGTTCAGTGAACTTTCTTTCATCAGGGCCAGACAGGAAGCTGCCGTTTAAAAAGAATATAGGACAGTTGTGGGTCCTGACTTGGGAAGACATATGAATAAAACATCTATTAAAAAAACTTTATTAAACATAGAGCACTATGCCCAAATAACTTCCCAGGGTTACAAAAGCCTCCTGGAGCCTTACTGACAGCATGTAGATATTGTGACATTGATTCCAAGGTTCCCGTTATCTGCAAAGAGGTGTGCTATGGCTGTGTCAAAAACAAGGCAGTCACTGTTCATGATGGCTGCAGCCACACCGTCATGAATGGACCGGGGTGTGGCCTCCCAGGTAAGTCTCCGCCGGTTCCCATTCAACTCCAGTCTGTAGGCAAAGTTCTCAGCTTGCTTACGGGTGCCAATGAGGAGGACGATGGCGAAGAACTGTTGGTGACCTTCATACTTCTCTTGCTTTTCAAGTACCAGCATGAAGTGGTGGCCAAAACAGGACTGCATCATCACCCAGTCCACAGCCCCTGGCAGGTTAATGTCTGTAGCTAGAAAGACTATGTCCTCTCCCTGAAGGGTAGTGATACTCTTGTGGGCATGCATGAGATGCGACATCACGGCCTCCAGGGACCCCTGCCACTTGCAGGAGGCCCCAGGGCAGGGGCAGGAATAGGGGCGGTATTCACAGATGTCTTCATGCTCTGGCTTCTCTGTATGGTGTAGAGTCAGGGAACAGCCCGTGGTAGCATACTGCAGAAACACAAAGGAACATACTGCATCATGGCATGGTCTCAAAACCTCTGTGCCAACATCTATGCATACCCACTCACACAGGTTTCCTGGGCTCAGATTCTTAAACTACTTCTGTTCAAGGAGTGTCAAATATTTCAGACGTCTCAATTTCTACTCATTGCCAATAGCATCGTGCACAAAGTCAGGGCACTGATTTCCAGACCCCTATATCCTAACAATGGTAAAGGTTGAGAACTACCGTTCTTTTAAGTATGTCAAACAAGCAAAACTACTGAGATGACAGGGCCCCTTTCTCATATTTGATAACCCGACTCCTTTTACGAATTCAACTGCTTAGACGTGGGGTGGGCAAGGAATACTGGACCACCTCTAGGTTTTTCCTATGAATAGATGACCTTGAAAATGGCACAGTCTTGCTCTACTCTTTGACTTAGACTGATGGCAGGTCAACATGTCAGTAGAGAAGGTTGCCTCATGGTTCCCTGTTCTGGCCTGCTAGCGTGGTCAAGCATGAGCAGAGGAGTCTGGGAGGGTGGAACAGGCCTGCTGTCTCTTTTGTACCCACTGCCCTGAAAGTGTTGTGCCTACGAGTTTTTGTTTTGTCTGTAAAGAAATCACATTCAGGACTGGCTTCTTAGCAGAGGCTAAGCTGAAGTGGACCTACCCTCTCCTAAAGGTCCACTAAGTTTTCCTAAAATTAGTTCCCTGTGGTCAAGCACACATCTCTTCCTGATGAGGTTGGTGAGGTCCTCATTCCAGGCTGGGAAAGGCGGAGTTGGATGCACTTCTAAACACAGTCTGTCTTTCAGAGACTGTCTAACTGTTACAGAAATCTTCCCTTCCTCTTCTCAGTAGATACACCATGTCCATCATGAAAAAGGCCACACTAAGAGAAACTGAAGTATTTCAGCTCCCAACCTTCATAAGAATGACAATGGTAATTCCAGTTGCCAGAGGGAGGGATGGTCCATCCACTACAGATGCCCATCCAGGGCTCTGACTGTGGTCACAGAATGAAGAAACAGCAACTACTCTTTATAGGTAAAGTGAGGAGTTAGCCTCTGATCTTTGGAGCACAGGATGGCAGAGAGACTGTCTAGCTTACTGAACTTACTCTCCAGTCCTCCATTCAAGCATGCAGGCACCAAAGAAGGGAATGCACCAGGCTGTCTTCCTAAGACAGTAAGAGAAAAAAAATAAACAACAACAACAACAACAAAACCCAAAGCAACCATGGAACTCACAGCTGTTTTTTGCTTCTCCATACCCTGACTACAAGCCACTTATCACCACAGGTCGAGTTGAGTGCCACTCCTTACAGAATGTCCTTCTAGCAACCAGGGGGTCCTGAATATCTTCTCCATACAGGCCACCAAAGCTGGTGTCTGCAAGAGGATACAGAAGTCAAGACAACAATAGCTTCTCCCCACAGGGAACTCAAAGATAGACACTGGAAGAAATATGGTACATGGGGGAGGTAAGAGAGTGTGTCTGTATGCCACCGCTCTGGAGGCTGAGACAGGACTGCGTGTTTCATGCTCTCCCTGAAATACAGAACTCTTTTTCCAAAAACAAAAAAACAAAACCAAAAACCAAAATAACAACAACAACCACAAATCCCAAAACAAAAATAAAACAAACAAACAAAAAAAGAAAAAAGGAGCTCATGCCGCCAGCACCTTGGCTGAATTATTTCTTTGTTTCTGGTTTGCTGACAGGAATTGCTTGTTCACAGTTCAGAACCATCACCTAATTTTAAAAGTTCAGGTAAAAAGAAGTCTTGGTCAGAAAGAGAAATAGATTTATCCATTTCTATTTACATTCTGTGTTCTCAAGTTTTCAAAGCCTTATAAAGAAGTCCCTATGAGCTGTTTTAGATCTGGGGTGTGGGAAGGACTTGGAGCCTCCTGGTGGTCTCCCATGGATGGTGGGTGAGGCCTTTCAGTCCAGAGTTTTTAAAGCACACACAAACACAACAAAAAATAGCAAGACATTCCTAGAGCCTGGCTCAGTGTCTGCTTGGGAAGGTGGCTTAGAATGGGCTGTTGACCTTAGTTGCCAGGATGAAGGCCAGGAATGAAGCAAAGTCTGGCAAAGGCATCCAGAAGAGCACCCCCCCACTGCCCCCCAGCCCCAGACCCCTGTGCCTCTCAGAGCCAGCGTCCAGAGCCAGTGTTTCTGTCACCAGCTTCACTTCGGAACTTGCCCTGTTCAGGCAGCAACATTTATGTGCTGTTACTTTCACACATGCAAGTCTTCTTCAGGGTCACTCCTCAAGCCACACAGAGAGAATAGGCATTTCCTTGTACTCATGGACAATGGCTTCCTGAAAAGAACCTGTTACTGGCTCTACCAACTTAAAACATGTTTTAAAAGCCTTGGGTGTTTTACTCTGTTTCTTCTAACCCAGCTGAACTTCGAGATCAATCTATCTCTCTCATCTCATCCCTGCAGTGGTTTAGGACCACTGAGGCCATTTCTGTGGTAGCTGGATTAAAGATGATCTCCAAGAGGAGAGTGTCCAAACCTTTTTAACTGTGTGGTGCCTGTCACCCTGTTGTCTGGCTTACCTATGCTGTATATGCTGCCCCTTGACACAGTCATGGCTCAATGACCAGCAGAAGCAAATGATTCTGCTCCTGACATTCGGGGTGAGAGGGCTTCTGTTTACAGGCTTGGTTCTTTCCTACGCCCAAGTGCAGCCCAGTGGGGCCCCTGGGCTCCTCTGCAGAGGCTTGTGTGTCCTGGGACACACCCACAGCTATAAATGAGATTTCTCCTTTGGGAAAGATGTGCTCATTTCCCCCAAAGGGTGGGGTTATTTTTAAATAAACCTCTCTAAAGAAGAAGAAAAAGAGGCATAGAGGAAAAAAGATAAAAAAGACGAGAGAGGACTAGCTCAAAGCTAAACAATGTGGGGAGGACAGAAGGAGAAACATGTGGACATCACACCCAGGACATCTTTGTAGCATTCTGTCTGGTGCTGCCACGCAGAAGTCTTGTGCAAACATGTTCTGCCACTGAAACACTGTGTGAACTCTTGGCTTTGTGTTTAAGTCTTTGCAGCAAGCAGTAAATAGTTCCCATTCTTTCCTGGGCAAGAGGTTTAAAGACTATATTTAAGGTGGAATTTAGGCAGGGTTTCCCCTTTTTGGCACAGAAACCCTTTCATACAGAAATACAGGACCTGTTTACACACAAATACATATAATGAGACACCACAGAGTACTGAATACTAAATCATTCATTTACCTAATAAACAGTAACACTATTTGTTTATAAAATGAGGCTATAAGCTAAATACTCTTCTCTCAGCCAGACTGCTTGCTAATGAAGGTTGTGTGCTGTAGGTTTAGACCCAGTCATTTAATCTGTTTCATTAAATTTGATGTGTAATTGCAGAATGACAGGCTGTACACCGACAATCGGTCATCCAGTACAATGGAGGTGCCAGGAGCTCCGCGGCAGAAGTGGGCTCCTCTGGGGCTCTGTGAGGTAACGGCCCTGCCTCCATCTGCTTACCTCCAAGGAAACAGCTCAACCTCATTAGCAGGCCATACACTGGAGTCTCAAATGAGAAAGTTAAAAAAAAAAAGATAATAAAACATAGCCGATAATCTACTGTTGTATGTGAATCAAATCCAAGAACTGACCTTTTCCAGAGTAAGCACAGGCAAAAAGCACTTTGCTCTAATCTAAGCTGTAATGCTCATAAAATGCACAGTGATGGCTAAATACAATTGGTGCTCTGGCCTGGGAACCCTGACTCCGCAAAGGGCGTTTCTAGGACAACCACTGAGCTCTGCAGATTAGAGCGGAGCCTGTGCTGGGTCTTGTTTCCTGATTACAGTAGAAGATGTCCTGGTTTTTAAGAGAGACACAAGGAGAGATTTAGGGGTCGGGCAGGGTGCCTGCAGCTTACATTTAAATGTTCAACAATATATATCTGAGTTGAAAAGTCAATTGAAAACAAAAATGGAAGAAGGAACTAGAGATTCTGGATAAAGGCCATTTGGGATTTTTCTTTTTTACATTCATATTGCAACTATTGTCTATGCTTAAATCATGTAAAAACTAAAAATGGAGAAAGGAATCTAGGAGAGATGTTAACATGTTTACGTTTTAAAGGATAAAAGTTTCTTATGAGGAGTTGGTTGAATGAACTGAACTTTCTCGTAATTATTTTCCTAGCATACAGCATCTACATGGAAACAAACCAAGGTTATTCATTTTTCTTTTTCTCAACATTCTGAGGGGCTCATTTTAGTGAAGCAACATAGTTTTGCAATGAAGAGATATACTGTTATAAAAACAAACAAACAAACAAACAAACAAACAAACAAACAAACAGCACCACTTCTTTGGTCCTCATAGAAGACAGAACATTCACTGATCCTTCCAAGGTTGGAAGTCATTGCTGGTCTATGGGCCTGCTTTGCCATTTCTGGCCTCTTCAGTGGCATTATCAACACTTAGGCAGGTCTGATCCATTCTAAGACCCCCATCTAAAAGGTGAGTTCCAGGAATGACATTAGCCCTAATCCACCATTTTCTCACACAGGCTCCAGAAACGGAGTGGAATGTGTGAATTCAGCAGGAGGGGTCTGTAATTTATCACGAATGACATCAGCAGATACCCAGGGAACTACTTAGATGCTGTCTATCTTCTCAGTACTTCTCAGACTGTTCCAGTGGGAATTTCAGGTGAATGTACCGGAGTATGGTAAATTCAGTATAGCAAGAGTTAGGTTTATCAAAAGTAACCAGTAATCAGTACTGGGGACCAGACCTAGGGGCCTTGTACGTATGAAGTAAATGGCACACCCTTGAACTACATGCCCAACCTTAAAATAACCATTTTTTTAAAATGCAGACTTACAGGGTCTGGAGGGACCATTCAGTGCTTAAAAGCCTTGGCTGCTCTTCCAGAGGACCCAGGGTCAGTTCCCAACACCCATAAGCAGCTCACACCTGTCTGGAACTCCAGATTTAGGGGATCTGGTCCTCACACAACCATATACGCAGGTAAAACACCAATGCACATAAAATAAAAATAAATCATGAGAAGATTTTTTAGCCCTTAAAAACAAAAAGACAGCCTTCTAGCAACTCAAACTAGGGTTTTTGTGATTAAAATGTTTATCTGCCCTCCAAATACTACATAGATTATTGCTCATCTTTTTATAGGCCTAATAATTTTGTTTAAGCTCCGATTTGCTGGTTCTATTACCTGTTCCTGGCCTACTTGGTACTTACTGACAAATGAATAAATAGTAGGTTTATTTGCAGATGATGGACGGTCTCCCACTATGCTGATTTTACTATGCTGAAATCTTATTGTAGAGGGTAAAGAGGAGTTCAGTAGTTTTGGATCATGTGAAAAAATGTTCATATTTTTAAATATCAGAATTATAGGTTTATTCAATGTTTTTTTTTTTTTTGGTAAAGATGTTTCACATATCTTTTCTATATAAACGACTAGAGTGGGGGCGTTTATGACTCTTCTGAAATGTTCCACAGAGTAAAACAACAGCATTGCTGTTCTTCTTTTGATGGCCTCTCTTGAAATAGATCTGCAAACAGTGGTGGAGTATCTGTGTTTAGAATACTGGTACTTGTGCCCTGTTTGACCCCGAGCCTGTTTACATGACTAATAATGGAAGGGTGTGTTTGTGTCAAGTTAACCATTGAAGAGCAGGATAAAATTAAGCTGCCCAGCCTGCATCTGCTTAGATCTTTCTCTAAACATCCCCACATCTTTCCGTGTAACTCCCGTGGCACAGTCCTCACCTCCACTTCCGAGGCAGGCAAAGACAGGACTATCAACCAGCAGGGCCGTAATGGTTCTCAGACAATAAAGGACAAGACAGCACTGCTCAGCCCCAGAACCACCACACAGTGCCATCAAACACTGTGGAGACTGATACAGTGCTAACTTTACACAGTTTGTTTAGAAGAAGGCCATTCTAATTAAACTCTTGAGTTCACAAAACTACCCTTTGTTCCTAAGACTTTGTTCGCATACTAGTGACAGTTTCCTACAAAACGGTGTATTGGTGGAAGACTTTGGGGGCAATTATTATTTCAGAGCTCTGAGAACATTCTGTGCTGGAGACAGGGGCCATGTGGCCTTGTAAATAAACTCTTTGAGCTAGCAGCAGTCCATTTTTAATCTTAGAAACTTTGAGCAAAAGTTGACTTTTGACCATGTATTTCTCATCTTGTCCACAGGCAGAGTTAGTGAGCAAGTACACACTGTCACTGGGAACAGTTTTGTGAGAGCCTTTTGGTGCGGACAAAGGCACCTGAACAAGCTATCAGAGGCAAAGGCTTTCTGCCATGATACTCGCAACCTAGCCCTTTTCAATATGTTCTCACTCTTTAATGCCAGGTTCCCACCTGCACAGTTGTATTGACAACACTGACAAGACTTAAATAGCAATTCTTCCCTCTCAGTCTTTTATTGTCTAAAACAGTCCAATTCATCAAAAGAAATGGTAGGGTTGTTAAAGAAATCAAATACAAGGTACCCAGTGTATCTCCCAGGCATTAATACATATGATATATATATATATATATATATATATATATATATATATATATATATATCTCACACACATCTCCTTCCAAAATTATCTGTTACTTAATTGAAGTTCAAATCTAGCTAGGCATTTTGAACTCCATCTGGCAACTTTAGAAGCGGACCCCTCCGATATCACAGTCATCCCTTCCCAAACGGTGCTTAAGTGCAAGGCAGACCAATGTTTCTCAGCCAAGTAGAATGAATGGAAGAAGAAACAGGTAGTTGTGAGAAAGTCACTGCTTCAGACTGGAGTCTGTGTTGTCCAAACTGACAAATCCAAGAGCGTGCATTTTTCAGGAGGCATACTACTTGCATCCTATCTCCTTCAGGAGGAGGATAGGAGGATAAGGGGAGACAACACACCTGTCAGGCACCTAAAAGGAAGGAGGCAGAATTCTCCAGCTGGCATCCTGGGGTCCACAGGAGCAAAGTCCAGCCCCCACCCCCATGATTTCTGTTTGCTCTTCTGATTCAGGAGACCATTGCTGTTTGGCTAGCCCATCTGTCTCTACTGTTAGTCGCAAGGGAGATGAACAGGGGACAATAGCAGGTGAGGCAGATAGGTGGGTCACTGAAAGAAAGGACCTGGGGCTGTTAGGGGGCTGTCAGATAAGAGGGAGCAGTTAGAATTCAGTGGGTTCTGAGCAGCAACCAGCTCAGGTCTGAGTTTACTTCAGGGAGCACTCAGTCATTAACAACACTAAGGGCGTAAAGTACAACACCCAGTGATAGGGATGATGGCAAGAAATAGAACTGCAAATAAGCTTCAAGGTCTAAATTACTTTGGCTTTACTAACACACACTTGTCCCTTTCTCATGTACTATAGAAACCTTAGAAACAGCATCCTTAGGAAATGGTCATCTTATGGCCAAAGATTCAGGTTAGTAGTAATAAAAAAAAAACCACAGCAAGGAAACAAAATAAAAAATGACTACTAACAGGAAGCCGACTTGACAGTTCTGGTGCTGTTAGGGAACTGCATGCAGTAAGATGTAGCTGTTGAACATGACCTCAAAGACTACTTACCAGAACAGAAAAGCAGCCACGATGTGCAAGATCTGAAAAGCCAAGAAACAGCATGAAAAATTGCACTTCTCATTTTTCTTGCTTTTTCTTGGTGGGGGATGTATGAGTGAAAGAAACCATTATGTTACAGGTATGTTTGCATGGAAGTTTACAGAATGGTATCATGGTTATTTTTAGGTGAGTACTGTTTCCCCAGAATAAAAATGTAAGTTGAGAGTTATAACTTAAAACTGTTTAAAATAAATGTTTAAAATAAAATATATAAAATAAAATGTATATACTTAAAAGTGATGCCTCGCCAAACCAGCTTTAAAAGATTATGGATCCCGTAAACAATGATACATGCCCCTCAACTCAGGAGACTGAGGCAAGAAGATCATGGGCTTGAGACCAGCCTGGAATAAATGCCAAGGCCTGTCTTTCTCAAATAAAAAAAGGAAGAGGAGAAGGAAGGAAAGAAGGAAGAAAGCAAACAGGAAAGGAAGAAGAGAAAGAAAAATAAATTACAGAAATTGAAAAAAACGCTCATCCTGAAACACCGATGAACTAATGTCAGGGCCATGTCATCCCATTCTAGAAAACCCTATGATGGGCTTAAACTATAGGAGTTGAAGCCCAGTGAGAGAATCTGTGGGAGGAAATAAGACTGATTATTTTTCTCTCTCCTATATTTATGCCTGCCTGTAGTGACACCTACTCATCATTTGCTTCCTGTGAGCTTCTAACTGTGCATGTATTTAGTGCCATGGCAGTGCTGGACATTTTGCATGAATTATTACCACTAAACCAAACATCAGCATATTTCAAAAAAGAGCACCTGGAGCTTAGCAGAGTTACCAGCCAGCTATAGTGGGAATGAAGATGTAAGCCAGAAGGTCTGACGAGGGCCTGCTCTTAATACCATCATAGCCAGGGAGCCTGGTGCTGAAAGGGACCAAAGATAGCACCTTTGCTCCCTCCAAGGTTTAAAACAGAGCACAAACTCACATGTTTGCCATAGGAATACTGTCCATTCTATCCCTATGGTAACTTTTTATTCCACAGTTTCACATAGTCTAAAAAGATCTTTATCAACCTGGAAGTGAATAGTTAAGGAACTAAAAGAAAAAGGTGTTTGATGCAAAGTTAAGTACCACTAGATAATTTTCAGGAGATCCAATAAGACCTGAATGTACCTGAAGTATGAAGACACATTTAACCAGGAAAACATCCTTAGTTTCCTTTTCTGGATGTGCAGAATGGAACTTCATTCTAATCTCCCAGGTGTAATCACATATCACCAGCACCAGCAGTACTTGGTGCTGGTGGGTGCTGGCTTTCAGGCCTTTCTTAAGTGAAGGCCTCATATATCTGAATAAGAAGTGTTACTTAGTCTGGCCTTCATAGAGTCACACTAATGTGACACTTTGTACAGGGCTTACAACAAAGAGCTGTAAGGAACAATCAGAGACTCTACTCGAATCTCAAGCTGGCACTTTATAGGCCACATTTGCCATACTTTTTCGTTGCCTCTAGTCTGGCTAGAGGAAGAATACACTTTAGTGACAGTTTACTCCCGTTCCAGATCATGGTGACCTGGGAAACTCCTTGGTTAATTACATTAGAATCAACATTAAACTTTAGCACTGCTTTTAAAGTACTGAACTGGATGTGAGTTCTGATTCCTTGTGTACTTTTCTAAGTCTCTGGGTCAACCTGGTCAATCTCAGGCGTTGTAATGACAGTTTCCAAAGAAAATGACTCCTGGGAGAAATTCTGAGATTAAGAAGAAATACTTAAAAATATTTTGACTAATGTGCTTCCCGGTCCCGGCACAGTGACACCTGGCCTCTACTTGCAATGGTGAGGAAGAGTCCTATACGGCCTGCGTAATCTGATGTCAAGGTACTCACCATGAACATCTTCATTTTAACAAATGAACTAACTGGCTCAGGGAACTCTATTGTTAGGACACAGCCAGATGTCTGAGAACCCAGATCTTCTGCCTTCTGTCTAGTGATTTTGTTCCCTTCACCAAGTACCAGGTTCTAGGTTTTTAGGGTAGGAAAAATCTCTCGTGTAATCATTTAGTCCTACCTCTGCTTCTAAAGACTCACAAGTGCAAAGAATAAGCCATTTTGTACAAAGTTAATTATCTAATCACTGGGACAACAGTTATAGACTATAGGTGAGCAGATAAAGATGAAAAAAAAGTAAGCTACAAAATCACTGCTGGGGTTGTCAGAGTTCCAAATCAGGTATGCAGAGAATGAAGTAAGAGTCTAGGCTCTGTCAACACTGCCTAAAACAGAACCAATGAAAGGCTGCCTGTCCCTAAGCAGTAGGAATCTGGCCCATAGATATGGATAGTTTGGCTATTAGTGCTGGCTTTATGTTTGAATTTGGCCAAAGTTGAGAGAAAGAGAGTGATCAGGGGTTGAGATTTGATATCAAAGTCCAGTTTCTAGTTTGTTTCCCCCCTTTTTTCTTCTCCCATGAATGCCTGGCATGGCTGCCACCACATTCCCAGCTCTTAGGCAAGAGTAAAGGTTGTTCTCTGGTTTGTTTTTGTGATACAGCCTCTAACTGTCCTGATCCAACTGGACTCTGGGCTCAGGTGATTCCACTCAGGTTAGGGCTGCCCTCTTTGCAGTGGCCTGAGCTCCCCAGCCTCTCTACTTCTACAACAGCAGTTCTTAATCTGGGGGTCCAACGACCCTTCACAGGGATCACCTAAGACCCCTGGAAAACACAGATATTTACATTATGATTTGTAACAGTAGGAAAAGTACAGTTATAAAGTAGAAACTAAATAATTTTAGGGTTGGGGGCCACACTATGGATTAAAAGGTCACAGGGGGTCAGGTCTGAGAGTTAGGAAGGTTGAGAACTGCCACTCTACAGTTTTCCCAAGCCCTGGAGGCTGTGTGTGTCAGTTACCTTTCTTCCTTGGACTCCTAGTCCTTGGGCGTATTGGGAAAGTTTGTTTCAACTAGAATGCCCAGCATTACTCCTTTAAAGAGTACACTAGGTTGTCTGACCTTATCTTTTTTCAAGAAGCAACACTGTTGCATTCTAACCTCAGAAAAGACTTAATTATCATGCTGAGGTTTTCAAATTCAGTGACGATATGCAGACGCATTAGAGGAATTTCAGAGAAGACAAATAAAATGGGAAACATGTCCTATAATGGTATAAGTAGACTAGACAGGTTTAGTATTTCCAGCATTGAGGACAGAAACTCCTGCAAGTTACCAAAACATTATTGAGGGGACAGTGAGATAGTGATGTCACCCAGAAGGTAAAAGGCACTGCTGCCAAGCCTGACTTAGGTGATGGAAGGAGAGAACTGAGTCCCACAAGCTGTCCTATAAGCTCCACCGAAAGGGTGCCCACACACATGACAAATAAAAATACATTGAAATATACTATTGAGTGGTGAAATATGTGTTGACATGTCAACCTTCACATTGCTCCCTAAACCCACTCTCCACTGAGATACAGAACAGACTGTCAAAATTTCTCAGCTACTGATGAAGAGAGGACGGGAAACACCCTAAGTGTGCAATATTTTGATAAAAATCCTTGAAGAGGAAATCTGAGTCAATTCATGTAGTCTCCTATATCAAAGGCATTTAACATTTAATTATGTGGCCTCACACTTTACATAAGGTACTTATTTGTCAACATATCCATTCTTCAAATTCCAGCAGTTCAAAGCTAAACATTGGGATGGGGTCACCTGATAAGCTTCTATAGTAAGATGGCTTGGTTACTAGTTTCAGCCTTGAATTTTAACTTGGAAACTTGGAATCTAAGTTCTGATTCAACATTCCCATGTGGTAAGGAGTATGCCAAAGGCAAGTTAATTAACACTTAATAAGCCTGCAGACATGAGGTTTCTCACCTGAAGACAAGGCAAACTAATAAATACTGCCTCCTGGCAAGTTAGTTGGTACAAAGAAGGAATGTAAAACATTCCACACAGCCTCCTTATTTTTCATGGAATGAAAACTAATTTCCTTAGAAGTCAGGCAGCTGGCCCTTCATTTATAGATGAGGAACTCAAAGCTTCCTCTGCCCCACTGTCCACCCGAGGTGGTCTTTCTCAGGCAACTCTTGAGACTCTGGGCATTAAATACTTAACACTATCCTTGCACGATTTAGCTCATAGACCAAGTGGAGATGCTAACAAGGCAGTTCCCAGGGGTTCCAGGAGCCTCAGGTGACACAGACCTTCCTTGTTTTCACCTGACACAGGACTTATTCCTTAATATTTTTCATCTCCGATTAATGGTTTTGAGTGCTGCAGCAAGTAACATCCAAATCTGGCTTACCCACACCAAGTGGCTGAGCTGCCCTGCTTAATCATGGGAAAGAAATGTACATTCCAGGTTTATAAACATCTTAAACATGCTCACACAAAAGTAACCCTAACACCTCTTATAAGCTTGGTTCCTGGTCTGCATGATGGTTTGACCCAACTGCACTCTTATGGAATAGACTGAGAAAAGTATTCACATGAACACTCTTTATTTGCAGATTATAGTATACACTAAGTGACCTGAAAAATTCCACCAGGAAACTCGTACAGCTAACAAACGGTTTCAACAAAGTGGCTGGACACAAAATTAACTCACAGAAATCAGTAGTCCTCCCTATGTACAAATGACAGACTGGGAAAGAAATCAGGGAAATAACATCTTTCACAATAACATCAAATAACATCAAATATTTTGGCGTAACTCTAACCAAGCAAGTGAAAAAGAGTTGTATGATACAAACTTTAAGGCAGTGAAGGCAGATACTGAAGAAGATGAAAAAGATGAAAAAGATCTCCCATGCTCACGGCTGGTAGAACTGACAGAGTACTAATGGCATCTTAGTAAAAGCAATCCCCAGATTCAATGCAATCCCCATCAAAATTCCAGCATTCTTTCTAGATCTTAAAAGAGCAATTCTCAGCTTCATCTGGAAACACAAAAAACCACGATAGCTAAAGCAATCCTGAACAATGAAAGAAATGCCGGAGGTATCACTACTTCCGATTTCAAGTTGTACTGCAGAGCTACCTCATAAAAAACAACATGGCAATGGCACAAAAACAGAGACATTGATCAATGAAATGGAATTGAAGATTCAGACAAAAATCCACATATCTATTGACATTTAATTTTTGATAAAGAAACCAGAAACACACACTAGAAAGAAGACAGCACCTTCAACAAATGGTGCTTGTCCCACTGGATATCTGTACGCAGAAGAATGCAAACAGATCCGTACTTATCACCCTGCACAAAACTCAACTGCAGGTGGATCAAAGACCACAACATGAGACCCAATACACTGAATTTGATAGAAGAAAAAGGGTTGAATAGCCTTGAACTCATTGGCACAGGAAAAGAATTTCTGAACACAACACTGTTAGCTCAGGCACTAAGATCAACAATTAATAAATGGGACCTCATGAAACTGACAAGCTTCTGCACCAAGGAGACTGTCATTTGAGCAAAGCAGCAGCCTACAGGATGGGAAAATATTTTCATCTACTCCACATGTGACAAAGGGCAAATACCCAAAAATATATAAAGAACTCAAGAAGCTAGACATTAACAAACTAAATAATCCAATTAAAAAAATGGGTACAGATCTAAACAGAGAATTCTCAACAGAGGTAGGAAACTCAAATGGCTGAGAAACATTTAAAGACATGTTCAGCATCCTTGACCATCAGGGAAATGTAAATCAGAACAACTTTGAGATTTCACTTACTCCTGCCAGAATGGCTAAGTTCAAAAACACAAATGATAGCTCATGCTGGTGAGGATGTGGAATAAAAGTAACACCCATCCACTGCTGGAGGTAATGTAAATCTGTACAGCCACTGTGGAAATCAGTGTGGTGGTTCCTCAGGAAGACCAGAATTGATGCTTCCTCCTACCACAAAAACACCTGTTCAAACATGTTCACCGTTCCTCTATTCATAGCAGCCAGAATTTGGAAACGACCTAGATATCTCTCAACAGAAGAATGGATAAAGAAAATGTGGTACATTTACACAATGGAGTATTACTTAGTCATCAAGAAGAAAGAAATCTGAAGGTAAATGAAATTAGGTAAAAAACAACAACAACAAACCTACCCTGAGTGACTCACAGGGGATGGAGGACAGACACACAGACATAACATGAACAGGGCCTGTAGGGCTCTGCAAAGCGTCTGCTGTGTAAATGTCACAGCTTCCAGTTTAGTGTTTTTATGGGATTCCTGAGTGTGGGAACAAGTAGGGGTCTCTGGCTCTTGTGCCTTCTCTTGGGCCCTTTTACTTCTGTCTGTTTGTTCTGCCCAAGTCTGAGGAGTTAGCTTTTTTATCTGACTACTATTATCCCTTAGAAGTTGTTCTTTTCTAAGGAGAGACAGAAAGGGAACGGATATGGATGAAAGGGGAGGTGGGAAGAGACTGAGGAGCAGAGGAAGGGGAAACTGTAAACAGGATGTATTATAGGAAGAAAAAAAAATCTATTTTTAATAAAAGGGGGAAAAAGCCATGGAAATATTTTATCCGAATTGCACCTGTGCTGGGTGAGTAAGCATTGGGGGTGGGGGTGGGGCTAAAGGCAAGCAACCCTACAGCCTAAACCCTCATCCAAACCCTTATTTGAATAAGCTATTTTAACTGGATTTGTAGCTGGGCAGAAGAAAAATTAAGTCACTCATTTTACTGACTTGACTCTGAAGCCTAAAATTAAACTCTCCAGTGAATTAGTTTTAATTTAAAACAGCTCTTGCCCTCAAAACTAACCAACATTATGCAAAGATATGCAAGACAACTTTAAACAGTTGCAGGTAGAACAATTATTTTCATAAAAAATCTCAGAAGCATTAGCATTATTTCCACCTGTAAGTTCAAAAAATGAACTCCTCGATAGAGGTCTAGATTATGACGAGGTATATAAATGAAGAGGGTAGGATTTTTAATAGAGGGATTCGGTGTAGGCAACAAGATGTTACAGTATAACCACTCAATGTAGTCCTTTAAAACACAGGAGGTCAAGTTTCAGACTTGAAGCAGCTGAGGATTTGAAAAGCTGGTTGCTACAGAAAAAGCATCATCTCTGTGCGGGTCTTTCACAGCTTTCAGAGTCAGACGTTAATGGTTCTGTATTTAGTTGTGAGGATATAAACACTTGTCCTAAACACAAACCGGTGTAGACATGGAGACAAAGTACACGAGCTTGGACTTTCCCTTGTGGTCCTCCCCCACCCCCCCAGAGAACACAGGTTAACTCTTTAAATAAAATGCTGGCACTGAAGAAAACTAATAAAGCTCCTGAGTGTCTATGTTAAGTCCTGGTGGACTCTGCGTTCACTTAGTAAAAAACAAAACAGCAGCCACAACTTCTGGGTCCTTCCCAACCCTGGGAAGCTGAGAGGAGAAGGCGTGGCTTGCAGGGTTTTCTCTGTATTCGGGTGAAGCTGGCAGCATCCCTATCCCCTCCCACCCCCCTTTTGTAGTTGCACTCCCAAGAGCTCTCAGATCTTGGGCGCTGGGTCCAGGAGGAATCCAGGACCATTTCTGCCAAGCTTAGCGCTGGAAACCGTGCTGTTTCCTTCCTCCACAATGTCCATGGCCAGCTTCCCTGTCCACGTTTTAGTTTAAGCTGTCCAGCCCTACTGAGCTCACTCCAGCAAAGGACGCGGCGGCACTGGGTTGGGAGAGCTGGGGTGCTTCTAACCGTCAGCAAGTGACAACTTATCTAGAGTCGGTGCTCTGGCAAACATCAACCCTGGGCTAGTTCCCAAAATGGACAGGTGGACACGGAAACAATGGACAAGGTATACGCGCACACGCGCGCGCACACACACGAGGAACAGAGGGAGACGGAGAGAGACAGACAGAGACAGAGAGACAGACAGAGACAGACACACACAGAGATGGAAGGAGTGATGTGCCGTTCGCCTCCTAGGGACTTCGAGTGCGCTGGAGGACACCAGGACTCTGCAAGGTCGCGTGGCAGGTCTGCCGGTGGTCGCTGGACTTACCTTACAGGGAAACAGAACTGCCGAGGCCACCTTCTCCATAGCCAGGTTCCTGATGCTGGGCGTTAGGGCGCCCCTGCACGTCGGGCAGCAGCTCAACTTCTGGCGGCATTGGTTACACACCAGGTGCCCGGCCTGGCACTGCAGAATGGGGGGCAGGACATAGTCGAAGCAGACCGGGCACTCGAAGAGCGAGGTCAGCTCGTGGTGCTGCGGGGACACCGGGCCGGCCCCGCCGCCGGCGCCGGGGCCTGAGATCACCGCTGCCGCGGCGGGCACCGCGGACGAGCCGGGGCCCGCAGCCGAGATGGTGGCGGCGGCAGGGGGCGCAGCCGGGGACGGAGCGTGCTGGGTCTGAGGCGGCGGCGGCTGCTTACTGCAGGGTTTGTTAGCGCTGGGGCCGGTGGAGGACGGGCGGCTCATCGCGCTCCGAACCCACCATGGACCTGCGGGCGTCTGCCTGCCGCGGGGCCGCCCGGGTTAAGGCGGTGCGCGCCCCGCGGGTGGCCGGCTCCGGGGCAACGCCACGGCGCCCAGCCCGGAGACCCGGCGCGGACCCGACCGGCCACCGGGAGGGCGGGGACCGGACCGCGCCGATCCTCTCGGCAGCTCCCGGAGCGGTCGACGCTCACCGGGCTCGCGGCCGTGCGGTGCCCTCCTCCGGCGGCGTTCCGGGGCGCAGAGAGCCCTGGTCCACCCGCTTCGGGAGCGGCCGCTGACGCAAGCCCCGGGGGCGCGCGCGGACGTGACGCCGAGACACGTGGACGGCCGACCCGGCGCGCTGGGACTGGCAGAGCCACCTCGCGGCCCGCGCGGCTCCGCCCGGCGCGGCTGCCAGCGCGGGAGCCGTTTCCTGCTGGGCCGCGGAGTCGGTCGGTCGCCGCCGCCGCCGCCGCGCGGAGTCGCTTTCTCGGCGGTTGCGGAAGCCGGCGGCCCAGGGAGAGGACGTTTGCCGAATTCCCCCCTGACCCTTCCCGCGGGACCTACGCCACACGCGCACCCGACTCCGGCCAGGAGGGCAACTGCTGCTCGGGCGGGGGCGTGGACCGAGCGCGAGTGCGCCGGGGGCGGGGCGGGGAGGGCGGAGAGGCCGGGGGAGGCCGGGGCCGGAATCCCCACGGTTCTCTTGGGGTTGAGTCACTGATGCGCGGGAGAAGCTTGCGGACCGGCTGCTCGGCGGGTAGCCTGCCACGCGGGGGCGGGACCCCGAGGCGGTAGCAGCCGCGCCACGGCCTCCGGCGGGGCCCGGTAGTTTGGTAAGACGGTGCGTTTTGCAGTGGCCCTGCCGGGCAGCCTAGGAGGTGAATTCGGTTCTCCACCGAAAAGCCCACTGGCGGAAGCTTCTTGGAACTGACCGCCTCCGATTTGGAGACATCTTGGACATCTCTGGCTGGATGGAGAGTTAAAATCTTCAAAGAATACCAGAAACGTGGGGTTTGTGAAGCCCGCTATGACAGGGGACCGACTAGTACCTGAGTCCTTAATGTCTAGTTTTGGACCAAACCTTAGGCTTTGAAGCTTATCTGGGGCTGGAGGAGGAAGGGTGAACTCAGTGCACCTGTTCCAACCCCTCAGTTTGGCAGTACTGGTGCTGGATTCCTCCTGGGCCTCTCTTTAGATCCCCTATATATCCCGACATGTGGAAGGTCTCAGAGGTGTAGAATAAAGGACACTTAAGGGGGCTTGGAGAGATGACTCAACTCGCTGCTCTTAGAGGACTAGACTTAGATTTCCAGTACCTACAACTGCTTGTAACTCCAGCTCCAGGGGATCCGATGCTGTCTGGCACATACACGTGTGCACACACACGCCCATAAATGAAAAACTTTAAGTGGAGAAGCGGGGCCATGGGCAGGGGACATCTACAGCTTACCTTCTCCCTGTGCTAATAAGAGAACACTACAGGGTTCCTTGTTTACGGGTACTCGCAATGCAGGACCCACAGAAGTTAGTGTCTGAGAGTCTGGAGTGAATTGTATTTTAATTTTGCTTGGGCAAAAGCTTTATGCTGGAGCCGATGACACCGGAGTTGGTAAAGCCAGGATTCTGTGTAGGGGAAACGGAGATTAGTCAGGGCGTGGTGAAAATAGTGCCCCCGTGACGCTGAGCACGTTCTTTTAATATCCTGACTTAGTTTGCATGTGGTTGTCTATGCACGTGCGGAGGTCAGGGGACGGGTTTGTGGGAGTCAGCTTTCTCAGGCTGTCAGGCTTGATGGCAGGCACCAACGCCCTGCTGAGCCGTCTTCCTGGCTCTCATTTCCTACTCTGTAAAAGGGAATTTAGACAATTTAAGTGAGATGTAAAGGAGTTTGTTATTCTTGTAGAACCTCATCTATCAAAAGCACCTTGTAAATGTTAGCTGCGGCTTGAAATACAATGAATATTCTTTAATTTTTATTTTTTTCGAGATCGGGTTTCTCTGTGCAGCCTTGGTTGTCCTTGAACTCACTCTGTAGACCAGGCTGTTGTGGAACTCACAGAGACCCAACTGCCTCTGCTTCCCTCAGGGGTGAGATTAAAGCCGTGTGCCACCAACCGTGCAGCTATAGTGAATATTTATTAATATTAATGAAAGAGTGGGTTATCTAAAGCTGTAGAGAAACCTATTAGGTATAAACATGATTTGCTTGCACAGCAAATATTCCCTAGCATTTTTCTGTGCCTGCTGCTGTCCTGGCTCTGAGAACAGTTCTTATTTTACATTGTGCGAAGGAAGGGCCAGTAAACCACTCAGGGGAAAGAATCTGGGAAGTTTAGGGGCTACGCAGGCATGGTGGTTCAGGACTATAATCTGTCTCAGCTTCCTGGGAGGCTAAGAGAGAAGGAATCCAAGTTCAAGGCCTACCCGAGTCAGTGACTTCAAGGCCAGCATGAACAGCTTAGCAATACTGTCCTCAATTGAAAAGAAAGTCTAGGGATGTAGCTTAGGGGCATGGTGCTTGTCTGGCTTATGCTAGGCCTTAGGTTCAATTTCTAGTAATGCAAAAAGGAAAAAAAATACCCAGAGTGGTTATGGGGTTGGAAAGACAATGGGAGACGTGAATGCAGAGGTGGACTGGAACTGGGTGTATGTAGCGGGAATGTTGGCACGGGAAGCTGGCATATGAACAACTAGATGAAGTCAAGCATTTGCCTGCAATCATTGTGGTGTTTGTTTTTTTTTTTTTTTTTTTTTTAGCTTTGCAATATACTGAACCTGAACTTGTACATTGGTGCCGTGAACACTATAAAATAACTAATATTTATTGAGCACCCACCGTGTGGGCAAAGATGGTTTTTTAGGCTCTGCAGGCACTTTAGAGGATGGATATTGTGGTTACAGCTGAGGAAACAAGGACACAGGGATCCAACACAGGGAGTTTAATTTGCTTGGGGTCACACAGCTGAGAAGCCTAGAACCTGCTCCAGAGCCCGTGCCTTTATCTGATTCCTGCTTTGCTAAGATGATGTGATTAGCTCAGCCTGAGTCAGAAAGCAGCCCCAGAGACCATAAGGAAGTACTGCCTTGTGCGATCCATCGTCACTGATTTTCAGCTGGTCTGGAAAGAAGAGGCAGTGCGCCATAGTATTCAGTTTTCACCTCTGCTGAGCACAAAGAATGCAAAAGCAGTGGTAGGAAAAAATAGTGCCCACAGACTCACCTTTACTTTCCACTCAAGTTAGAACCTGAGCAGTTGGAATTTATGACAGACTGCATTCTCCTGTCTCTGTCCTCTGTCAGAGACTCCCCATTTCCAGAGTGTGCTAATGTTCACTAGCAGTAGTGGGGGCTTTGCCTTGGCTCTACTGACAGGTTCTACCAGGCCCTGATAATTCAAAAGGAAGTGTGGTTTCAGAGGGTGGGAAAAAAAGCAACTGTCTGCTGAGAGATTTTTGGTTTCTGAACTACAGCTGACCTATCAACCCTTACCCTGCCAGATAAATCACATGGTACAGAGAATGGTTTTCTTCTAAAAGGCAGCACTCCTGATTAAATGGACCAGGGTCGTTAAAAACAAAAGCAAAAGCTAATGAGATGTCTCTGTGCAGCTGCTGATGGTGGAAACAAGGACAGGCCTAGTGGCCCTTCCATGCTGCTAGACTGGACTTTCCAGCCTCATTGCTCTTCCCTGAGGGGTTTGAGCAAGAGAGGCGGGCTTTCCATGGTGTGAGCCTGAGCTCCCCTCTCAAGCCAGGAACGTGTAGCTCAGAGCTTCCACTTTGTGAGTGTTCAGCGTGTGCTGTGTGCAGAGTTGACTTGTTTTGAGATTTATTTGCCCTGGGGAACATTGGTGTTCCTGGGTCTCAGGGAGACAGGGTGAGCCCTTCTGTAATCTCTTGATTCGTGACTCATTGTCCACATCTGGATGAAAGGTAACCTTCTCCCACCCACTGAATTTTAGATGGCCTGTCAAGCAGGACATTCTCTTCACTCATCTGCTGCTGTGTTTGCTTTTTTTTAAAATAATGATTAAACAAACATGTTTTATGTGCATAGGTGTTCTGCCTGTATGTTTGTGTGTGCCTGGTGCTAGAAGAGAAGGGTATACCTAAAACTTGTGTTACAGAGGCTTGTGAGTAGCCATGTAGGTGCTGGAAACTAAATCCAGGTTCACCGCAAGAACAGCTAGTGCTCTTAATCACTGAGCCAACTCCCTGGTCCTCATGCTGGGTATGTACTGACTGATTCTTGCCTTAAACTCCCAGAGCAAGACCTTAACTGGCATGGTAAGAATAAGGATATTTGCATTTGTGTCTGTCCTGTTGGCTAGCATAGACTGTGGCCTCCAAGAAATTAGATTTTTCCTGGGAATCTCATGTTGTAAAAAGAAGGCTGAAGTCTGGAGACCCAAGCTTTCACACAGTTATGGCAGCTTTGAGATCATCTTTCAGGAGAGCCTGGAGCTGAGACAATCATGGGTCAGGGTTAGGCAGGACCGAACCTGGGCTGCAACTATGTAGTTAAGCACGCCTCTGGTCCTTACATGGGCTTAGAGGTGGTGAGGTTTCTGGGTCTTTGTGGCATTCTTCTGTAATGTGGTGACACTGAGTAAACCTCTCTTTTCTGCTTTTCACCGTTTCTTTTTAATCGGCTTGCTGAGGATAAGTGGTCGAGTGTCTGGCTGGTTAGGAAGGCTAGAGCACAGGCCTTGACACTAATAACTGGTAACAAATGGTATTTGAAAACAACAAGAACTCAGCACCTTCCTGGGTGAGCCCCTAATCTTACCTTGTCTGCTGAGTGCAGTGAGAAATGCTATAGTAGAAAGACAAGTGGGCCCTTACTTCTGTGGCTTACAAGTGGTGTGGTTTTTTTTGCAAACTGGGCAGATTCAGCAGTTAGGCAAATAGTTTGCATCTGCAGAGCAGAACCTGGGAGGGCTTTCCTGTTCAGGTCTAGAAATGACGAGAATTTGTTTTAGAACTTGACATTTTCTGATCAGGGGAAAGTTTATGGGAAATTTGGTGATGACTTATGAGGCCTGCCCCTCACAGTGTTGCCTTTATAAAGTAATTGTAAAGTGAGTAATTTCTACATGCGCAAAATGCTTCAACTGCTTCTGAAGGACAATGGGTCATCTAGAATGCATCTTGAACAAGCAATTGTAGACTTCTTTGAACTGGACAGTTTATTGTATGTTTCCTTGCTTAGTTTGCTAGGGCTTAGCTAGGGAGCACACACTTCCCTGGATTTGGCAGTCTTTCACACTATGTCTCAAGAATAGGGATTAGAGGTGTGAGCACTGTGTTACATCTCAGAGGGGAAAGTTTCTCCACTGGAAGTGTTACGGCTCTGAGGGGAAAGGAATCCTGGCAGTCAGGAGCCAAGGAATACCACAAAGTCACAACGCACATCAAACCTCACACAGAGATTTGATGGGGAAAGGCATAAGAGAGTGGTTGCCTTAGCTTGGGTGAGAAGCAGCAAAAAACTGAGCTGGAGTAGCTCTACATAGGGTTTCTAGGTGGTGGAGTTTTCAAGTCCTAAGCTTGGGGCAAGCTCAGGGATTGGTAGGATTTGGTGGGTTTTTGAGCTCAGGGATGATGGGTTTTCCAACCTGAAAGTAAGCTTGGACCTTTTATTCTACAGGTACCAAGTCTGGGCGCCATCTGTATTGTTTCATCTCCAGAGTTAGTTCATGTTTCTCTAGTATTGTTCCAAGGACTTCACATATTTTTAACTCTTTGATTCCTTATGATTTTTTAAAAATAAATCAGAGGTTTATAATGAGGCAAAAAGAAGCCAGTTTGCTTATAGGAGATGATTCCCATTGGTTCCTCGTAGCCACTCTTCCTGGGATTGTCCCTGTGTAATATTTTCCCTTTATTAGGACAAACATTGCTTTCAACAACTCAAGTAGCAATAAAATGTCACTTCTGAGATGATGTTACAAAAAGGACCACAATTTCTTTTCTTCTGTCCATGTCTTTCAAACTCAGCTCTACTGCTATTTCAAAATACTGTAAATTCGGTGACATAAAATAAAAAGCAGTTATCTCTCACAGTTGTGTCGGACTGGGAAGTCCCAGATCAAGGCATGCAGGTAAAGGGTTCAGTGAGGTCTGGTAGTTCCTCCTACTGTCTTTATGCTGTGAGACAGGAAGCGTGCTCTCTGGGCACTCTTCATTAATTAATCTCTGCTATGACATCATCTAAAGCGAATGTGCCTTTATATTAGAGAGTAGAATTTCAGTGTGCTTTTGGGGGTATGCAAAATTTAGGTCCCCACTATTCTCTGAGGCTCCTTTGTTGGTGTAACCAGCTGTGATCTTGAACATTACTACCCAAAGAGCCTCAGGGCCAGGAGCTGATGCCTCTGGTCACCAGCGATTGGGCACTCCTGTGAACAGTGAGTGAGCTTGGGAGTGGAGTCACAAGCTGAGCCTTGTGGTTACTATAGCCCTTACTGACAATTGATTGCACTTGTGATACCAGGAGCCAAGAGCCAGCTGAGCTGAACCTCAAAGTGAGGAAAAGCCTGTTTGCCATTTTCAACCACAGTTCCCAGATAAATTATTACACCTAAGTGTGTAGTAACACTTGTCCAAATTCACAGAATGTATATGTAAAAATAAATCCAAAATGCAAAGCTTCTACCTTGTCTCTATAAATGATTTTTATTATGTATGTAATTATGTAAATCTATGGTTACAATTTGATGAATATTGTACGTAGTTATAAACACAGAAACTGGCTACCAACAATACTAGAATTCTTTTATTAAAGTATAACTTTTAGAGATTTAATTTTCTTTTAGGTGTATGAATGATTTAAATTATGTGTACTACTTGTGTGCCTGCTGCCTGGAGAGTCTTGAAGAGGAAACATCAGATTTCCTGGAACTATAGTTAGGATGTTGTTAGCCACCATGCGGGTGCTAGAAACTGAACCCAGGTCCTCTGCAAGAGCAACTAGTACTCATAACCACTGAGCCATCTCTCTAGTTCCTAAAATTCATATTTTAAATGGTAATTAAATGTGGTAAAAAATGTGATTGAATGCAGTCATTATTTAGATTAGAAACAGTTTCTTTTCAAGAGAAAGCCATCCTACAAAATGTTGCGCAATTTAAAAAGGTTTCTAATTGTTGCATGAAGATAAGTCCCCAGACCCCGTATGTTTCCAATTATGTAAAAGGAACCACATAAAACAAATTACTATCTCATCATGAAAACATGGAAAGCTCTTAAAAGACAGTAAAGGATGACACAGAGAGTGAAGGAACACAGAGGGCTTTTACTTTCTGTCTCTATGGTCCCGTATTTTCTCTTGTTGCATGGTTTTTATGTTCCTACAAAAAGATGACCTTGCTTTCTAGAATAATTTAGCCTAGGATTTATTCAGCTGTGGGGCTGATACAAAAATGGTGATGCTACATCAGTCAGCCAGAAGAGGTGGACCTTGCACGTCCATGGTTTTTGGGTATGGGAGGTGACTTGCTAAAATCTCTAGATTTTATTTGTATGCATATATGTGTGTGTGTGTGTGTACGAGTATATAGATGTATGCATGTGCCACATGTGTGCAGATAGTCACAGAGATCAGGAAAGGACATCAGATGCCCTGAAACTAGTGTTTCATTCGACAGTGTGCTGTGAGGTGAACAAGGGTCCTCTGGAAGAACAGCAAGTGCTCTTACCTGCTCAGCTTTCTCTCTAGTACCTGAACTTGGTACTTTGACAAGAGTAATTCAGGGACGGTAAACTGGCTCAGTAAGTAAAAACACTTGATGAACAAGAGTGAAAACTAGAGCTCAATACCTAGAACCCACTTAAAGGTGGAAGAAGAGAAGTGAGTCCACTAAAATTGTCAAGGTGAGGCTCACCTGTGCACACAACACCCGCAAACACACCACCACTGCCATCAGAGTTAACATTCAAAGACAGAATGACAATGAAACTTGGAACACTGGAGGCGGGAGGGAAGGGGAGAAAGAGAGAGAGAGCACTAAGATAAAGAGCTTGTGGCCCCCCAAAAGGCACAAATTCAGCCCCAGGCAGAGGTGAGAGTAGAGACATGAGCCAATTGTGGTCATTGGTCAGATGAATAAATGCAAAGATATTCAGTCAGTGTCAAAGCTTGCCTTCCTAGGGAGATAATTGCTTAGAGAGGCAACAATATTAAGAAGAGCTAACTCTGGGTTCATTCATCAATGCACATCATTTAACCCTTCTGGGAACTGTTTGTGCTGCTATTCCATTTTACAGTTAACTGAAGCAAGGATCAAGAGTTTAGTCCTTGATCACAGCCGAATAGCTGGGAAAGGGCAGAGTCCTGACTGGCTGTAGGCTGTATTAATGCCAGTCTGAACTTATTCAGCACTCTTTCCAGGAATGCGTTGGAAAATCTAATACAGTTTAACAGAAGCCCTCATAGGAGTTAGGGAAATCAGCAGGCTGAAACAGCACTTCCTGGATAAGCATAAGGAATATAGCAGGAATAGAAATGTGATGAGCAAAGCATAGGGTAGAGGTACAGTGCCAAGAGGGTATACCATCTGTGTAATGGGGCTTCTAAAGCTGACCTGTTTGGAGATT